>VXBP01003486.1:313690-682140 GCA_013400115.1 Rhinopomastus cyanomelas | reverse complement strand
CCCCCCCCCCCCCCCCAAGCCGCACTTGGCTTTGCTCTCGTAGAAAAAGTATTACAGATGCTTGGAGAGCATGAGAACCGCTCATCGGTGAGATCCAGCACAAGTTGCCTTTGGGAGCGCGACTGCCGCAGCCGGGCACTGTGTGCCGGGCACTGGCCGGGCTGTCAGAGTGCCCCAGGCTGCCCGTCCTCAGCGTGCGCTGCCGGAGAGCAACTCGCGGAGTCCGCAAGTGCACGTGGTGGAGAGCGTGTGCGGGGCTGGGGAGCCGTGCAGGGCCAGCAGGGCGAGGGCAGCGGCCGGCAGGTGCACGGAGCGGGGAGGGGCGTGGAGCAAACTTAGTGGTGGATGGGTGGGTGTGTGGAGGCTTTTGAGGGTGTCCCGGGTCAGGACGTCACTCCCGTGGCCCCTGGGGCGGCTGCGGCAGTTTGTTGTCGGGGGAGCGAACCGTCAAAGGCAGCGTGCAAACGCGCCCGTGGCGTTAAAGGGCGGCGGAAGCGCGGGGAGCGGCGGGGAACGCCTTGGGCTGCCCGGCGGCGGTCGGGGGCAGCCTCGCGATTTTACTGCTCTTCACCGCTCAGGAGCCTGGCGGAGTGCGCTGGGTCCGGGCTGGGCTGTGCGGGTGTAAGCGCGGTGTGCCGTGTAACGGCCCCTGCTTGGTCCCCCTGCCGCAGGAGTGCGGCGATTATTCCACTTGCTGAAATTAGACAAAGCCGCCCTGATGTCGCCCTGCCCGGCCCCGGAGGAGGATTTTCTTTTAAATTTGCTTTTCCCTCCCCGCTGGCGCCCGCCGGTTCGCTGACGGCAGGCGCGGGGGGGGGGTGGGGGGGGTCTCAGTGTTTTGTGGGGGGTGGAGGCACAGGGTGTTTGTTTGTTTGGAGCGCCTGCTGGCTGCTTTCCTGTGACAAGAGGTGATACACAGTTTCCAGAACTGTCTGGGAGTGGGAGGAGAGACAGACACAGAAAACGAGCTCAAGTCTCCTCCGTGCTGCTGCTGCTGCCGCTCGATCGGCCGTCCCGTTCTTTCCCCTCCGGCCCCGCTCCATCGCAGCGCGGGGATGGGGCGGACAGGGAAGGTGCTTTGGGCGCTTTGGGCAGTGACAGGGGCCTGGAGCAGACGCGCCGGGGCCGAGGACACCAAGTTTGATTTGCAGCCGGAGCCGAGCGGATTGGTGCGGCCGGCGGCGGGGAGGAGCAGGAGAGGACGAGGAGGGGGTGAGCCGGGCCCCTTCAAACGGAAACCAGCGGCCGTGATGCTGCCCGGGAGGTGCCACCCCTCCAGGGAGGTGTAGCTTAGCGGCACCGGCTCCTCTCCCCCTCTGGCCGTGTCTCGGCGCCTCCGGAGCCCTCGACACGAGGCTGCACACAAATGTTCAAAGTAGATCGCCTCTCCTTGGGTAGCTGTTGGATAGTATTAGAAATTAATGGTAGCGTTTAGCAATGCGGCTGTCACCTAACTGCTTTCACAATAAAATGCTTTTATGCTAGCCCCATTTTTTCTCTTTAGAGAAGGATTATTTGGAATAATTCCCTTTACAGGCAGGCGCTGTCTTTTAAGTCAAAAGCTGCCTGCACTTTGCAAACCTAAAACCTTCATAAAAGTTACACCAAAGTACACTTGTTATGATTCTATTTCTAGAGGTTTCTCACACTCAGTGGGATATTGTTGAAACAGCAAGAGTTGTACGTTTTAGTGGCAGGATTTTCCCTCTGGCTTCAAACACTGCTCGCTTCCCTCCTTTTGAGCCATGTTTAATACATGTGTTTAAAATAAAATAATAGTAATCATAAACTCCCTTTCCCCCTCACAGCTGCAGATTTCCCTTCCAGCTTCTCTGGTTTCATTCCCAATTCACTGAATACGCTAAAACAACCCCAACTTCCAGGCTTTCCCCAAATGTTTTCTCCATTTGGTTAGTACTGCGCTCCTGTTTTCAGCTGGAGCTGACCAAGCTGACAGCTTTTTCTGAATGGAAGAGATGAAGTGTAACAAGGGTGCAGGGTGGGTTCAGTTAATTCATGGAGCTAAATTCATCGTGGCTCAAGATTTTGGGCGGGCAGTTCCTCCAGCACATTGAGGACTGATTTCCTGTCCACATTGTAAGGTGACATTATGAGCTGACTTGCACAGGTGCATGAAAGAGCACATGATGGGCTGATACAGCTGAGATGTGCTCCTGCCTTTCCTGGGAGTATTGTGAATAGGTGTGCTGCAGTGAGTAGAAGTGTTCCTTGTGAAGAACCCTCCTGGCCTCATGTGGGTTTTTGTCTCATGATTTAGATGTTAGATGTTAGGATTACTGGGTTTATTTGGATTTAGGTTGGACTGGATGATCTTTAAGGTCTTTCCCAACATTATCATTACTGTGATACTGTGATGAGACTTGGAGTTTTTTTCTCCAGATTTAAGCTCTGTGGTGCTTTTGTGCTGTTCTTTTATCTTTGTGACTATGAAGTGTTGCTGTCCAAGTTTTCCTAAGTGATAAACAGTAACTTTTAGGCAGATTGTAGTAGTCCTTACTCCTGCTGTAGTTTTGCTGCTGTGTCGGGTGTCATCTGGTGGAAATGAGGATGGTGTCATGAACAAGCCATTCAAAGAGACAGCAGTAGTAGAAGCCAAATGTCTTTATCTAGTGTCCATTCCTGAAGATTATGTCACACTTCCATTTGTACAGTAACTCCTTTGAAGGGATGTCTCATGTACTGGAGATAATTAGGTCTTATTTTCATTGCAGTTAGCGAGTTACTTCCAGGAAAGCCAGTTTTTCAATTTGTCTTCGGGGTGTACATCTGTCATAATTCCACTTTCTTCCCATTCTGTCTCTGCAGCTGTTCAGCGCAGTTTGTTACAGTGACACCGCGAACATGGTTACAGTTAATTGTCTGCCAGAGTTTGAATTAGACACTCTTTTTACCTAGAGGTTTATACAGCTCTTAAAGTATTTCCCTCAGAATTGTGCTATACAAAACCTTTCACCCACGGATGTAGATTTTTTTCATATATAATTATTTTTTAAAATCTGATTCCGTTTGGCTATTTGCATAATAAAGACTGACACACTTTACATCTTTGTCTTTGATCTTTCTACTTGAGGTCAAACTGAGTGCAAAAGTATACTACTGCACGGTAGTAGCGTGTAAAGTTGTGTGGAGTGTTGTGGGGGGGTAGAGTGTGCGTAAGCTACTTTTGTGGGGCACTGCCTAGGTTTTTGCTCTGAGTGAGATAGGAAAGAAGGTACGGATTTTTTCTGCTATCATCTGTGCAGCACCTCAGACTTGAGTGTGGGAGAAAAGCACTGAAAGGAAAGATCTTGGGGTTGCTCTCCAGTGTGCTTTTGGATTTGTTAGTTCTTTTAATCCCATGCAGAGAGAGAGAATGAAGGAGCATGACAATGCATACTCATAAAAATAGTGTCATGGTGCTGATTCTAACCCATTGCGCTGCATTTTGCAGCGAACACTCTGAAGTGGGCAGAAGTGGCCGTATGTCTAACTCTATCGTGTAGAGTTAGGCATTTGCTGCTCAAATCCTCACAGTGATATGTGAATCCAAAAATTATTTGACACCTGCCATAGCCTATATTGAATTATCATCTAGGAAATTCTTTTGCATTGAATTGTACAAGGAGTTTGAAAAACAACCCAGTGCTCACTTAAAAATACAGTAGCTGGAAGAAACTTTTTGGGCAGTCTAATTTTGCCTTCAAAAACTGTATGAGCACTTGTACTGGGTAAGCCTGGAGTTACGTTGGTGCGTTTAAAGTTTATACCTAATCAGAGCTTAGTTGTCAGAACTGGCCTGTTGAGAAAGGATGCAAGAGACGCTGGTGACATGTCTGCAGAGCACAGGGCCTTCAGCCTCTGGACCCTGGCATCCGTGAGCTGTGCTAGCCTCACCACCACTGCTCTGCTATGGCCAGCTCATGTGCCAGCGCTTGGTAGATAAAAAGTCATGACTCGTAGCGTTCAACTAGCTGTGGTACAGTCAGCGTTGAGGAACCTGCCATCACCTCTGAGCTGTGGAATTAACAGACCGAGTTCAGTTTCAGCATCTGTTTTAATGAGATGATGGTGGGATCAGATGCTTTGTGTGTGCACCTGAGCAGAGGAAGTCAGGAAAAGAGACACCAGCATTTTCCTGACTGAAGAGGGAGATTTTTCAAAGAAAAGTAATATTGCTGGCACTCAAATCTCAGATTAGGGAAGAGAATAAGTAATGTTACTGATAATTTTGATAGTTTTTCCATTCTGCCTTTTCCACTACAAAAGTACCTCTTTATTTTTACTTGTTATCCCATGAAGAATGTGTTCATTTTTTATTGAAGATGTGAAAAGTGTTACCTAAATTCACGTATTCTCTAACCATGCTGGGCAAATGTGTGTGTCTGTTGATGAAGAGGGAAAGCCTGCACCTCCAGTCTGCACCTAACCATCACTGGCCATAGTTGCTGGTTTTTTTAAAATACATTTCTTGTGTGACTGAGGTCACAATCACCTGTTAGAAACTGATAGTCTTGGAGAAACAAACACTCTGATACCCTTAAAAGCAGCAGCATTTCAATCTCTGTGGTTGTAATTCCTGTTGGCAGTTCTAGTGTTGTTTCAAGAGTGTGTGTTCTGAACCGTGGATTTGAACATCTGGTGGGAACAGTTTAAAATTATTTTAGAAGTTGAAAAAAGTTGTTTTGTTACTTAACAGTGACAAAATATCCAGGGGGTTAATCTTACAAGGTTTGAGACTTGCTCGAAGAAGCCAAAAGCTGCTTTTCCATCTGTGGTTTAGCTCTCTGTAAACTTGGGTTAGGTTCAAAGATTGGGAGATGAGGTCTCTGGTTTGTAACTGCTTTATCTTTTCACATGTATCTGTGAAGGAATCTTGCAGAAACTCAATCAAATGGAATATTTCTTATAGTATTAGTTTTGAGAGCATAGGCATTTCAATGTGGGAAAACTCACTAGAGTGGTCAAAGAAATTAACTGCTTTATCTAAGGTGTCTTCTGGTCTGGCTTCTCTTATTTCCTGAAGAGCTGTGTAGAGTGCTTGAATTGGGAGGTGTAAGGACCACTCTCTCCTTTTAAACAACTGCAACAGAATGATGTTTAGTTTAGTTTTCAAAGGCACGTGGTAGAAAGGAGGTCTGCATTCCAGGTCTCTCCTTACTTTGTGAATTTGCAGAAAGTCTGGGTTGGAGAAGGTAAATTCACTTACCCAGAAAGATGGGGAGGAACAGAATTTCCAGTGTACTTGTTCACCGTAAGCTCAAGAGAGTGCCTCAGTGCATGTATAGAGTGCTACTTTGCTTTACGGTGTGTAGTACTTTTTACAGCATCACATGTGGGAATGAACCAAGAAGATTTTGACCAGGAATATACAAGTTACATTGTGTCACTGAAATGTTCATGATTTTCTTCCATATTTTCTTTATTTATGGGACATAATTCCGTTCTAAGTATGTTCTTCTGTGCTATTGTTAGTATTTCTTTCATTTACCGGAAAAGTATGTGGACTGCTGGAAAAAGTACCTGACAGAATAGGTATTTATCCCGCTGGTTTTGGCCTTGTAGGAGCTAATTGATTTTTCAGTTCTGCCTTAGCCTGTGTTGGATCTGAATATTGGCTTTCTGTCTTTATAAGCAACCGCATCGGAACTTGGCTCTGCTTCTACTACATTTATACCAGATCTGCGTTAGATGATTTTGATGGTGCAGGCTGGTCTGTGTATTTATTCATTGGCAGCATTTCCGTCTGCCATACACTGCAAGTTCTGGTCTGCTTCAAAGCAATTCTTTTGGAGAGACTTCCTCTAGTGCTGCAAGAGGTTTTCATTTATGATTCTTTGTTTTCTGGCATCAGGCATCATGTGTGAATTTCTACTCTGTGAAACGGTGATGAAAGGTCTTAGTGAAGAGTAGCATTCAATTTGTCTACCTTTTAGACACCCATATTAAATCCAACTCTGGAAAGTCACTCTATGGGAGAGAGGCTTCCCCTCACCTCCATTTGCTTTTACAATATGAAAAAAACCAGGCAATCCTGCAACGCTCGGGCGCTTCCAACTAGATTAAGTTCACTGGAGGTATAAAATAGGTTTGGTTGCTTGTGATTCACTAGTGATGATGGAATGTATTCCCTCAGAAAATACCTATTTCTTTTTGTATGGATCACTTCTGGAAGCTGTATTTCTGTGCTTTTTTGTGAATAATGTCAGGCTTTTGGGGTTTCCTCATTTGGGGAATTAGTCGAATGCGTTCTTGAGTTCACTGCAGTGCGATGTGTTCTCAAGTCAACAAAGCCTAGTTAACTGTATACCAAAGGGCCAAAGGAAATAGTTTGTTCAAAGGTTTCTAGGAAATCCCAACTCACATGCAAATGAGGTGGTCAGATTTTGTGCATAACTAGAAGCAAAAAAGTGTTTTGGTGTCTGATTTCCAAGTCTGCACCCCAGAGGTATGTGTGAGGGTTTTGCTGCTAGCAGAACACCCAGACCTTATGGATATCATGATTGATATGTGGTAAGCAAAGACTCGGGGGATCTGATGTGCATCTAGAGTCCTTGTCAGTTTAACTTACGCTGGATATGCCTTTCTGCACTTGTCTTGTCATGTTTTTTTCTGCTCTTCAACTTACACTTTTTAATAGCTTTTTACATGTAAGTGCTGACTAGCTGCTTACAGCTTCTTTAGTGTTTCTGAATTTGGTTGCATTCCCCAGAGAACACTGCAAAAATACCAGTGCCCTGTGAATAGCAGTTTAAAAGATACTGGAAGTTTTTGCCTTTACATCACTGGTTCACGTGAAGGTGAACTCAACATTGGTAGAAGTCTGGCAGTTTGGAGGAGCTTCTGTGTAATCAGTTGGTGGTCTGCTTCCTGAAAATCACTTAGTGTTGGACATGGAGCTAGAAATGTGCCTGCAGGAGGAAAAGCACTCTTACACCTTCGTGGGTGGTGCCTTTTGGAGTGTAGATGTTGCATGTTTAGTTAATCCGAGAAAACTTGGCTTTCTGCTGCTGATGTTTCTTTTTTTATGTATAAGTGGAAGACTTAAGGCTTTGATTTTGTAAGTCTGGCACTTTAAACAGGAATAAAATTGTTCCAAAAGCATATTAGGCAGAGTAAATATTTACACAAGCAGTAAAAATGCTATTGTGTTGCAAATCTGGTCTCAGAATGGCTAGGGGAAGTTAAACACATGGACTGCATGTATTTAGTGATTGGAAGACCTCTCAGAACAAAACCTGCTTTTGTTTTGGGGTGAAAGTGTTGATGGGTTGTCGCTGGTACTCTCCACTTTTGTTCACCTGCTCATGTGATGACTGCCTGATTGAGCATCCTTGAGATATTCACTGTTCATATTTCAGATGCTGTTTAAAGTTGTTTGTTTTCCTTTGTGTGCTGTAAATCCTCAAATGTCATCAGAAACACAACTTGATGACTGTGTATTATTATTATCTTGGGTTAAGTGCTGTCTCATTGCTTTGCAGGCTGCCTGCTGTTTCCCGTGGAGATCATGAAACGGCGTCGGCTTCCTAGCAGCAGTGAGGATACAGATGACAATGGCAGTAAGTGCTCCTTTGTTGTAGAGTGCAGTAGGTTATGAATTTGAAGACACATTTTAATGCAGTGTTTCATGTGACAGAGGCATTTTGCTTATTGGTTGAACTGGTAGCATTGTTGTAAGAATCCAGTTTTGAATTAGGTCATCCTCAGCATAGTGGACAGTAGATTCAGGAGTGTCTCCACTGTATTGATTACATTGTCCCTACCATCCCTACACTGTATTGATCATCACGTGGAAAAACAAGAAGAAAAAGTTGGTTGTCTTGTCTTAAGATGTTATGCAAGCAGCAGAATTTATCATTACAAGGACAGAAGTTGTGAGGAGGTGTCTGCTGATGTTGTCTGCAGCTTAGTATGTAATCAAAGTTTGTATTAGGATTTTAAATTTGGTGTTGTCGTGCTCTCTTACGCAATGGAAAGGCATATTGCTTTGAACTTCAGCAGAATAGATTGATGGAGTTGTTCCTTATTTTGTGTGAAAATTATGTGAGGAATAGCTTTAAAGAATTTGAATTTGGAATGTATTTACTTTTTTAACTGTCTCTGTACCGTCGTGACTAATGCTGTATGAATACATCTTGTGTTTGGATTCTGAGGATTGATAAGCTTGCATTTAAGCAAGGGGGGAAAAAAAGTGTGAGAGAGATAAAATAGCAATTTTGGACATGTGCCAGAGTGGTTTATTTGCCCAAACAAGCAAGTGGATTGTACTTGACAGTAGTGCAGCGTAACCAGTTGTCAGAGAGATTTTTCTGGTTTTCATTTGGTATGTCTGGATGCACATCTTCAAATCTGAAGTCTTCTGTTTGATGCCAGTCTGAAATGTAACAGGAAAAGATCAGGGAGGTTTTTCAGGTGCTTTGGAAAGCTTTACTTGGAGAACATGGCTCAGTGCTGCGTGTGGCCCTGCAGAGGTGACTCTTTGACCTGCATGCATTTCTTAGGTGTGGCTGTACTCCACAGCAGTCTGCTCAGGTAGGGCCAAACCTGCACCTTCAAACAGCCTCAGGCAGACTGTTGCTGCAATGAAGGAGTGGTACAAGGGTTGGAGGAGGTGAGAACCATCCAAATGATTATGAGTTAGTGCAAAGAAGGATTGAGTAAAAGGTATTAATGAGGTGTGGGATTTGACTTTTTTAGGCAAACTACCTGCAGTCGGGGGATTTTGAAAGAAAAAGAGTCCTGAATCAGACTTGGGTTTTGTTGATTAAGAGTTGACTTAGGGGTATGAAAATTGCACTCGGTGTATTTCCTCAAAGGTGACATGTAGTTGCTCAAAAGAAAGATGTGTTAAGACTTGTGAAATAGACAAGTAGTAGCAAACGTGACGTATTTCATTATTATTTTACTTTACCCTTTCTTATTACCTGGCAGCTTTACCTCCTAGTGTTTCGTTTTGGTGATAGTGCTTATCTTCGCTGTCTTATCTGTCTGGGTTTTTTAATTTTAGATCCCTTCATGACTCTCCTGTTACAGGCTTCACAAAGTAAAATACGAAGCCAGATAATCCTGGAATTGAGTTGTGGAACAGACACAATTGACTAATCTGTTGCTGATTGTAATCCTTCTTTGTAATGCCATTTGATATGTAACTGTTTGGAACAGAGCTGTCGACTTACTCAGCTGTGTTTTCCAAAAAGCTGTATTTTCATCTGTTCCCTAGATAAAGATCTAAGAAAATGAGTTAGGAAAAGAGAAACATACCCTTGTTCTTTTATGATCTTTTATGTTAAAGCCTAATTAATATGAATAACAATTTGTTCAATAAATTGCATGGCAAAAGGCAGTGGAATTTGGAAAGTGGTTTCAAGTATTCTTTGAAATATGTACCACTTGCTTTTCATTACACTTGGTTTTTCTTGATTGATTATATTTGTTTTCCTTAGTTCCTGCACATTCATTCTGTTACTGTACACATGTCCAGAAAGATAGAGGGTTAATACTCAGAAGCTAACAGTTAATGTAGGGTCAGCATCTTGGAGGGCTATTGTCATTCACAGTTCCCTGACAACAGTGTCTGCTGCTCGGGCACTTTCTCCTTACTTTTTCTGTTACAGGAGATACCAGTAATTCTTGCAACTGCATTTGGAAGTCAAGGGTTTCCTCTTACAGGTTTCACCTTCATTTAATCTTCTTTTGTCTTTAGCAGAATTACTGATTACTCCCACTACACGGATTCCTGAGTTATTGCTGTGTCAATAGTAGTTCTGATTCACTGTACTGACACTAGAGTTAGAGGGTTAGGCAACTTTTGTGCCTAAAAAAAGGGTAAACTTTTCTGTCAATTTCTGGGCTCTGTGTTGAAGGCTTTGTTTTTTCCCTAGCTATTTTTTCTTCTCCGAGTTTCCAGAAGCAGAAAACAATTAAACAGACTGTTCTGGGTACTTGAAACAGCCTTCTTCTAATTGAAAAGTTGAAATTTTAATCAACACTTAGTTGGAATCCTATTGCCAAACGTCTGCTTCACTTCATTCAGTGGCACCTCTTGACCCTCCAGTGCACTTCTTGCGTTCCCATTGTAGTGAACTTGATAGTCCTTCAGCTTAGAGCTCAGCATTGCTCTCCCTCATCTTGCAAGGTGAGGATTTGGCCTCAAACTGGTTTATTCCATTCTGTGTTGGAGTTTTCATACTGTGCCTTACCAGACTGTGTGATCAGGCATCTCAGATTGATCGAGAGTGTCACTGGATAAAAGTAGTTGGAGTAACCTGAATGGTGATGCTTGTCTGGGATAGACTCCAATGTAGAGACTAGTGCCACTTGGAAAATACTTTGGCACATTACTAAGGTAGTAATAATAATGCTGCTACTAATAAGGGAATTGGTTATTAAAAATAAATGGATATACAAAGATTGTTTTTCATTAGATCTGAACTGAATTAGTCCATGTCCTTGGTAGTCATCAGGTGATGGAAAAAGAAACTTCTTAACTAAGCCCCAAAAAATGAATTGATAGGCTTACCTGTAGTCCTTTGGAGGAAGAAAAAGGTGCTTTGTTTTCCTGAGATGAAAGAAGGGAGAATTGCTTCCATTTAGCAGTGAAATGCAGAAGAAAGTAACACTTAGTGGTGTAGCTGCAGTCCTTGAGTACATGTATGTATTTATTAACTAAGTTACTTTGGTGTGAGTGGGTATTTTAAAGCCTTGCAGCTTAAAGACATGACCCTTTTCTCATGTCTTCATTTTTACCCTCTGACTTGATTCTTTCCTGAAAGCTAAACACAGACCTCAGGCCCTCAAAAGTGTTTATGTCCTTCAGCCTCACTACTGAAAATCGTTGAGCTGTGTGCCCTTCAAATCAGAGTTGTAAATCCTTGTTTAGACATGAGGTCAAAATAGCATATTTGAAGCACTGAGCAAGAGCTGTCAATGAAAGTTGTGCACAACAGCTCTGCAGTTAGTCCCTGGATATCTGAGGGTGTTCTCAGGGATTTTGTTTTCTGAAATTGGAGGTCACTTCTGAACAGTTTATCCATGAAACATAATTGAATTAAAAATAACTGCAGACGTAGTTCTGGATTTTGAACTTTAGCCTGAAGACAGAGAAATGGTATTGGGAGAGGCTTGGGGAAGGGTTTAAGATCACTGACTCTCCAAGGTAATAGTTTTTCTTGTCATGTGGCAGCTTGCTAGTTTCTGTCCCTTTCCAGCAACTATAATAAACATTCTGCATTAGCCAGGCCTGTCACAAAAGCCTTGTCAGGTACGTCCTTCAGAACTGGTGTTGAGTAAATTAGCAGTGTTTACCTCTAACTCAGTTATGTCCCTGTTAACTGTGTGGCTGATTAGGGTAACAGCACTGGCACAGGCTGCCAGAGAGGTTGTGAACTGGGCGGTATTCAGAACCTACCTGGGCATATTCCTGTGCGGTCTGCTCTAGGTGATTCTGCTCTAGCAGGGTGGTTGAGCTACAGGATCCCCAGGTCCCACTTCTGACCCCTACTGATCTATAATGCTGTGATGCTGTTTTGACTTCTCCTCCATTGCAAGAACCTCTCTTTATGATTCCAGGTCATACTCTTTTTCTCCCAAGTAACGAGTGATAGGACAAGAAGAAATGGCCCTAATTTGCCCCAGGGGAAGTTCAGGTTAGGAAAAATGTCTTTATTGAAAGGGTCATAAGGCATTGAAACAGTGTGTCCAGGGAGGAGGTGAAATCATCATCCCTGGACATGTTTAAAAGCCCTATAGATATGAAACTTATGGACAGGGTTTAGCAGTGGACTTGGCACAGTTAGATTAATAATTGGACTCGATCTTGAAGGTCTTTTCGAACCTAGATGATTCTGTGATTCTAAAAGTTAGATTCTGAAGCTGTTTCATCTACCCTGTTTGGTGTTTGGTCTGATTTTTAGGCTCATTGGTCTGTAAATCAGCAGAGGTGGTTTGTGCTGAATGTTCTGTGTGCTTTGTTCCTGGTGAGATGAAGTCGTGTAGTGGAGTAATAGCTTCATGGCATTCCGTTTGCACAAACTGCATGGGCATGGGGACACGTGGCTTCAGGTAGTTGTATTTGTAGGGTGCTTTGGTGAAAACCAGGCCTTCCTTGATGTCAGAGAGTTTGGTCACTGTTTTCCATGAGCAAGGAATTTGGAGCATTATTTTCTTCACACTTCTTACCATCACAATGCCTCTTATTTATTCTTGGAGGGAGGTTACCAATTCATCACAGTCCTACATGCAGTGTCTCTGAGAGAAGAACTGGTGTTGCTTGCAGGTGAAAAATACTTAGAAGATTTGCAGGTTTTCACATCAGTTATGAGAAGTTATTTAATACTTATGGATTATGGAACACAGTTCTGTGATCCAGGTGGACCCTTGTTCTATCATTGCTAAACAAATGTTATTTTAAAATTAAACATATTTTACCAATATCCATGGCTCTGACTGAATGGTGGGGATCTTAGCTTTAGAAAGGGCTTTTCATCCCAGTGGATTCCTGTTGTGTTTGAGATGGATCCCAGAGAGCCTTCACAAAGGTTGCTGAGTACATAACCTTAGGAGTGTGCAGAATTGCAGCCGCTGCTGGTCTGAAACGTGGCAGTTCCTTAGCAGCGCGCACAGTGCTCTGCAGCGCTTTATGGAACGGAAGCGAAGAACACGTTTTGGTTTTCAGTTGGACTGGGAAGTGAGGGCTGGTGATGAAACAGCAGCATGTAATGTAGTTACAGGGCTAGAACGTAGGCAAAGCAGCAGGTGTAGTGGTCACTGGGTTGTGGCATAGGGAGCAATGACAAATGGTCAGAACTAGGATCTCACCTGATGTCACATAATCAGCACCATCATTTTTGGAGAGGAAGAGCGACGTGTGCCTAAACACATGGCTGCATATGTGTTCTTTGAGATTAGAAAACACAGGTGTGTGCCACTGAGAAAAGGGATCACAGGTGGGAGCTTGGAACAGTGGTGTCGGGGAGCTGCAAAGTGTTCATTATCTGTGTCAGCTACTGAGCAGTTGTGCAGTGTGGTTGCAGAGCGCTGCAGAGATAATATGGATCCACGAGTAGTTCAGCAGCTGTGATTGGGTAGGTTGTCAGATGACACTCAGTTTTGAGTAGGATTAGTGTTGACAAGAGATAAAAGGCTGCTGCTTGTTCGGTTTTGATCTCAAATGAGATTATTGTATAATAATATGCTACTATATGAAGATAAGGAAGATAGATGGGCAAATCCTCCAGCAACAGGAACATGAGAAGGGGAATTTGGCTGTGCAAAATGGTGGTGCAGGATATGTTTGCATACATGCTGCTGAAGACTTCTGCACAGACAGCTCTTTCTGTACCTAAAATAATGGAAAACTGCCCTTAGAATAGTCTGCGTCTGTTTTCTTTGTGCTGGAATTTGGGTCTAGACATGGAGTTATGTCTGAGTGACATGAAGCTTTACTGTAAGGAGCTGTGGGCTGGGCACTAAATGGGGAGACTGAGCATCTTACGTTTTCCCTTCAGGCTGCAGATCTTTCTGACAGAGCGTTGGCAGCAGCACCTAGTTGGTCTCAAAGCGAGCTGAGGAATAGTATAGGCATCTGGAAATGCCAGTGTTAAGCAGAAGTGACAGCCAGACATCCATCCGTGTCAGAGATGTTTTGCGCTGCAGTGCTGCCTGGTGCAGTGGTGTAGCAGGAGTGTATTTACAGCAGGAGAAGCGCTTTAGTGATCTGAGCCTTTGAAGTGTTCAGAGGCTGTAGCAGCAGGTAGTTCTCCAGAGACGCAGATGGGTGCCCTGCAGGTGGCTTTATAACAGCCTTGTGCATGGTACATAATAGCCGAGCCTTTTCTGCTCATGCTGAGCAGTGTATTCGTTGTGGGGTAGAATTCCCTGAGGGCTTGAATTGTTTTATTGCTCCTGAGGAATTTGGTGTTTTGATGGGCTCGTTTGCAGTCAAAGCATATTCCTGACAGATCATATAATAAACTAATACGGATAAAATTAAGTTTTGCCTTTCAGAAAGTGTGCGTTCTTCACAAATAGGGAGAATTTACACTTCTTGATTGCTCTACTTTGGTATCAGGAGGTGTATGTGTTACATACATCCTGTAGGGGTATTATAAAGCGTTGAATTTATAGTGCAAGGTGTACATGTTAGCCAAGGGGAACAGACAGTTTTCCTACTTGAGCCCTGGAAGTTCCCTTTCCAGCACCAGTAGTGTGTCAGTGCTTTGCTTCCCTTGCTGTGAGTTACACCTTGTTAGTGGTTTGGGATTTCCTTTTGGTTTTTGTCTGTACGTGGTTAACTGCAAAGTGAAAACTGAGATGTGATCCTCCTCAGTGATGAGAAGGAATTCGTAGGCCTTCTGAGCTGATCCTAATTATAAAAACCACAATGGTCTTGGTGTGTCTCCTGAAATGATGAAGCTGGCTAGGTTACTGTGTTCACCCTTAACTTGGAGCCATGTAAGAGGGTAGGCACTTTATAAGACACCTTTATCTGTGATGTCCCCAGGGGTGCCAGTGCTGCATGTTGAGGATGTGTTTATTTAGCTTTGCACTCTGAAGTTGGGTATTTTTCATGTTGACTGTTACTTCTGTGGCTTTTGGTAGTGTGGGCTCTCAACATCTCATTAATTTTCCATCTGCTGTAGAACTCATTTCTCCCATGAGGGATGTAATGTTATCTTACAAAAGTTTTACATCTTCCAAATCCCAGCGATTCAGACTTCCCTTAAGGTTTTTTGTTACTTTACCAAAACTGGATGTAACTCTGTCTTGATCTTTAGTTGTTATTCTGGTCTGGGTGATCCTTATCCAATTTGGAGCTAAGGCTTGTCCTCAGAAAACCAATGAGTGTAGTCCGTTTGAGTACTTAATGCAAGAGGAGAGTTTTGGGGAAAAGTGTCTGGAATCTTTCTAAAATAACTCAATTAGGTGCGTGTGTTTTTACAACACAGAAGAGCTGTTTTGAATCTCATGTTTGTTTTGACCACAGTAAATTGTTCCTTCCCAGGAATGGTTCTGACTTAATGTATTTAGAAGGAAAAAAATCAGATCATTCATCACTGAAGTAGCTGTAATTGCCTGTGAACTCTTTCTTTCAGTGAGGTCCCTCTTCTGGATTAGGTGTGAAAATGTGGAAAGGATGTTTTTAAAAGACAAGTACCTTCCTTCATTTTCCTCCTGGACTTTATTGATTCACTCAGGGTGGGTGGATTGCTTGTTAATGAAAGCAGCTTTGCGTAATTCAGTGACCTGCTCTTGGCAGGCACTGTTGAAGGCAGTGATGTTTGGCCATTAACTTTAATGAAAGCGGAGTTGAAATTAATATTTGAGATTTCAAAAGTAGTTACATTTAATACTCTTATGGCCCGGCTATTTTACTATCATTTTACTGGCTTCTTCAGGTTTTTGCTCTTTTGTATTTAGGTGGTGGTGGTTGTTTGAACTGGTGAGTGCACACCTTATAGTTGGGTTTCGTTTATTCACTGGGTAAATGTTTTCCTTACTGAAGGGAAGCCCTTGGCAAAGGTCATCGGTTAACTACAGTTACAGATCTGAGTGGGTACTAAAATCTCAGTCCCGAGAGAAATTCTTCCACCTTTTTCTCATAGTATTACGTGCAGCCACTTTGCACCACACAGAAAAATACAACAGTCTCTTCAGTAACTTACTAAAAACATGATGTGTTTTCACTATGCATTCACAAATTTTATGTGCAAGGAAATGGCTGTTGCAGAGTTATTTCTTTCCTTATTCATTATAGTTTAGTTAACAGGGAACAAATACTCGTAATATATCCTGGGAAAGGCTGGCCGTGTTTGAGTTGTTCCTTGTGCAGGGAAGTTTTATTTGGTGTGCTGTCGTGCAGCACTTTAAACAAGTAGTTTAAGTTGAGGATTGTGTAGTTTTTGTACTTAAAGTTGACCTTTCGTGTTGCATGGAATATCTGATTAATCTGGTGACCTAACCCTTGTGTACATGGGTTGTGTCTAACATCAGAACTACACACTTAATACTTTGTTTTCATCTGGAGCATCTGTAGATGACACAGTGAAGGAATGGAGACCCAAGATATGGTACAGATGATGCTACTGTTAACCTCTCTAGCTTCACTATGGCATGAGGGAGAGTCAGAAATCCATCTTTTAATGAAGACATTAAAAATAAAAAGCAGCACATATGCTTGTGGCCTTGTCCTCAGTTTACGGCAGTTGTCATCAGAGCTGATATAAAGCATGTGGGTAAGGATCCAGAAACGCAGGATCCTGCTGCTGCTGCTGCTCTGATTTTGCCTGATGCCAACATCACTTGAGAGCAACTGTGTTAAAGCCTCCGGACTTAGCAGCTCTTCTCTCTCAGAAACTACAGAGCCAAACACCACTTTGCACACGGCTTATTTTTCTTAATTCCTTATGCTGTATGCAGGTCCTCTTCCCCAGGCCCAACAGTACAGAGTGCTCAGATGCAGGTGAATTTGAGATTTCAGACTGTGAGCTGCTGATGCAGTGCTCTAACTAGCTGAGTACCTCAGTGGCAGGTAGCTGGTCAGATATTAGTGGCTTGCTGATGGAAAATAGCAGAACCTCCAATAATCAAATGCTAATCCGTGTGGGTCTGTCTGTGGTCAGTCTTCCAGTGAGGCTGGTGATTAAAGAAATCACATCTGTCTGACTGTGAAACATGCTAACATGTGAAAATGTTAACAATTATATCACAGGAAAAATCCGGGTTTCTGTAATGAATTTTAGCTGTGTGGCTGACACTTTGTGAGTGATTTCATTTATTCCCCTCTGACGACTTCAGTCAGTTTGTGGAGCCCAGATTGAGTTTGGATACAGACTGATCGGTTCCTCAGGAGTTTATACTGCTGCTTGTAGGGTTTAACATAGTTTTCAAGAGAACATTTAAATTGAGTAACAATTAAGTAAAGGTCCAATGGGGCTGGCTGTCCACAGAGGTTAGTAAATGGAAGCTGGTTACTTCCCCACCCCTTCTTTTTTTCTCCCTTCCTCTTCCTTTCCCCATCACAGAAATAGATAATTGTAAGACAGAAGAGCTTTGGAAAAGTGCCAATGAATTCTTAAAAATCTTTCAAATAATCAGCTTTTATATTAAAACACTGACACTTGCTCAGAATGCTGCTGTCTGTATTCTTACATCAGAAGATGAAATTTATTAGCTGTTTGCTATGTACCTTGCTTTGATTTGAACCATTAATCATCTTCTGCATAATGTCTGTTGTTGGTTGCTGAGTTGCAAGGCTTTTATTGGGGCAGGTTCCGTAATGTGTTGCTGGCTGAAAAGAGAAGACAAAAGCATGACTGCAATATAATTAATTCCTCTGATGACTTGTTGTACTGTTGTATCTTTTCAATGATAGTCTTGGACAGTCCCGTCACTGTGAAAACTGTTCTTGCTTTTAATAGGGAACTTGGCCCATCCTGTGCAGTCTGGTGTGGAGCAGAGCTTTCCGATCCCCAAGGTTTCTGCTGCATGGTGCAAGGCAGTGTTGCTTTTATGGAGGGTAGCCTTCCATTTGCCGCTCCTGTGTGCACAGGCAGTGAAGAAATGAGCAATGTGGAAAGGCCTTTGCATCAGTTCTGTTTTATTTGTCTACAGTGAGTGTTGCAAAATCTGTGTTCAGCCATCAGAGTTCAACATGTAGGTCCTGGCTTCCCTGTCATATAGGTGTGATTACAAGTCCTTTATCTCTCCAACCCCGAGGACTTACTGGCTTTTTCCTTTCATTCCTGCTGTGCAGTTGTCAGTGGAAAATACCTGCCACACCTGTAAAGCTGATGGAATTGAAGTTAGTTGCTGTGCGCAGGTGTAATGTACTCTGGTGTCCAAGCGCCGCGTTGTCCGGAGAGTGTCCGTTCTTCCTCTTCCCTTTTCTCCTGTTCCAGCGCTTCTGAGTGCTGGCAGAGACTCTCGCAGAAGAGTGT
This sequence comes from Rhinopomastus cyanomelas, assembly GCA_013400115.1. NCBI lineage: Eukaryota > Metazoa > Chordata > Aves > Bucerotiformes > Rhinopomastidae > Rhinopomastus > Rhinopomastus cyanomelas. Next base: position 664,204 of record VXBP01003486.1, on the reverse strand, counting down.
TCAAGGTGAAAAGGTGTAATTTGTTTGGATATAATGAGTAATTATGCAGATAGAAGTGGTACAACCACACTGGAAGATTTGCTCTGGAGAAAGCAGCTTGTTTGGTGGGTTCTGCTGTGTGTGCCTGGCGGTGTGCTTCATTTTGAAAAGTCTTGCTCTGGTAACATCAGGTAGCTGATACTCAGGACATCAATACATTAGCTTCAAAGAGGGCATCTCAGTCTGTCAGCAGACCTCCTGGTCAGTTATTAATCTGCAGAAAGTGGTTTATTGATGCTCAGGGGCAAGATGTTAGGAGGTGGCTTTCTTAGGTTAGGGGCAAGGCCAGTAAGTGCAGTGCAGCCGATAAGTGCATGCGTTGGTAGAAAATTGTAAGCAAAACAAAACCAGAAGAGTGATCACACAAGTTCACAACTGAATAACTTTTTATTTTCTGGTTCATTTTCAGTCTTTTGGAGGTTTGATCGTAGAAGCCTGACTCTGGCTTACATTAGTCCCCACCTTTCCACAGGGAACCTTACAGCAGCTTTCTAGCACCTGAAGGGACCCTACAGGAAGGCTGGACAGAGACTTCTAGTGATAGAATAAACTAAAAGAGAGTAGATTTAGTTTAGATCTTAGAAAGAAATTCCTCACCATGAGGCTGCTGAGGCACAGGAACAGGTTGCCCAGGGAGATGTGGATGCCCACACTCCAAAAATGTTAAAGGCCAGGTTGGATGGCGCTCAGGGCGGCCTGGTCTGGTGAGAGGTGTCCCTGCCCATGGGACAGGGAGCCAGGTGATCTCTGAGGTACCTACTACACCTTTGTATAATTCTATGATCCAGCACCGTTGAGTCAATTTGCTGCCTTGGAGTGCAGAGGCTGTAATTGATAGTTAGCAGCAATGTCTGCAAATGATTGTTTCTGTATCCTAGGTCTGTCTACCTGCTCCCAGCATTCCAGATCTCAACGTCGGAAGAGTTCGTGTTCCAGACCTGAAGATCGTAAACCTTCTGAGGTATTTCTGGAATTTGATTTGTGTTTTGTTACTTGTTCTGGTAGTGGGTCCATTTCTTCCAATCTACATTTTCTTTTCTTTTTGCTGTGTTTTAGCTGGCACCTGCCTCCCACCCCCCCCTTTTTTATTGCCAGGAGATTGGGGAGTTCAGCTGTTGGCACAGCAACTGCCAGCACCAGTGGCTGGCACTGAATTTTCTTAGAGTCTGACACCCATTTGACATACTTCTAGTATTGTAGGCATCAGGGTTTATTTGTAGCTTGATTTGTGAACAGTGAAAATGTAGGTGCATTTATTTCATAGTTGGTGTTGGGTTTCAGTTGTGTGATCTTTGTTAAAGTGCTTGTCAAACTAGAAATTGGCTTCCTGACAGGTCTGACTTGAGCAGTGCTTTGAGGAAGTCCTGTCAAGGGAGATGCAAATCTTTGAACTTCCCAGGATGGATCAGCCGTTAGTTACACGTACGTTCAATCCAATTCTTAGGAAGTATTCCTGCTGAATCTCCCTGTCTGCAGGCAAATACTGCCTGGCTGACTTTGTAGAGACTGGAAAGAAGTAATTGCTTTGGGAGATGGAATGACTTCATGTAACATACGTGCTCAGGACAATGTGTTTGTGAAGCATTTGTGAGCAGTTGATGTTGAGAAAAATCTTGCTCTGTTACCCTCCCCAGTGACAGTACACCTCAGTCCCAGAGAAGAGTTTCCACAAAAATAATCCCATTCAGTCTGAAGCACATCTGGTACTGATGGCTTTCAGTCTTCTTTTTCGATTGTTGGCTCTTAGAGACATTTTTTGGTCGGTGTGGAGACTCCCAGAGAACTAATTCTTGCTGGTGATAAGCTTGCTTTCCTTAGTTATCTTCTGCTTTAGACCCAGTGTTGAGAACTACCTCCTGAAACGCTATCAAGAAATAATCTGAGATAATTACAAGTCTTGCTGTTGCTTTTTTTAGTATGTGTGGTTCTATTTTCTACTCCCTCTTTCCTTGCATTTGTTGCCAGTCTTTGCAGTTTTGTCCCATTCTCTTTGGTTTTCTCAGCCTGGATGGATTTCTTATGTACTTCCCCTTAGCTCTGTTCCACGGGCTTTCCCCGATTTCCCTTCCTCCCTCTGTTTATCCCTGCTCACCACGGCACAACCTGCTCTGATGATAAGTGTGCTGGCAGAAAAGGGACACTTGCTAAACTCCCCCGATGAAGTCCTGGTCTCATTGAAGTTGGTGGCAGAATTCCCACTGACTTCAGCGTGGCCAGAGTTTCACCCCTTAGCTCTGAAGTGTTCAGTGCTTCTGAGAGCCAGCACTTCTGTAAGCTCTGCTTTGCTCGGGGCAGTCTGATTGCATCAGAAATTAGAGCAGAAAGAATGGTGTCACAGGGCCGTTGGCCTGGGAAGAAGTTTGTTGGCTGTCAGGTACTGCATTAGCTCTGCTCCTGAGGGAGCTTTGTGATAAATTTATCTGAGAGCCTGAGTTACTTTGGCTCTCAGACCGAGCAAGTTTTGTGTCCCATTTTATATTTTTAGTCTTCTTTTCATTTGACATTTGATTACTTTAATTCCAATCTCTTAGAAGTGCAGAATCCCCTGGCCAGCTGTGCTTGTTTGTTTTGTGAGCCAGTTTACTCTGTGGCTTATTTTTCATTTCTTGATTGGAGCCTCAGAGGAGTTGTAATTGGATTGTTTAAAACATTTCATTATATTTCATTACCTGCTTTCACCCTTTCCTTCGTATGGTGGTATTATTCTTTATTTTTAAATTTTGGCAGTTTATCTGAACATGTCAAGACAAGTGTTAAGAGAAATGTCATGATTTTGTGCTATTTTTATGACTAAACCAGAGTGGAAATGGAAACATGCTGAGACAGAAGTGGAATAGTCTGTGTGTGTTGGGGAGGAGGGGAGGTTTCAAGATGTGCAGTGTGGTAAGGCGAATCACACTTCAGAATGTTCTCCAAAGTATCATTAGCTGTCAGGGTCACTGGTTCCCTAAAACACCTCCCCAAAATCATATGGAACTGACTGAGGTTTCATGCACAACAGGAGCTGCTGTCCTGGGGAGAGAGTCCTGCCTGACTGTACAGATCTGCTTCTTCCTCAGCCACCAGAGGCTGGCTGGAGGCAACATAGAGCAGTGTGGCTGTTGGCTTGGGACTGGGCGGTTGTCTCTTTGCCCCCTTTGCAGCCCAGGAAGAGGCTCTGGGAGCAGTGCCCTGATGATGAGTCTTTCCGTTTGTAACTGTGCAGCGCAGGGCTGGGTGGATGAGTTTGTCCACTGCAAACTGAGAAGTCTGCAGGGGAACTTTTCTTAGGATGTTGCCCATCTTCTTGTCCTGGTGGTGCTTACTTTCTGTCAGTTGGTTGCTTTTTAACCCTTTCCTTTGGTTAAAAATTTGTGGTTGTGCATGTGAAGAGTGCTGAGCGCAGTTGCTGTAAGCAGTTTCTGGAGAAATTGCTTCAGAAATTGCTTACGGGGAGGGCAGGGTGGGGAGAGCTGGAAGAGATGTGAGCGAGTGCAGGCTTGTCGTTCCCAGTGCCTGCTAGAGCACCCTTTGCTTTCTGCGGAGCTGGCAGGCAGGGGCCAGCGTGGCTGAAGCTGCCCGGCACTCCCACGGTGTGCTGGCTACAGCAGCAGAGTCTTTTTTTATTGCACCGACGGCTTGTTGCAGACAGCACTGCTGCTGCTTTGTGGCTGCTAACCCAGCGGTTCCTGAACATCCTGCTCCTGTCGGAGGTGGATGACTTGGCAAAGCCAGATAAAATGACGGCTGCGACGCAGAGGTGTCTGTAGCTGATGGGATAAAAGACACCTGGGCTGAACATTGAGCTGCCACCAGAATTCCAGTTTGGGTCGTGTTTTGTTTGATCTTTTGGGCTATTATCTTAAATACTTGCACACAGAGTCATCTCCTTAGAATTTCCTCTTGCAGCTGGTCATGATAGAGTCATGCCTTGATTTCTACCACAGGGAATTTCTAGAATGTCTTTGGATTAGTCAGAGCTCAGATAACTAAAACAACCCCAAAAAGCCTTGGAGCAAAAATGAGGTTTCCTTGTGCTGCTGTTTTAAGGCTCAGAGCTCCTGCAGCTTTTATTGCAGCCAAGATGGAGGTAGAAGTGGACAGCACCTAGTTGTCACGTCTCCAGCACAGGGGGAGTGTCAGGACTTGTAGTGGAGTTAGCTGGAAGTCATTCTGTCAGTATCTGTGCCTTCAGCCACCCCTTTCCCTGCGATGAAGCCCAAGTTGTGTCCTGCAGCGGGATGGGTTGGCTCACTGTTGGTACAGTGACCTTGTTACACACTGTGCTCCATGGTTACCCTGAAGCTGTGAATAGTAGAGTGTGAATATCAAATGTCAGTGTCTCTATTTTTCTCTCTTGGTCACTCTCTTTGCAGGTGTTCAGAACGGACCTGATCACTGCCATGAAGTTACATGACTCCTACCAGCTGAACCCTGATGAATACTATGTGCTGGCAGATCCCTGGAGGCAGGAGTGGGAAAAGGGAGTTCAGGTGCCAGTTAGTCCAGGGACCATCCCAGAACCAGTAGCCAGGTATAGTTTGGAGGACTGTAAACAAATACGCGTACATTTGTGTTAGCAGCTTACGTTTACACTGCCTTGGCTCCTCGAGCTTTGTTCCACAGTGTCCAGCTAGAAAGGTCTTGGTTCTCAAAGAGCAACCTGCCTAAGCTTTTTGAACGGTCGGAGAGGTATCAGGCGTGTGCTGCCTGTGCATTGAAACATGGATGTCAGAGGATCAGTTGACATTACATTAGGATGAAGTGTGATGACAGAACCTTAAAAATAGCTTCTATTTTTAAACCCAGACCTGAGAGCCCTTGTCTGATGCTTCTGCTTTAGTTCCAAGCCAAGGGTTCACTCAAGGAACAAGGTTAGACAAGCCACATTTAAGGGTTAGAAGAAATACGGGCATACGTTTTGGTTTCATGTTATTTTTTTGGTTGCTTGATTTACTAACTTAGGAAATAGTTTGTTACACAACATTTTCAGCTGTTTTAAGAACCACCCAGATGTGCATGTAACTAAATGTGGGATTTTCTAGCTCTTGTCCAAGAAACCCTTATTTTTCTTGCCTTGCCCGTTACACTCAGACACCGTTTTCTGCTTCAAATTAAACAGTGCAGTTGTAAGGGCAGGATCATGCTCCAGACCATCTACTGTACCCTTAGTTGGGAGTGGAGTTGAAGAAACTGCAAAGAACAAGGGTTATTGCCATTTAATCATACCAGATCTCTTGGAGTATGTCCAGGCTGGGCCATGATGTGTTGCCAGCTGAGCTACTAATGCTGTTATTCCCAGAACAGCCTAACATCTGATATACTGCAAAAAATTCTGAGAGGGCACTACACTGCTGCTGTGAGGTCTGCAGCTGCCAGCTTTCACCTCGGAGGAGAGGGGCTATAGGGAAGTTTGTTAGTGCTTTTTGTGTTCTGTGCAGCAACCTGCAGACTGTCTGCTGCACAGCCCCAGTAGGTCTGTACCTGCTAGGTACAATGAGGAACTTACCTGCACATCAGGTAAACCCTTTCCTTCTGAAGGACTGGACCTGGAGCTCCAAAGAGAACTCCACATTTCCCTCTCTGCCTAACAATTTAGAATGAGGGAAGATATTATTTGCCTGCAGTGCTCGTGGCCTGTTCCACACCAACCTCACCCAGTTTTTGCATAAAAGCACACACTGGACATGTGTGCTCACACTGTCTTCCCCTCACTGCTTTCTCTTTCAAGCATCTCCCAAGGTTGCAGGATGGCCAGGAGATCTGTGGACAGTTAGCAGGTAGAGGCCTTCCAGGGGATCCCCACCCCTTATCTTTCAGGGAAGTAGCTTGGTGGCTGTAACAGCTCCAGTTGCTGACTTGGAAAGAGCTTTTCTCTGCTGCTGGCCAACAGAGAAGTTGCTCCAAACTTAAAATATTACAGGAATTAGGGAAAGAAGGCTCCTGCAGTTGCAGGTGTCAGCACAGGAGGTACCACTCTATTTTAGATGCTAAGCTATCTTGTATGATCCTTCTGGTGAGCACCTGGTGTCAGAGTGGCCCTCTGGTGCCTGATTATTACCCTCACAAAACAGTTGGAGAGCCCTGCTGAGGTAGTGCTGGAACTGTTCTGTGCTTTGGGAGGGGAGGGAGACGTTCTGTTAATTGGTTCAGCAATAGTCCAATAGCTGGTGTAGAACAGAAGCAAAATACGGTACAAAGAGCTGATGCTAATGAAATATGCAGCACAGAGTAAAATGTTTTGGCTTCGTAATGACTGGTCAAGGCAGCGAGAGAAGCTCCAGAGAGGTGAACTGAGGAAGTCTGTGTGGTGGTTCAGTGTAAGCCTGTGGTCAGGCAGAGAATTCAGTTGAATGAGGCTTTTGGGATGTAGTCATTTGGTTTCTTTTTTTTTCCCCCACGTCTTCCTAACTCAGACATAAAGAGATGAAGGTGATTTGTTTTGAAGCCAAACTCTCTGTGCTTATTTCCTCTTGGCCACTACAGTGGTATTTCGGCAGCACGTGCAGGGTGCTGCCCCGGGGTTGAGAGTTCTGCATGGAGAGGCACTCAAGAAGTAATGTTTGTATGGTACAGAAGCCACAGAGAGCAGTGCCCTAAAGTTTAAAGAGCATTTTCTGCAAGAGGTAGTAGTCTTTGCTCTCCAGTGTGACCAGGAACAGTTTAGGCAGTGCAGTCAGCCTGGCAAGGTCATTGAGATTTCTACTTTCCACAGTCCCCTTCTGTACCACAGCAGCTCCAGAGCATTTGGCTCTTTCCCGTAGTTTCTTAGATTTGCTGCAGTAAGGTAGATAAGGGAAAGATTGAGGGCTCTGCAGGAGACTGAAATAGGTAGAGGGTTTGCTGAGATCTGTGTGTGTGCTCCATGCAGTAGTGGCAAATCAGGGCCTTTTAAAAGAAGGAGGATTTAACACTTTAGACCTCAGACAGGTGCAAAATAAGGTGGAGGTTGGCCTGCTAGCTGTGGAGCTTAGGCTATTCCCAGGCAGAAATCTCTGTCTACATGGAGAGGTGCTGTCTTCTCCTGTGCAGCAGCAGAGCACAAAACCCCATCAGCACTGGTGCTGCAGGAGGCAGTAATTTGGCAGCGGGGCTTGTTGCTCCTGCAGGTAGCAGCATGACACAGTGAAGTGAGTTCCATCCACGCCAAATTTCAGTGTGTGCAGGTAGTTTGGAGAAGGTGCGATGTCCTCTGCTTAGAGACCCCACTGCAGATGGACTGACAGGTATCTTGCTGTTCGGGGGCAAGTCACCAGCTTGCTGGTAGAACAACTGCTGTCCTTTGTGAATTGGGTGGTTTTGCCCCCAGCTCTTGGCTTTGCAGCACTGTGGCACCACAAGAATCAGACCTAGAACGAGTTCTGTGCTGTAGGTACCTCACAGTTTCCTGAACTAATGTCTGTGGTTGAACAGAATTTCACTTGGCTTGCAGCTAAAATACACTTTCATAGTTGGTTATTGGCCAGCTGGAGCCTTCAAAACTTGAGAGAAGGTAGTTCTAGGAGCAGCTGATTAATATTTGTGCTTGGCCCAGCACGACATTAGTGATTGCGAAAGAGGAAATGCAGACCCAGGGTGCCAGAGCTTGGGTCTGCTTGGGTAGGTGAAGGTGAAGCTAGTGCACAGCACTGATTCTCTGTGGATGGGTCTTCTGAATGTCACAGAGACTGCAGTTCTGTAGCTACACACACATCACATCCGTTCAGAAGAGCATACTGCAAGAAAGAAAGCTTCAAGTGTGGCAGGAATTACTGCTTTTCTCTTGAATTTCTTCATCATGGTATGCTACATAAAGAGACTGATTTCAAAGAAGTCTTAAACCAGAGTTGAACATCTGTGTGTTTGGCAGCCATCGCTGCGTAAATGCCACGCTCCTACTCCAGCTTTAAACAAGTGTGAATCGTGGGTAACATACAGCACAGCTCTGTCCTCTAACCTTTTCATTTTATTTAGAGCTCTGGTAATGAATTTGGTTTCTAGACAACTCCAATTAATTTCTTACAATACCACCAGTCCGATATGGAAGTGCATTGTACTGTGTCCTCTTCCTGCCCCACGAAAGATGATGGCTTAGATGGCTCAGTGCTTGCTGGCGATTGCTTAGAGTAAAACGTGAATTGTCTAGAAACAAGTCTTCCAGCCGCGCAGCGCACCTGACATCTGCTTGTCTGTTTGTTTCAGGGTTATGTATGAGATGAAACCTGTCACCTTCACCAGGCCCAGGAAGTATGTTATTTCATCCGGTTCGGAGCCTCCGGAGCTGGGCTACATTGACATCCAAACTTTAGCAGACGGCGTGTGTCGCTATGATCTCGATGACGTGGACGTAGCGTGGTTGCAACTTACCAATGAGGAGTTCAGAGAAATGGGTGAGCTATGAGTGCTCTTGAGTTTTTTGCTGTTTTAAAAAAACACCTGGCAATCTTAACACTCATTTAAGGAGGGCAGCAGTGGGAGGAGATGGTGAAGGTGTGAAGACAGAGTAATCCTGGGAGCTGAGGTAGCCGTAGGAAGCCGGCCCTGAAGTGTTTCAGTCCTGAGATACACGAGTTCATAACTGCTGAATTGTGTCTCCACAGACCAGGTCAGAATCTGGCCACATGGGTTTTGTTTTCTCTGATGCTTTCTCTTTCACAAGGGAATCCTTGGAAAGCTCCCATTTTGCTGTCAGAGCCCTTGAAGAGAACATCAGATAGGTCAGACAGGGAGTTTTTCCAGTTAGTAGTATTGATTTGGTTTGTATAGTTTTTCTTCACATGACGTGTCCTTGTCACCTTTTCAAGCTCGTGGTGTTCAGTGCAAAGAAGGTAGACAAGGAGTCCTGGCAGGTTTAGAGAACCTGCAGCAGCTGCAGTGTGCAGGGAATGGGACAGTAAGGAATTCCTGAGGTGATTTACTGGAGGAAACTCCCAAACCTTCCTGTGACCATGTGCTCCACTTCCAAAGCAGGAAGAGGAGCTGTCACAAAGGGAGCAACTATTCCCTTTTCTACAGAATGGTTCAGGTGTGGGAAGGGGCAGAGTAGCAGGGTAGGAACATTTCCTAGGTAAGGTGTGTGCTTCAGGAGAGGATCTCAGAGGGATTGAAGAGGATATAGGTCAGCCCAGAACTTTTACCTGGAAGCCTGGAAGTGTTACAGCCAGATCATTGTCCCAGCAAGAGAGAGATGGAAGCCAGAGGGGAAGCACTGTGCTCTTCTCTGATACTGCTGTTTCTGTGATAGGCCTGAAAAACACCTGTATTACCAGATCAACAAATTGGCAGAAGTGGAGGTAGAATGCTGCAGCATAACCAGCCTGCAGCTGTGGTGTCACATAGTTCTCTGCTGGATGCTGTTTGAAAAGACCAAACCCTAGATTTGATGTTGCATTTATTACAACTTGTGGTTTTAATCTCTAGAAACAAACTCAATTTATCGGTGTAGCAGGGTCTGATGGAGACCTCACCTGGGGTTGTAGCCTGTTAGGGTGGAGCTTGCAAAAAGTCTACAGTTGTTAGAAACTGAAAATTGCCTCAAGTTTCGTGGCAGCCTTTGTCATCGCTTTCCCCACTCTGCCTCCATCTCTTTAGGATCAAAACTCTTTCAAATCTTTCCTCAGAGTCAGCACTGATGCAAAGGGTTTGAAAATTGAAGCAAAAGCCATAGACAGTGCTGTGCCAGAAGGAAAAAGGAGAGCAAGAGCAGGAAGCCAAAATCAGTTTTTCCCAGGATTTGGAAGGATTGGTTTGGATATGGCACTTGTATTAGTCGAATACAGTTACGAGTTTGACTTTTTGTTACCATTGGAATAGGCCTAACGGTCTAGGAATGAGATGTCTGTGTGCAGGGGCCGGCTGTATCTGCTCCGCTGTTGACAGAGAAGCTGAAGTTGTGCCTGATGGTGGTTATCACTCTTTCCTTTAAATAACTAACAACTTCTGTCTCCCAGGGATGCCTGAGCTGGATGAGAACACAACGGAAAGGGTCCTAGAGGAGTTTGAACAACGATGCAACGATAACATGAGTCACGCCATCGAGACAGAAGAAGGACTCGGGATTGAATACGATGAAGATGTTGTCTGTGACGTCTGTCAGTCTCCAGATGGAGAAGACGGCAACGAAATGGTGTTTTGTGACAAATGCAATATTTGTGTGCACCAGGTACAGCCAGGGCTTGGGGGGTAGCGACAGAAACTTGGCCAAACCATTAAAGATAAGAGGTTGGATTTTTTACAGTGAGAGACAGAGGGCTAAAAGTAGGGGAGGGGTGTCTGTCTGCAGGAACTGCCTCCCCAAAACATACACTCACCTGGGCACTTCGTGCTTGGTTCTTTTCCTCTTTCTGCACATTTCTGAGGCTAGCACACCTTTAGTATCAGCAATAGAGGCTGAGCAGGGAGGGGGTTAAAGAACTTCAAGGCGATCAGTAGGGGACCCAGGTAGGATTTATTACGGTGGTTTTAATTAAATGAGAACCTACTGAGCTGAGCTAGTGAAGCGCTTGTATGTGCGGAGCTCTCCAGTTTGTGCTGCTTGACCTGGAGTCCAGTTCCTGCTACCTGTAGTCTTTGTCATCCAGAACTTTATCCCAGCTCACCACTGGCAGGGTTGGCTGTTGGGATGCTCTTTGGAGCAGAAAACTCATGCTTCATTTTCCCAGTTGAGGTGGACAGTGTGTTTCTGCCTGAGGGTGGGTCATGATTTCTGCTCCTTTTGCTGAAAGATCTTATTGGGGACGGAACGGCTCATGCGGTTGGTTAAGTTTGTGAAGGTGCCCTGAGATCCTCCATTTCTCTAGTGTTAGAAATTGCATTAAGAACCTTTTGAGAATTGTGAGAGGGTGGTGCCTGTAAACAACTAAAAAGTGACGCAGCTGCATGTTGGTTGTTTTCTCTTCCTTTTCTGTCAATGGGAACACAGGCCTGTTACGGGATCCTGAAGGTGCCAGAAGGCAGCTGGCTGTGCCGGACCTGTGCGCTCGGTGTTCAGCCCAAGTGTTTGCTGTGTCCCAAGAAGGGCGGTGCCATGAAACCAACCCGGAGTGGCACCAAGTGGGTCCACGTTAGCTGTGCCCTGTGGATTCCAGAGGTAGGTGCCGATGATTCGGGAGTTGTTGCTTTGATTCTGCGTGAGAAGAAATCTGTCGCAGTGTTCCATCTCGTGTGTGTTGTGTGCACGTGGTACTGCTCAGTGAGACAGTGTAGAGGATTTTCAGTCAGATGTGAAGTCTGATAGGACGAAGCATCATCTGTAAAGAAATGTGTTACCTTAGTCAGCCAAAATTAGGCCTCAAAAAAAATCAGGCCTTTGCTGTTGACCAAGCTCATTTACCAAGGACACACAGTCCTGTTTGTTTTATAGACTGAGTAGTAAAGGTGAATCAGGAAGGTCTGGATGTGACAGAGAATTCCTGCGGGTCCTTGTGATGAAAACATTTCTTGTGTATCACAGAATGCTAGGGATAGGAAGGGACCTCAAAAGATCCTCTAGTCCAGTCCTTCTGTATGGTAATTTTCAATTGCAGAGCTTCACCTTGAAACTGTTCCTGCAGCAGGGAACTGATGTTTTTAAAAAGACAGGTTAATATTTTAAGTAAACTGGGGAACTTAGTGCATGCTAGTTCTGCATATGCACACAGGGAGTCTGACAAAATGTTCCTGTGTCAGTGAAGAGCGTAACAGTCCCTCTGTGTTTTGAACCTTGTCTCTCTCAGGTGAGCATCGGGAGCCCAGAAAAAATGGAGCCCATTACCAAGGTGTCTCACATTCCCAGCAGTCGGTGGGCACTGGTGTGCAGCCTTTGTAATGAAAAAGTTGGAGCTTCTATACAGGTAATTGAACTGCTCCGTACCTGGGGGGGGTTGTGGTGTCAGTATTTAGTGGGCACACAAAAGGCCTTTCTGCAGGAAACTCCCTTTGATTTCCTGTTTGTTGCTGTGGCCTTAATTGCACACGAAGTACTTGGGAATGTCAGGGTGCTCTGGCTTGCTGGGAAAATTGTAGTGCTAATAGCCAGGTCACCCCTAAGGCTCCCTAACTGGTAGGTGTGCGGAGAGGTTTATTAGCACGCTGAAACAAAACTGAAATGGTGCTGAGTAGAGGAGGAGCCCTGTGTTTCTGTAAGGTACTAGCCAGTGAAAATGCAGCTGCACTGCTGAAAGCTGCTGTGCTGTTCGTCCCTGTTTAGCAGCTTCTAACACAAGTTGGATTCCTCAGTGGGAGCTGAGGATTTTCTGCAGCAACCTGCACTTTTAAGGTGCTGAGCACACCCAGCTCTCAGTGGAAGCAAACAGCTTCACTTTAATGGTAAGGCTGGTTGTAGCTTTGAATGTCTCATTTTAGGTGCCACTTCACATTGGGCTGTTCTTCTGGCTGTAACTATTTTTCTGTAACTGCTTTATTGTTGGACCAGCTTCTACAAGGGAGAATCTCTCATCATTTACTGTTAGGTTTCTGGAGCACGGGGAAAGAAAGAAATAGCTTGACTGGTCTGCCCTGAGATTCAGGCAAACCATTGTAGAAGCAGCGCCTCATTATCGTTCTGGCTCCTGGCTCTTGAGCCCAGGGACGAGGACTGCCCAAAACAGCGAGATGGGGCAGAATCAAAACAAGTGTCTGGTCTTCGTAGCTCTAGAAAGAACGTTTTCTGTTTGCAGGCCAGCACTGTAAAGCTGTTTGTTTCGTACCAACAACTCACATTCTTGGGCCAGTGCCAGTTTGTCTCGCTGCATACTTCTGAAATCTCTCTGCAGTTTCAGCTGGGTTTGGACTCGGTGTTTCTCGGATTTGTCGCCTGTGAATTCTTGCTGTGAAATGACTCAACCTGCCCCAGAGCACTTCAGCCTGGGCAGTGTGGTCGCACGTGCCCCTTTATATTGGTTGGTAGCTGTAAAGCACTTGCGGATCCTTTACAGCGGGAAATCACTCAGGAATGTGAAGTGGTCATTTGAAGAACAATTTTTAGCTCCAGAGAGACTGAGAAAACACACTCATGTGTCCTGGGTTTTTCAAAGATGTGACACCTGGGTTTCCCGAGATATGAGACAAAACTTGGATCCCCTTTGCTTGAGAGAAAATGGTGAGACTGAGGACAGGTGACCTGCTCAGGGCAGTGTCGTGATTACGTAGGAGAGGACAATCAATCGTGGCTTAGTACTGGGGTTACGTTCTTCACCTTCCGAGAGCTCCACATCCTTCAGCAAAATGATCCCGAGACAGACAGGAAGATAGTACTGTCTTACACGGACTCAGGAGCAGCAGAACTCCTGAGGGTAAGACCAGCATTAAGGAACAGAAATTCCTCAAGTCCTGCACTTTTTACAAATGAGGTTTTATCCATTTCCTTTTTCACTCTGCTCTGAGTCATTTGATGAGGTTGCCAAAAAAAGCTGTAAAACAACAAGGCAGCAGTGGTTGCAGTGAAGCCTATCAGTGGGTTTCCAGTTAAGGAATGTATAAAACAGTAAATGTTAAGTAGAGAAAATAAATCTGTCCACAGCATATAAATTTGCAATTGTAATACCTCCTTGCAGAGCTGTCCCCTTCCTCTTGGCAGCTGCTACAGAGCTGGAGCTGTTTTGTCCATTCTCCAGACCTGATCGGAGGGGCGACTTAGAGCAGTTAAAGTGAAACACTGGAGTATTTATGTAGGTTAGTGTGCAGGGGAGAGCGGGGTCTCCTTGCATATTTCTTCTGATGCCACCTCTCCCCTTGTAGCGATGACAGGCAGGCGCGATTGCTGCCACTTGAGACAGTTCTACAGTTGGGAGTATGGGGGAGAGACAAAAAAATGACAGTTTTGCCTAACATTTTGCAGGAGTTGTGTAAATCTTGGTGTCATTCATTCTAGCAGTGAGAAATACTTGGGTTTATGTTGTGAAATTCAACATGGCAGGGAAGAACATTACACAAAGGCGCTGCAGTAGAAAGAAGCAGCACTGAGGAGATGCTCGGAGCGAGATCCCCCTGAGATGATGTGAGATGTGCGCAACAGTTAGGAAAGCCAGCAGCTGCAAGTGTGTGTCAGGCTGGGCAGCAGAGAACAGCTGCAGTAGGCTGAGACTGCAGATTCTCCCAGGTTCAGCAGATTTCCTTCGGATGAAGTAGGCTTTCCCCTCTTCTCGCAGCAAAACATTGGCCACACTGAGAGCTGGCTATTCAAAACCATAGCAGCTCAGCACCCGTGGCTACTGTGCCCTGCTGCACTGTTCAGAGCTCCCCTTGGGCTGCTTCTGCTCTCTCTGTCAGTAAGAGGAAAGGGCAAAAAGATGCTTTGGGCTTGAGTTCCTTTTATATCTCCATTTGATTAAAGGATGTGCATTTGAAACGGCTGCCTTTTAAACTCTGCTCTACCTTTACTTGCCATCTGGCTGCTGAGTCAACCTGAGCAGGAAAACCCAGAGGAGAAAACGATTTGGCTTCTTTACAAAGTGCTGTATCAACATCCTAGCGAGAGGCATTTCTCTTTAAGGGTAGAGGACTTGGGCTCAGCCTACTTGTGTTTCCTTCAGGTAATAGCACTCGTGTTCATTTCCACTCCAGAGGTGTGCGTTGGTACAAACGCACGTGCGTGCACAGACATACACGGAGATGTTTAACCCTTTCCATTTTGGCTGCAAACAACTGTAACAGTGTTTTGCAGAAAGTTGCACGTAGTTGAAATGCAGAGTTAAGTCAGCTGAACCACGATGGCTGGGTTCACTGGGAGGGAAGAAAAACAACAAAAAATGTCTTGTCCTCCTCACCCCCCGGTGAGGTGAGGGCTCTGGTCAGTGGAGTAGTCACTGACTGCGTTTTAATATTTGAAATTGTAAAACTGGGATAAAGGGAAAAATCCCCTCCTCTTGGTGGAGGCCCCTGTAATTAAAATTATAGACTGGCCTGGAGCCGCTGAGATGCTTCCCCCCTGCCCATGCTGATGCAGTCGGAAGGGGGAACGTTCTCCTTTGGGTGTCGCTGGCTGGCATGAGTGGCTCCAGTGGCGGTAAGAATGCTCCTCGGGGGGATTGCTGGTTATTGAACAGCGTGATCGGGCTAGGGAGGGGTTAACCGCTCCTTTCCCACTGGGGCCCTTGATCAGTGCCTGGCCTGAAAGCACTAAATCGTAGACCTAATTAAAAGAGTAAGGAAGTAAATGCAGCCTAGAAGCAGAGTGCAGCAAGAGTTGTTCTTCCAGAGCAGTCCCGGCTGCTCAAATAGTTTCAGGCAGTGTGGCTTCTTAAATTTATATCTGAGGAATTTTAATTTCATTTCGGTAGTGTTCGGTGAAGAACTGCAGAACAGCCTTTCACGTCACCTGTGCGTTTGACCGTGGCTTGGAGATGAAGACCATACTGGCAGAGAACGATGAGGTGAAATTCAAGTCGTACTGCCCCAAGCACAGCTCCACCAAGAAAGCAGATGATGAGACTTTCAGTGAAAACCCTGTCCAGGAGAATGGGAATGGGGTTCAGGAAGGCGCTCTTGCTGCTCACGTGGACCCTTTCCACAGCATGGATCAAAACCAGGAGGCCCACAGGGTCAGCCTCCGCAAGCAAAAGCTCCAGCAGCTGGAGGATGAGTTCTATACGTTTGTTGATGCTCTGGAAGTGGCTAAAGTGCTGTGGCTACCTGAGGAACTAGTGGGATTCCTTTACGAATACTGGAAGCTGAAGAGAAAATCCAACTTCAATAAGCCTTTGGTCACCCCAAAGAAGGATGAAGAAGACAATCTGGCTAAACGAGAACAGGATGTTCTGTTCAGAAGACTGCAGCTCTTCACACACCTCCGGCAGGATCTAGAGCGGGTAAGGCCCCTGCGCACTGCTCCTACTAGTCCAGTTCCCTAACTGCCTGTGCCCTCGTGTGCAGGTGCTCCAGGCTGCATCTTAGCCCCAAAGACCGTCAGCACTGAATTCTAGAGAGCGCACCAGGTACCCTGTCCGAGCAGAGGGTTAGCTCACGGGGCCAGCGGGTCTTGGCTTGTGGTGTTCAGTCCCTTTACAACTGCTGTGTTTCAGCTTATGCTTTTTCACTGACTAACACTGATAGCAGGCTGTGGACTGTACTGCAACCCACAGCTGGAGTGTTGTTAGCTTCAGGGGCTTCCTCTGCTCCTTTCGTCGGGTGCACAAGCAGAAAAAGATGATGAACCTTACCTTGATTTGCAGCAGATCTGTGTTTCTCTCACACAGCACAGTAGGATGACATTTCACTGGACAATCTGTGTGGTAGGTTTGGGAGGCACCTAATGCTCCACTGAAGGTTTGAATGTGTAAAGAGCAGTTCAGCAGGATGTCTGGTGTTTCACCTGAAGTACATCTGATCCCGTAATGACCTGAATCCCATCCTCATGGGCTTCTTTTGCCGGTTAACTAGTAGGGTGTATACATTAAAGCCACCGACCACAGCCTGAGTAACCCGTGTGTGAACTTGGTCCCAGAACACTGGCTGGCTATTAGATCAGGCCAGCAGGTGCCTGTGCAGTTACTGCATCTTTGTGAAGGATTCTCAGGGCCAATTCTTCTAGTGAATCGTTGCCATTCTTCTATGGAACTTCCTTCCCAGTTTCAGCTTCCAGCTCATGACCCTTGAATAGCTTGATGGGATAGCTGTTACCTGCTACCTTTCGTTTCTGCCCTGCCTGCTGACCATTTCTTTTACTCAATGAAGTAAATGGAGTTTATCAGTATGTTCTCTGATCTCACATTATTCCGTTAGTGGGTGGGATGTCACGACAGGATAAATCATTCCAGCAATAGTTGTAACGTGTGATTACCCGATCCCACCGCCTGTACATCCAGGGTCACTTGGATGAAAAAAAGGGCCCTTTTCTGCTCTTCACGTTAAAGTTAGTCTTGGCTATGAATGATGGTAGTGACCACGTCGTCTGTTGAGAAACAAGGGGTGGGAACTCTGTCATCCAGTTCACTTGATGAGGCAGGTACTTGTGTGGACACGACACATTTTAGGGCAGAAGCGTCGTTTCCTTCTAAAAAACCTGAAATGGTGTCTGGTACTTAGACTGAATTCAAAGCACAAGTGGACAACGTTACTCATCATAACTTGTTGTCTTCTAGGTGCGTAACCTCACTTACATGGTGACCCGAAGGGAAAAAATCAAGAGGTCTGTTTGCAAAGTTCAAGAACAGATATTTAATACCTACGTAAAGCAGTTGGAACAAGAAAGTGTTTCAGGTATGTAAAGGCCTTTCTCACCTCAGAGCACAGGCACAAGCAGGGAAATGTTTGGCTGCAGGCTCATGACTTGTTTTGAAGGAGGAGCAGGGCCTCGTTTGTTCTCGTTATACCCAGTGCAGCTCCCCCCTGCATCCTCAGACTGGGACAGAGAGTCTGTGTAATTCGAGTGGTGGGCACATTGCTGTAGCAACTGCCCCGTCTGTGGGGCACGGATGGCTTCCTGCTTCACATCCTTTTGGTGTCATTCTTTGATGACTCCTTGTGACAGGGAGACCGTGACTTACATTCAGGTGCCATGTGTCACCTAGGAGGTGTGTGCTTCACTGGTGGTGCCACTGCGCTGCTGCTGCTGCTCTTTTTGTGTTAGAGGTGGCTGTTGCAAGAACTTAAGCTTTAGAAAAGGAAAAGGTAGCACTCTGGTTCTAAAACAACATACTATTTCTGCCTAATCTCTCTAACAAGCTTTTCTTAGAAAGGGGATAACTAATAAACCATATTTTAGACAGAATCAATCAAAGCCACTTGCTGGTTCCTTCCCTCTGCCCCGCCGCCCGCTCTGGGGAGTCTCTGTATTGAGTCTCTCTGTCCTAGTGGATCAGCAGCGCCAGAGTTTGTACTTGCTGCAGGTGTCATTCGGTGCAGCACAGCTACAAGACAGAACTACTCATGAGTGCTGTGTTGTGACACTGTGACATGGCCACCTGATTGTGACTAAAGGTGCTGGATAAGCTGAAGAACGTTGGGCATGAGGGGGCAGGGTTAAAACGGGCACAGTGAGCAGTGGCAGTGACTCAGCCGTGGAATTGCTTGACCTGAACTGACTTTGCTTCCCTCTAGGTGTGCCTTCCTCATTCTCCTCAATGGAAAACACGGTGCTGTTCAACAGTCCGTCTCTGGGCCCCAACGCCCCCAAGATAGAGGATTTGAAGTGGCATTCTGCATTCTTCAGGAAACAAATGGGCACATCCCTGACCCACTCTTTGCAAAAACCACACAAGAGAGACAGAGTAAGAGACGGCTCTGGCAACGACAGCAAATCCATGCTGAGGCAGCCCGGACAAAAGGAAGGCAGTGCAGCTCCAGGTGGCTTTTTGAATTTTGACAAGACCTTTAGAGAAACACACGTTGCATCAGCACCACAGAAAAACGGCCTAGTTATACCAGAGCACAGAAAAAGAAGAGACAATCGTCCGCAGTGTGAGATGATCAAGGCAGAACTGAAGGAAAAGACTTCTAAACACAACCACAAACCACTGAGACCCGCAGAACTCTCTCAGAGGCAGTCAGAAAACAAAAGGGCTGTGAACCACTCCAGTGGTAGGTCAGCATCTGGCACACAGAGGGATTTAGTGCCTAAATGCAACGGGGGACTTGACAAAGCAAACTCTAATAAGACAGTAGTTAAAGTGCCTACGACACCCACAAGCCCCGTGAAAAACTGGGGCGGATTCCGAATTCCAAAGAAGAGGGAGAGGCAACAGCAGGGCAAGAGCCCCGAGCAGACCTGCTGTCAGAACTCCAGCTACCCCCACCTGGGTGTGGGCAGAGTTTCACCGAAGGACAGGGCAAAAAGAAAGCTCAAGCCCGACAGCGAGAATGATGGGTACGTCCCTGACGCAGAGATGAGCGACTCGGAGACTGAGGTGCCTGAAAAGAAGCGCAGGCAGCAGAGGGTCCGTCCAAACAGCTCCATCAGCAGAAGGGCAGACATTATCAGGAGAAGCATCCTGGCGTCCTGACCGGCCACGCACCACGGTCAGCAGTCACTGCCTACGAGCCAACGCCACGGTGTCTATTGGTGTGAGAAGAGCGTTCCTGGACATGGCTAGAGACAGACAAGTTGAGAACCTGTTGTTCCTGAGTTGTATAAACATGTTTACATGCACTTAAAGCTGTTTTCTTTGGCCTACTCAATTCTGTGAGAAGTGTGAGTCTCCTTTATTTGCTGTTTTCCTGAGCAAGCAGAAAAATGCCATCACTACTAAAATAGTGATGAACACTAAACTAACTCCAAAACGTTTTAGAAGGTTCATCCCTTTTAGCTAAAAAGCACTGAGAAAATGTTACTCCTTGCCCCAGCCTTCTGGAAAAGCACAAGCTCTTCATTTAACTAGTGTGTATTGAATGGAAGATGGTTGGTTAACCATACTGCACTGCTAAACCCCGGCACCAATGGCCACTGTCCTCGGATGGTGGCGTTTCTCTTTGCAGAATGTTTTCTGTTGCATTCAGTTTGAGCCTCGATGGCCGCTCAACCCCCCTCCATAAGCTCCAGAGTTTACATGTAAATACACCTCCAAAATGACCAGATTTAACCGTGACATTATACTGGAGAAGGAGGAAGGGACAGGTCAGGGCTGCAGCTGCCTTATGCAACAGCTTGAGAAGACTCAGACTGAGCACAGAGGAACGCCTGGCGTGGCTCAGTTCTGAGAAAGGGGGCAGGTGTGTGGGTCATGGCACCCGGTGAACAGCCCGTCACCTGCCGCCACGAGTATGACGACAATTGATGACACAGTGTGCGAAGTCACTAGCACTAGTCGGTAGGATTTCCCAAAGCCCGCCACATCTGCACTACTGGTATGTATTGGGAAAGCCAGGCGCGTGACACTAAAGGGTGGCTTTAAAAGGAGTATATATTTTTAAATAGAGTGACATGGAGAGGCAATAAATTGTGATTAGCTCTTTACTGTCAAATGAAGAAAAACATGTTTCATTCTATTCTGGACTAGATTTGATGGAAGAGGGAACTCATATTCTGATTGTGTACTTTTTTATTCGTTGCAAATGGCAATAAGTAGTAAGCTATGAGCAATAATACTAACAGGTCATTAGGATACTGTTTGGTGCCGAGGAGAGCGCACATACGGAGCGTTAGGAGCCTGTCAATGATGGAATCCTGCATAGATTCACGTGAGGTACGGACTGGTGAGACAGCTGAAGCAGCGATGTGTTACAGGAAAACAGGCAAAAGGAACCCCCCTGCTCCCCAGCCCTTCCTACTCCTAGCCTGCTGTTACCACCTCCAGTCACTCTTTGGAGCCAAACCCTTGCCTCTTGAGCAGGGACCACTGAAAACTCAGTAGAATTCGGCCATCGCTGAGTCTTCTAGAGGATTAAGTTAAGAAACAAAAAACCAGAGAAAGCGGATTAACATCCTGTCTTGCTATGCAAGTTAGCACTTCAGTGCGTCAGCGTTTCCGAACGCGCACCCGTCCTTCGTCCTAAAACTCACAGAGTTCCCCTTCCTTAAAGGGTTAAGCAAGATTGCTCTTAAACTGCCATCGGTGGTCCCAAAAAGTTAGACTAGCTTCATCACTTCCAGAGGTGGAAGTCCAGTGGGGCACTGGTGAACCTGAAGTTACGCAGTCACTCTCGGGATGTGTTGCAGCACTTAGCTGACCAGTGACAGACAGACAGACAGAGGGTCGATGCAGGTAAGTCCTCCTTAGCGCGCAGCACCGTCCTCCGGGCAGGCACTCGAAAGCTCACGACCGTGTAGGGAACTGTCAGTCAAGCCATAGACTTGAGTAAATCAATGTGATTCTAAGCGAACACGGAACCTCCCAGCCGTGTGAAGGGGTCCCTTGTTGATTTGCACTATTAAGGATGCTAACGTTGTGCAGAATTAATGCCTTACCTGTTTTGCTCCCTGACGTTTAGGTTAATAAGCTTTCTAATGTTTCAAGTTAAGCTCAACCAAAACCAAAAAAGCTGTAAGAAGTCGGCGGTACGGCCAGCCCCGTAGGTTAGTTTTGCCTCCCACGCTTAGCGCTCAGCCGAAGAAGTGTTGTCAGTACAGCAGTGACGATACAGACCCACCCCTGGATTCTGTTGGGCTAGAATCCTGTGCTGGTTTCGAAGCGTTACCTTTCCTCGCGCAGACTGACCAAGAGATCTCGGACTCTGATCGGTGTATTCTGTCAGTCCGTAGGCTAGATGAATCGATGTCCCGTTGCCTGGAGCGTCATGCGTTAGGTTACAAGCTCACCCAAATCCAAATGAAGGGTTATACGTGTTGTGTATAAATCTCCGTTCCACAGTTTGAAGGCAATTGTCATGACATGTGTAAAACCTTGTACAGACGATTTTTCACTATGTGCCTAGCTTTGGTGTCCATTCAGCTGAAATTAAGTACAAAAAGGTGCATGAAGACAAACAGATAGAAACAAAGAGTCTATGTAGAGATGACTATTTTATATGACATGGCCCAATCCTGTATTTATTTTCTCCCTTTTTTGAAGTATTTATAAAGACCTAGTTGAAGACAGCTGTATTTTTTGTTAAACTATTGAGTAGAATTGTGCCTTTTTGTCTGTCTGTGAATAAATGCTGTACATTTTTGCAGTAGCCTGGCCAGCAGTGTTCTACAGTCTGCAGCACTTGTTTTGCCTGGGTTTTTCACAAACACTTGGAAGGATCTGAGCAGCGTTCACGGTGCAGAGAAGCATTTAATTTGGATGACGACAGGTACCAAAATGCTGTGGTTGCAGGATGTCCTTGTTTTGTTAGGAATAGACCTATCCCAGCGACACAGAATTGCTGAACGGTTTCCTTTAGACCCTCAAAGAGATACACACAGATCATTAAGAGTTGGAAGGGACCTCCAGAGGCCATCGAGTTCAAACCTCCTGCCTGAGCCTCCCATAGTTTAGATTAATTGATACACGATGTCCTTCCAGAGCCCCCAGTCTGTGTGCGTGTTCCACTGGAAGAGAAATGCGAGCGTTCTCACCTCTAGCTGTTCTGCTAAGTACTACAGGGTCCATCTGACCCAAGAACTGCCTGTGGTCCAGCAGTGCTGACAGAGAACAGCTGCTGCCACAGCAGGATCTCTAGCAGACAAGGGGTGTGGAATCACGGAATGGCTTGGCACAGAGCACAGCCTCTGCCTACCAGTACCTCCTGAAAAAAAACAGCGATGGGTAAATAATTTTCCTCAGGTCTGTACTTGCATCACCTGGATTCACTTTGTGGGCAGTTGTGAGCGGCCCCCTGAGAAACATCTTCCAAAGCGTAACGGTTAAAGGATGTCCCTCCTAAGAGTTACAGCTCTTCAAGGTGTGAATAAAAGTCTTCTGGAAGAGATTCTGGCAGCTGCTCTGTGATGTTGCTGTCAGCAGCCTTTCAGAGAGGCACTGCACTGCTGGGGTTACCTAAGCAAGACAGGGTCAGAGCTGAGAGCATCTCTGTAATCACTGCAACAGACTGTGAAGTTTCTCGTATGCTGTGATCGGTTGCTCAATACGTGGCCTCTGCCAGAAGGTTGGGGGCTCCTGGGAAGACCCAAAATGGAAACTCAGACTCACTTCAAAGACAGTCTCTTTCACCTGTGGAATGGACATAACCACTCGCCTAGGAACTCTGCCTAAATAAACAGTCAAGAAGGAAGCTTTACCAATGGAACACAACGATGTCACACTGGGGAATCTTTAAAACACTCACAAATTGGTGCTTGGGTGGGAAAGGAAGAGGGGCAAGCGCTACATAGAAATGAACGTTCAGCGCCGCACAGATGACTGCAAGGCTTGCTGCTCCATGTCATGAGACGACCCAGTGTCACCAGGGCAAAACCAGTAACCATCCGGCTTCAATGGCTACAGCAAGTGCCTTTCCTCTGCAAGTCCACCTCGTGAGCAACACACCAGCAGCCTCCTCTGGATGCCAAGTGGAAGTGAAAGGTGGTGGTGTTGGAGTGACAAGTTTAACTTGGCCACATTCCCTTGTGGTTCAGACAGAACCACATCCAGTCAGTCAAACTTCAGCTGCTCAGAGGATCAGGAAGGCATGAGGGAGATCCTTTTCTTTCCCCTGTCATCTGCCATAATTCCTCTGCTGCCCCTTAACCTGCAGTGTATTAGATGTTCACATCATCGTGGCAATTCTGATTCTGGCAAGAAACCACTGCACCAGAGCTGCACCACAAGTTGATGCAAACACCCCTGTAATTAAAAGGGAACCAAGCAGGTGCCCTTCTGTGCCTCAAGGAACAAGAACACAGATAGTGCTGCTCAGAAACTTCTAATTACCTGCCCTTTTCAGTCAGGTTTCACTTCACGGCTAGAGCCCTCTCTTTAAGGAGTGAACGGGATTAATGGCTCACACAACATCTTCCAGGTGGTCTGTCATCACCTCAGATGTGCATTATGCAAATGAAAACCCCTGCATCAGGTTTGCACTCAGCTGATTGATGGCAGTCTGCCCCCCAACAAACACTTGGTGCTGCTGGACAATGCATCCTTGTCACTTGGAAAAACCTTTGAAGGCCTCCAGCGAGAGCCTGCAGCGGGTACAGGCATACATCAAACGCGGGCAGCGCTGGTGCAGGCGTGTGCGCAGGCAGAGCAACAGAACTCCTCAGCACTAAGCAGGGCTTTTTCTTGAGGTTGCATCCATCTTGCAGGCTGCAGCGGAACAGCCAGAGTTTCAGGAGGCGCCACAAACTCTTCCCTCTGGTGATCAACCCAGGTCTGTCCTCTAAAATGCTAATGTGGTGAAGATCCACTGCACCAGGCTCGTCAGTTTGTTAGCCCCTAACAACACTTCTTAATCAAGCACCGAGTGAGCGTTCTGCATCAGCTGAATAGGGAGTTACAAGGCACATTTCAGAGCAAGGGCCAGACATCCTGTCAGTAGGTGCGAGATGGGAGCACTTCAGAAATGAGTCGATACCGCTCCAATGTTTGTAAAGCACGCGGGAAGAGAAAATGGGGTTCAGCTCTCACTTTAGAATTTCTCAGCAATCAAAAATGTGCAGGCAGAGGATTTCCACGTCCTGGCACCTGTAGAGTTCAACCACACTACTTCAAAACGCGTAAGAGCTGGATGACCTGGTGCCTTCACCAGCTTTGTGCAAACGCAGGAGAGAAGTGCAGTTCCCAGACACACACAAGCCAAGAGAACAGCTCAACTGAGAAACAAGGAATGGCTCTAAAATAATAATTAGAAAGAAAAACAAGAAAAAAGCATAACTGAAGCCTGTGTTCCTTAGAAACGAGTCGTATGAGCAGCCAGAGCAGCATTTTATTTATTACCTGGTTCCCAGGGGCATCAGTACAATCTGAACTGAATTGTTAAAAGAGGAAGGCAGTGGAGGCATTTTGCAGCTCCAACACCTACCACAGACCCAGCAACCACCGGACACTCATGAGTAGTGTCGTTCACAGAAGAGCTTCACAGTGTCCCGGAGGTACTGCACCACAAAGAGAAGGGAACGCTATCGGCTGCACGTGAGCAAAGCTGTCTCCGCATAACGGTGTCTGTTCCCTGGACACCATCTTGTCCAAGCTGGAGCTGGTGGGTTTTAGACCATAATGGACCAACAGCCACAGCATAGCCTCAGACTGCTTCACCGCTACGCTGAAGGACTTCAGTGATGCCATTTTGCAGCCAGCTCCCAACCGTCACTACGCAGGCAGCTACCGTGTCTTCCGTACCAACAGAACTACGGTACCAACCCCCTTCCTTACCTGAACAAAACAGAACGTTTCAAGTTTTACAAGCCCTGCTACAAATTTGACTGTAGTGCTCCACAGTCTCTCCAGCAATCTCCTCAACTCCGCCGTGGTGTGAACAAACAGTACATGCGTTTAAATATCTTCCAGATACTTCAAGGAGGCCTCCTTTTTCTTCTGCGTAGTTACCAGGCTGAGCTGTAATTAAACACAAGCAGGTATTTTCTTACATCGGTTTTTGTGTGATCAAAGTACCAGTAGCACCTCAGCGTGGAAGGTGTCGTGACAGAGAAGCAGCGTGCGTCACTAAGTGGGGATTCAGGGTAAACAGTGGCATTTACAATGCTCTCTGGAGGCGACTGCGTATTTCGAATTCCAGACGCTGCGAGATGACGGGAGACGCGGTAGCAGGAGAACGCTTTAAAGACAGCGACACAGAATGCGCACACTTTGAATGTAAACCGCTCCAACGGCCACACCTCGCCTGAGGTTTGCCAGAACTGCTCAACGCGTTACTAGACGTGTGCTCTCTGGCAGTGAGAGCCATGCACTCTCCCCAGCTTCCCCTCTTCCCACCGCCTGGAAAACCCCATTTTTCCTGTATTTCCCCAGCTCTCCCAGATATTTCCTATTCTGTCTGCACAACTGGGACACTGCGGGACTGTCTGTCACACAAAGCTGAGGGTACCTGCAGTGGGCTGCACTTCTCCAAGCACCTTTGGGGATGAGGCTCCTAATGCAAATGCAGGTGGACAGACAAGAAGTTGACAGCCCTGGCAGTTCACAGGACGCAGCAGAAGGTACTCAAGGTCGCCGTCTGATGACCACTAAATAGGGTGATGCTCTCGGTTCTGTTCTGCAACCACTGCCCACCATTTCCCCATGCTCTTTGTGCACTCACACAATGAATTAGATCTTAACTGAGCTGAAAAACCCCCCAGAATTCCCATAAAACAGCTGCCTAGCAACTGTTGTAGAAGCAGTTCTCCAGCCATCAGCTCAAGACTCTCCCAAGATCAGTGGAGGAGTCAGCACAACATTTGCTGTTTATCACATGAAGCCATTGTTTGTGACTGCTGCAGGAGGTTACACCAAGCTAAACCAGACTCTTCAGGTAAAACAGGAGCTGTGGTTACTGCTGGAGGCTATTTTCCCCTCTGTGCTGACTTGCTGCCCTTTTTGAAGATGGCAGTGATCACACACCTTCTCTCAGGCATTCAGAAGGGCACGAGGTTGATTTGCAGTCTGTTTTCATACACTGTCGCGTCAGCACTGCGTCACAAGGTGGCTCTGACTGAATGCACCTCAGCTTGGGGATGCCATGCCCGCGAGCCGTTAGTGTTAATGCTTGGGCACCGCCGCCTCACAAGTGACACCGAGTCACTGTGTTTTTAATATTCAGTGGGAGGTCTAAAATGCACTTAGAGAGCATGGGGGGTTTGCTAGTTCTGTACCTTTTGAGATGCTGCCGCTGCCCTCTGTTCCGCCTGGCTCAGTCGCCTTTGAAGCCTGCTGATGTATTCTCGATAGTCCATCATTAATTTTTCATCCTGTGTAAATGCAATATTACAAAGGCCAAGTTCTTTTTACTAGATCCATACATGCTGTAGTGAGAAAGCTTCCACTGAGAGCAACTTAAGAAATGGAACTGTTTACCACTTGCAGTAAGACCGAAGACTTACTGTTGAAACATTACAGAGCATTTTGAGCTCAAATAGGACACCACGTGACTGCTCCAGTCAGAGTACTCTACAGAGGAGGTTTTACTCACGCCACTGGGCTGAAGCGAGATGCATACAAGCTCACGTATCAATCCAGGTTGTTTAATTCACCCAGACTTACAATACATCGAAGCTACACTCAAAGGGAAAAATCAACTCCTAGATGAACGAGATGATAAACTTGCTACTCTCTGTGCTTATCATCCAAGGGTCTGTATCAAGTCTTTCTTGACCATCCTTTGCTTCAAGAAATCTGTTCTCACATCAGCCTCATTTTTCTCCTCTAAAGACTACAGCGTTAGAAAAAACACACGGAAGAACTTGCACTAGATAGACTTGGATGTGATCCCAGATTCATGAGGCTGGCAGGATAGCTGTTTGCTAAAGTGGCCATTAATTATTGAGCAGTGCACATTCCAAAACATCCCTACCCTTACTCTTTAATGGATGATGCTTTTGTCTGTAGGCACATACGCACACACAGGGCAAGTTCCACAGAGCACGCTGAGAATTCAGTATCTCTGCATAGGCCACGGTCTCCCTAACCCCACACCTACTCCTTCTCAGAGGCAGGTGTGCATACACGGCCCTAAGTGACTTAGAAACGTTTCCTGAACTGTCTAAAACCGTGAGGTTAGGAACCTGGAAAGATTGTCTCTCCTTCACCTTTTCTTGAACTTTGGAGAGAAAGTTCATGTGTTTTCCTGCCATTTGAACATGGCAGCAGAAACAGCAGGGTCTTCCCGTTATGACTACAACTGTCAAAACCCCTTACTGTTTCCTAAGCCACCAGTGTAACTCATCTAGAAAGGTTTCTGTTAAGATCCTAGTGTGCAGTGTCCCATCAGTTATTATCTTACCTCAGTTACCTTTTCATTTGCTATTTCCAGCTGAGAAATGAGCTCCTGGCTACGAAGTTTTTGTTGACTCAGCTCACTTCTGTGGATCAGAAGAAAAGATGCTGGTTAACACACAGCAGTGCATCAGTTCTTGGGATACAGCTACTTTCTTGCATTGTAGGGGCTTATTTTTAATTGCAGTGTTGCTCTTAAAACATTGATTTCAAAGGACTACACAACTAGCACCTGTCTTTACAAGTCTGCAAAACTATGACAGAGGAATGAGATGTATCTGCTAACGGCTGACATCTTTGCGTTGGTGCTCAAAGGAAACGGGTCTTGCCTCTGTCATCACGTGTGACTGCACAACAGGGATGACCAAAGACGGAAACATCGCTGAACTTGGGTAATTTCAGCCAAAGATGTAGAACTAAAAAGACTGCTCTAACATCTGACCAGTCTCGACTGCACTAGCAGCAGCCATCACAAAAAAATGATGTGATCAAGAGTCTTACCACCAGTTTCACCTTCCGTGTTGAGGTCCAAATGTGTTTGTGAGGAAGAGTTTTCAAATCTACTGTCACTTTACCTTCCTCTCCCCAATTCCTGGCGCACCTTGTCATGCCAACCTTTTCAAATGAAGCTCCCCAGAAAATGATTCAAACGTGACCCCTTACAGTGCTGACGTTCAAGTCTAACTATGCTAGCAAAAGGCTTTCAAAGTGAGGTAGACCCTGACCAACCAGCTTTACCCTTCTGTTGCCGAAAACACCATCCAAATAGAGTAGCTTTGTGAGCTGAACGTTCTCAGCTGCAGAACAAACCTGTCCTCAGGTGCACCTGCACATGAAGAAATGATTTTTATAATCTGATCACACTGGACGTGTATTTAAAGAGAACCAGCTTAACCTTGTCAGCGTAAGGAAACACGATGGCTCCTGAGCTCAAAAGTTGACTCATCTGATTGTTAACCCTCACGATGGGATTTCCACATTAAAATTGAGCAGTAACCCCAACTGCTGAATCGTCAAATCAGTCCTTGCTCCGTGTTGTCTTTGTTAAGCGAGCAGGAAACAAAAGGTGAGCCTTTCGCATTTGGCCAGACGGGCGATAAATCCGCCAGCTGCAGCAAGTGTGTTCGGCAAAACCCTCACACGACAAATCCAGCGTGTGCCAGCTGGTTTTTTCGGCTGAGCTATCCCAGAATATGCTTCACTTACTCTTAGCAATTATGAATTTTGTATACTGCCAGTACCTGCAGCTGCCTCTCATCCTGTTGACTTTTTTTCTTTCTTAAGCAGCTGTGGCTGCCAAGCAGTACAGACATGCAGCCAAGGATAATGTTTTAGAAATGGAGAGAACTTCCCCCTCTGAAGATGAACTGCACAGGACGCAGGGAGGAGGTGAAGGTGGTCCTGGGCAGGCATGAAGAAAGGCCCTTCTTCTGAGGCTAATTCTTCTCAATTGCAGAAACGATAAAACGAGAACGTCAAACCCCACACACGGCTACTGATGAGTCAGGGACTCTAGCTAAACACACAAGTGTTTCAGAAACAGAAACTTTTATGAAGACACCCTAAATAGCTCCAAACAGATGACTTCAGCTAAGCAAAGTGTTGGAACCTAAAATCAAGATGGCAAGGATTGCTTTTTGTGAGCATTAACAATTGCAATTCAAATTAATATGAAACAGAGCAAGCCATTCGGTGGTGTTGTTCAAATACAGTGGGTCTGTGTTACGCAGACGTCGTACCTTACAGCGGCAGATGGCTCAGACTACGTATTTACCAATCTGTTCCTACTACGTTTTGCTACTTTTTTAATGAGTTAAGGTGTTTTTAAAGCTCCTCAAATGCAGTTACACAGAAGTGACTTCTGAAGTACTTACGCTCTTTATAAATTCTCACACTGTTTTGTTGACTCAGTTTGATTTCTAGGAGAACACACCCGTGTATACCTATGACTGTTCCTGCCGAGGCTAAACTGTACCTTACTGAGCTGTCCTCCACATGTCTAACAGGCAAAAGCAACAGTCACAGCAGAGCTGAGAGAACTATTAAGGTCCCATAAAGTTTGCAAGTTACTAACCTACCTTTTTCCTGTCTGCAGTGCTCAAGATCCACCCTACTGAAGAGCATCCTGTGGATAATGCCTGGATATAACGCTTTGTTTCTCAGTGTGAAGCTTGTTCTGATCCCTGGAACAACCAGAACCGCGTTCAACAAAAACTGGCCGCCGGCGAGTAGACTGGTAAGGGTTTATGTCTAACCACTGGTTATCTGCAAGATCCGTTCTCCATTTACCCCAAAAGTTATCCTCATTCTCAGGATTAGAGTGTAACAATCTACAGAACATGCTGACAGGGGTTACCAATCTATTGCTGTCTGTAATGGGACTCTTACATGTTCAGCCTAATCAGTCTCAGTGCAGGCTAGTCAAGGTGGGCTTTACAGAATGAATCATATTCTGCCCTGATTTTGTAACCCTGTGCATAGCCTTTCACTTTATTTCCATTTAAGAGCTGCTGGCAGACCTCACTACCTTGGTTTTGCTTACATTCTGTTCTCAGAGCAGTCTCACCCCTTCTCTATCTATTCTGTATCCCGCTGTTGCTGAAGTTTGTTCCCATTTACAGCTTCTCAAATGTCCATTTGACACTGCTGATTCCACTTTGTCTCTGCTGTCATTTATTTCCCTCAGTCTGAAGAACTATACAGCTTTACACACAACACTGTAAGGTATTAAAAACTGCCCTAGCCAGCCTCTTCCACCAAATTATGGCCACAGGAACCGTTTTCCTAGATGATAGTAGTACTTGGGTGAAAGCAAGAGCCCTGAAAAATACCTGCAGGTGTCCCTCATTCCTTTGAAAGAAGACAAACAAAACCTAACAAAAGCTGGAAGCACTCGATGCTGGGTTTTTGTCACGGGAGATCACCCAAGTCCCTTGCAGTTTTGGGATGTTCAAACTGATGGTGATCTTGGAGCTTACAGTTTTACAACTGGAAGCTCTAAACCTGTAGAACAGCAAGAAAGTGATTTCTTCTAGCTCCAAACTGCACCCAAATTTGTGGAAGATCAGAGGAACTTTTAAAACATGAAACTAGTGCAAATTGGGCTATTTGGTTTACTTGAGCAATGTTCCAGAGACAGGAGGAGAACAAAAACCAAACGGAAGCACAAGTGCCAGTTAATAAAGTAATGAGCACGTAGTAGTTGTGTTATTCACCAAGGCAGACAGGCTGGGTTTGTGTCAGGAAATACTTCTAGCACTAAGTTTGCTATTTTCATAGAATTTCTGTGCTTCCCACCATTTAAAGCCCTATAATGAACGTGAAGGAGGACTCAGAAGTTCACTTCATTCTACTTGGTTATTCCTGGTCAGAAGTGACTTGGCAGTTCCATCTCAGAGCCCAGCAGAGATGCAGCTGTCACAGCACAAGCACGCTGACACACAGCAAGGAACCAAACCAGTTACTGATGCACGTTTCCAGCTCAGGAGCCACATCTATTCCTTTGGTGTTCAGGTAGACTGACCCTGCTAGCAGCGAAGCCCCTACCCAGTTGCTCACTCCCTCCTTCCTAGATGAAAAGGGGAGAGAGGAAGCAAACAGGGGTGAAAACTCATGGGTCAAGAAAAAGTTCAGTATGTGAAGGGAAAAACAACTCCAATAAATAATGCAAAAGCAACCACTCATCACCAGCAGAGCAATGACCAGCCAGTATCCAAACAACAGCTGCCCTGGAAGAATTTGCACCACACAGGATGGGCTATCCCTGTTATCAACATCATTTTGGTCATAAGCATTGACCACGTTGCCACACCGGCAGCTCTAAAGAAAATGAACTCCTTCCCAGCCAAACCCAGCACAGCACAGGTTTTCAGGAAGCATTAAATGGACCTTAACTTCAAATATAAAATACCTCCAAACTTAATCCAAGGGTGATTGTTTTTGTGCTTATAAACACATGCAAACAGACACATATTTGTTCATTTCATAACTATTTTGTAACTTGGTGTTTGCTGTCTTCAGTTCCCATTAGAACTCAGAGTGCACCTAACACTGATGCAACCAAAGGTCACAACAGCTTCATTTCATAGTCTGTCAGAGTGGCCATTCTGCAGGAAGAAAGCAAAAATAAGCCCTAGTTATGAGCTGTTAGTTCTGCTGCCAGGGGCAAGGGTTTTATTTGGAACAGTGTTGCAAGAAGCACTGACCTTCTTAGTTACCTTCAAGATTGGCTTCTGGAGCACATATATTGAAAAAAACCTGATTCCTTGCTTTTTTGCAAGGTGAGAGTGAGGTTTATTACCAACAAATCCTTCTGAAAGTGTAAAGCATCCTAAGATGCTTAGAAGCAAGAAAACTCTTCTGATCAATGAAGTCTGTAATGCATTTTTATGAAGAAAAGAGTGGAGTTCAGCCTCTGAGTATTCAGTGCATCGCTTGCCTTGCAGCACTGCGTTCTAATTCCAAGTCCAGTTTCATTGGCAGCAATTACATGTTTGACTTGAACTGACACCCAAATGTCCAAGAAAGGACACAGGCATTTTCAGTGAAGCCTGAAAGTATCAATTTGTCAACATTTTTATCACCAGGTTTTTCCCTGATCTATTGGAGTCTCCTATTATTTTAAAAAAATCATCACTCTGCTGTTACAGGTTGCACAACTTACTTTTTCCTTCTTAGTTTTTTAGAATTGAAAATCACCTAACGTGCACTGATGTTTGTTTCTTAAAGGTGTTTATTTAATGCTTCCTGCATGCACAGGGATCACACCTCACAGACACAACTCCACAGGCTTCAAAGATGACAAATGAGCAGCACAGAATATGGAAAGGTTAGCAGCTGCTGCTGGGAAGTTAGTAAAGAGGCCAGAATCCTTGAGACACCTTCACATGGAAAATGCAAGTAATGAGGACAGAACTGAAAAGCAGCAACAGATCATGAATTTAAGGCAAAGGAAACACCTACACTAACAACTGAGACTCTGACTGGGTGCTTATGAGGGTTGCACCAACAGTAAACTCCTGGCGAAAAGCAGTATAAAACGCTGTTCTGTAAGCTCCTGCCCTGGCATACATGGACATGATTTCGTTGGGAACTTTACAACTTCCTGGAAAACATTCACCTCTACAGCACACTATTATGCTGTGAAGAGTAATAATTCTTATTAAAAACTGAAATTCTGCTACATGTCACCAGCACAATCTCTGTATTTTCCACACACACACTTAGATGAATCCAATACTTTAAACAGTCACTTCATCAAGTGCCAAGGAATGTCTCAGATTGCCCACAAAATACACGCAATAGCCACGATATGCTGCTAAACTTGGAGCGCTCTCTGGTTAAGTCTAAAAAGGGTATGTTGGGCTTTTCTACTAAGTTCATAGCTTTGCTGCCCAGTCAAGACAAGGTGAAGCTGCTAGGGACGATATCAAGTTTTGTTTACAAGCTCAAAGCTGAACTTGCCCTCTCCAAACCATAAAAATCAAAAAAATGTCCATTTACAGGAAAGCTGGGTGACAATCAGCCTGTCAGTTGGACCCCACCGTAAGGCCTGGTGACCCCATTTCCTGCAGTAGCCTTTTATTCAAGACATCCTGCTTACCCAGGACCGGGCTATTATTCAGTGGTCTGGCCGACTCGGCGTTGAGTAACTGCTACCGTGTAAGTCAGGAGATAATTTTCATAGCAACTGCACTCGGCACTGCACAGGGAGGTATCTGACAGGGCATGTAACATGAAAAATAAGCTGGGTTCACATTTTCTAGATAATACATGCAGATGCTGTTACAGCCACTCGTCCCTGTAACATCAGAGCAGCACTGCACGGGTTTAATTTTGAATTCCTTCTGTCAGTTTAAATTACAGGCTTCTAGCACAGAACAAACTTGTTTCTACTGCCAGTTTCCTCATTAGGGAGAGCAAACGTCTAATAGCAACTCCTGCTTCTAGCTCAAACAGTGTGTAAAAGCTTCACCTAGGAAAATGTCTTTAAAAGTAGTGGACTTTGTTTTAAGACTTGCACCAAAATACCTGCCACGGAATCCCATGGACTTAGCGTAGACTTAGAACATTTAGTATTAGATGAATGTTTTTCCTCTTCTGCACATCAAGCAGTCAGTAGTGTGTGATACAAGATGGTAAATTACCACAGGAGTTCTCCAGATGATGCCACATAGGCAGTCTCTCACAGAGACAGGGACATCCTCAGATTCACAAAGCAGACTTCCTCTCATGTCTGTGACACTTACTGTGTCAGCATTTTGCTGCAGATAAATAACATCTAAAGCTTTGGGTCTGCTCTAACATTTTAACATCAAACACTAAAGCTTTCTTAAAGGAAAGCAGCTGTTTCACAGACAACTTTAATTGTTCTGGAAGTCAGCAATTCCCCCCCTTAATTGGAATTTGCTGAATTACATTCAGGATCTGGTTATGAACCAGCAAAGGCTACCTACACTTAGGCTTGGAGAACTGAATTCAGAAATAACCTGTCAGTAGCTAACTGGTCACTGGGGTACTTCTTTACTCACTCATTTCCAGTATCATCTGCGTCTTCTCTGAGCCAGCTGCTGTCTGTCTCTACATAGACTCACAGGCACCATGGGTGCTTGTATCCCCCAGAAGCTAGGAATGGCATTTCATCAGTCCCTCTGTTACGTGAGATGCCCTTGTTGCTATGCCCTTTCAAAACTGAAAATGTTCTGTGCTGGGAATGCAAGTATCAGCCAGTTACCTGGCAACCCGTGTGAATCAAGAGAAAAGTAAAGTTTCTATCGTATTTTGGCTTAGGGTAATCACACAACTCATTTGTATTCCCTTTATCACAGCAACTGCTCGAAGGGAACATTAGATGTGCATCATAAGACGCTTTTTCCAGCTAATTTTAAGAGATACGGAGCCGCACTCCACAATTCATTTTGTGGTGACTGTTCTGAATAAATATGGAGGGTTTCGTAGTCCAAAGCTAGAATTCTCTAAACTGAGCGTGCTAGATCTTGAAAGAGAAGAGCAACAGATTCAATTTACTTTTTCTCAATACAAAATGAACGCAACAATAAGATGCAAAATTTTCACTTCAGTGCTAACTTCACAAAGAGGATAGAAAGCTCTCTTTAGAACCTTCTTTCTTGTTTTGCTGGAACCACACCACCTAGTGCAGATGGTCTGCTGTTCGTGTTTTTTCACCACAGCTCTGCTGCCACACACCAGACAGTGACCAAAAGTCTAACAGCTTCCAACAGAGGGACAGAACTGCACTTACTTCAGCTTACTGAGCCTGGCTGCTGTAGTTTCAGTAAGATTCTTCGCCTCTTCTTTCCACCGATTTGTTGCTTTTTGCTGAGCTACTAACAGACGTCTAAGCTTGGCAGTAGACTTCTGAGTGATGTCTTCCATCTCCTTCAGTTGAGCCTCGTAGCCGTGCTCTTTCACAGCGTGCTCCTGCTCCATGGTGCTTATCTAGAGAAACACGAGTCAGGTACAGTCCAGTCTCTCACATTTTACTCTTGTACAACACTCGAGTTAAATTTCTAAACATTTGTTGAAAGCATGTAACATACAATAATTCAACCTGTGATTATATGCTCAGAGATACGTGTTCCCAAAGCCAATTTAAGCAACCAGTACAACTGACAATAAAGGCTAATGAGCTGCCCATCCTTACTTTTGTAAATAATCTTTATCCTTCTCCCTTGTGTGTTCTCCACACAAATGTTTCTTTTTTATCCAGCTAAAACACATTAGGAGTTTCTTAACTGCATCTACATTCCTTTGCACGCGAGAGGAAAATGAAAGCAAGTGATAAATGTTATCTGAGGCTATAATGGGAGCCTGTCTGACTAAAAATGAGACAAAGATCTGGTATATGCTGCCCGTGTCTCATGCTTCTGCTCCTTTGTTTTCAGTCTGTGATTAACCAAAGGCTTCTTGAGATGGAACAAGATTTCCTCTTCAGTTTGATTGCTTCGTTTATCTTGCGGTGCCATGTGGAAATCAGGTTGGAGATAGTAACTTGTAAAACTGCTTACTTGTCTCCATTGCTGCAGTATCTTTAAACTCCTGGAGTTAAGAGCAGAGAGGCAAGTACCAGCTTTGCAGGTGGGGATAGCACATCAAGGGCCAAAGCTGTTACTCACTCCAGAAGCCAAAGGCACTGTGAGTCTGCTGAGGTTACTAACAGTTGATATCCCACCTGCAGTGTTTTCAGGTGCATTTCACGGAGAACGTTCACAAAGAACAACCGTCTTTCACTATCTTGTTTACAACTATTCCTCTAGAAAAATATTCTTTGTCTAGAAAAAGACAGAACTTGCACCTGACCACCACACAGTTACATGATACCCTACCTTTATTTTCGCTTTTTGTTGAGCCTCTGTGGCCAGCTTCCTCAACACCACAATTTCTTTTTGCAACTGTTCATTCTCTAGCTGAAGTTTCAGTCTTTGTTCACTGACAAAGGCACTCTTTTCTCTTTCTGCATCCAGAATGCTTTGCAATCTACAGATAGCCTCCTGGCAACGAGATTTCTCTTCCTCAGAGCTGAAAGAGAAGTGTCTTATCAGAACTTGAGAGTTCATCAACTACCATACTAGAGGAAAAGAGGTAATAACATTGTGACAGATCTTTGGTCTGACCCAATGCAGCTGTTCCCTTGTTTCTTCCCATTTAATGGCCTCAAGAGCTAGAACTACGCAAAAGTCAGCCAATAATTTTGTTAAGATGACAAAATTAATAAAAACAATCTCAGGAATCTCAGAAAAGTGATAAAGTAAAACAGGTGGGTTTTGTTCTTATAACATTTCCAGATTCCCATAACAGCTAATTGCTCTGGTCAAGTGAGAGAAACTGTGATGATCAGCGTATGGAAAGGAATGAAGCTTCTAGAGAGTCTTGCACTTCTCATGCTGAAAACAAATATCCAGTCTAAAAACATGCATCATCCTGTACTTCTTATCACTGTGTTGTTACAACTGCAGTCCTATCTCCTGGCTCAAACACAGAGCCAGGATTCATTCTGCTCTGCAAACGCAGTCTTCTGCCCATACAGCAGACACCACACTGCGGATGAGTTTACAAAGCCACGCGTTCTGCCTGCGCATTTAAGGGAGGGACTTTTCCTACAAACAGTATTTTAAAAGGCAGTAACTTTCCAAAAAATGAAAACAGAAGTACGTTATTTCATCAAATAGCTGCTTTCAACTCTTGGTCCTGCTGAGAAAATCTTTCATTACATTATCTCCTGTAATTCTTTTATAGTGGTTCATGACTGCCCTTGCTTCTGGTTAAAAAGATGTGACAACGACCTGATACACAATCAGCAATTTAAATAATCAGAAATAGTTTCCATTGTCTTTCATTCTAATTTATGTAATATCCATCACTTACTTCATTTCCAGTTGCCTCAGTTTATTTTGTGTTGCCTGTAGACTTATCTGAAGGTCACTTTTTGTAGTTTCTGCAAGTAGATACTTCTGATGCAGTTGCTCTAGCTTCCTATTGTCAGATTCATGTTCTCTGTCTTCTCTGTAAACCTGAACAACAGACTTAGATGTAAGATCATCTTTTCCCTGCACTGAAATATTGACAAAGAAGCTACTTACTCCTCTCTGCATCCTGTTTGCCAGAGATTTCAAACAAAACTTAATTTCTATCATTGTTGCTGCTCCTTGGAAAAAACCAATTTTCAGAGCTCTGGCATTCGTGGAGTTTGCTGTCTATCGAGCTCAAGTTTAACTGGAAAATCTACCAACGTTCTCTTGGACTACATTCAACATCTTTGCTTTCACTTGCACAAAGAACCCTCTTTCTCAGTTCAGTGCTACAGCTTCAAAACACCATCCGGATTAAATAAAAATCAAATAAAAACCAATACATCTTTTCCTTCTGCGAAGGGATCTTAAACATAATGTAAAAATGCAACTTCCTTACCTTCGTGAGTTCTTCTTCCACTGCTCTCTTCTCTCTAATGGCTCTTTCAATTTGTTCTTGTTTTTCTGCACATTCCTGTTTTAAAATGGCATTTTAAAGTAAATCTAATAAAAATAACTAAAAAAAAAACCATTTCCAGTAACTCCCAAAGCCAAAAGCCAGTCCCTAGATAAAATTCTTGCTGTTGATGTGTATACATTGGATCATGTGTTCAGCCCACTACTTTCTCTATAGAATCAGCCTCACTGACTCACAGACCGCTGCTGGTAAAATGACACCTTTTCTATTGATTACAATTTATTCTCTAAGTAGATGCATAAGCACTGAATTCTTTTGGTCTCCCAAATAATTTGTTACATATTCCTGGTTCACTCAAGAATATGGTGCTGGTGGTGCACAGACCTTCTCTTAGAATGCTCTGACAGCTTTCATATACATTTCATACACATTTCTACATCCCCAGCTACTGCTTAGCTTTCCACTTAACCTTCCATGCTTCATTTATCCCTAAAAGAAACAGGGAGATGTAATCACAGGGTAAGTATTCTCTAGATGACAGAATCTCACTGTCAAGATGACAGATGATAATATGCAAAAGTCAGGGATTGTTTGAACTTAAGCAAAGAAACGAGTGGATGTGCAGAACTGTGTTCTTTGCTGCAGCCAGGCAAGTTCTCGGTGGAAGTAAGGCAGACTGTGTACACGTAAGGCAAATCTCTACATTGAAAGAGAAGTTTCAGAGCAAATATCCTTCACATCTAAACATGAATCTTTGCATCCACCGCTAAGACACTGTGCACAGGAACATGAAAGGCACTGCACGATGCAGTAATGTCTGGAGATAGGCAACTGCCAGACACTAATAAAACACTTCTTCCTCAATGTAGTGATTGACTTGATCGACAAAAAACACTGGTCTCAAATGTTTTGCTCTCAAACTACTTTGTTAGCCAACACCCTACCATCTGAAGAGCTGAAAGTTCTTCTGTTAGTCGAGAAAGCTGCACATTGTATTGCTTCTTTGCAGAGTCTATCTGTGATCAAAAACAAAGAAATATGAAAATTTTAATTCTTCAAACGATGCTTCCATGCTGTTTACATAGAGAGAGTCTGCATGTGGTGCATGTATACAAGCATGTAATATCTACAACTGCAGCAGCTGACAAATCTTACTACATAAACACTAGGAGATCGTTTATTATCAACCCGTACTGCTGTAACTGGAGGTGTTAAAAGAAGTGCAGAAAGGAAGAAGTCGTAACACGGCCCTAGAAAAAGAACAGTGGGACCATCAGGAAAGCTGCTTGTGACAAGATGTTTGCAGTCTGTGTAACGTAGTTTTAGTCACATAACAGAATAAGTATTTGCTGATACCTGGAGAAACAGGACAACTCCTAGTTTAAAATTCAATTTTTAATAGATTTTTGATAGACTTGCTTTATACTGAGATAATTTCAAATAGGGCATTTCTGAATGTCTACATTCTATCTAGTAAATCCCTGTCCCAACTGGAGTGGTTATCCTAGCTGCTCTTTAGTGCCTGCACCTTTTCCAAACCGTGGATGACATTAAATACTGTATATTTAAGTAATCCAAGAGTCACAATTTCTGTGACTCTTTCAAGGACCAACCAAATAGAAGGAGCAAACCATCTTGACTCTCATTTTAAAGGCAGTGGGCCCCTGAAACCTCTTGAAATTAAAAGATTGGAAATAAATCCTTTCATTCCTATACAAAGAAGACAGTTAAAAGATGCAAATTCAGGTACACCACAGAAAACCTGTAAATGAGATTACTGCTTTCCACTGTCTTCCACTTGCACCACAAGACATTTGTCAACACGTGCCTGTAACAAGCCTTTATTTCCTCTGCAGTTTGCCTTAAAGTAAAGCAAGTGTCTTTGACATGCCAATAATGATGGAGAACCTGCAGGTAAATTAGCCCACGTTTTAACTGCAGGTGGGACACTACACAGAGAAAATCTAGTTTGTGATGAGTCTTTTATCAGAAGAGCTTGAATTTTGTCAGCTTCTTATAACAGCAATAACAAGAGTCAGAAAGAATTAACAACGTGTCTTTTAGTCATTTCTCTACCAAAATCTGGTTTGTGACAGCGAGCTTTTGACTATTAGCTCTTCTTGTTAGAGGAGTCTTGCCTAAATACGGATTTTTAAGTACTGAGATGCCAGGAAAAAATGACAGTATTACTTTCAACAGGTCCTGTCATCTGCACCTTCATTACAAGCTTTCACCAGCAACTTCCCACTGGAATTAATAATTAGTCATAAATTAACTACCCTGACACCAATACAACACAGCACGTTGATGAGCTACGGTACAGAATCTCTGAAACACAAGTGCCATTCTTGACATTCAGCCTTTTCTACACCACTGTCTGCAAAGACATCAGCACCTTTGGTTCGCAAGGGTTTTAAGAACAGCATTAAGTTCAGAAGAATCACCTGTCTAGATACCAAAGCTGAAGAGCACAGTACTGTCAGCATGCTCCCTTGATCCCTGTTTCATCAAAACACTTGTAAGAAAACTACTCATGGTGACTGTGCAGCATCAATAGCTTT
The DNA here is from genome assembly GCA_013400115.1 of Rhinopomastus cyanomelas. Taxonomy (NCBI): domain Eukaryota; kingdom Metazoa; phylum Chordata; class Aves; order Bucerotiformes; family Rhinopomastidae; genus Rhinopomastus; species Rhinopomastus cyanomelas. Next base: position 624,495 of record VXBP01003486.1, on the reverse strand, counting down.
TCATGCTGAATAAACCCAAAAACTCTTCGCATTCTTCCTAAATCTCGTAACTTACTGCCTTTCTGGCTGTTGCAGCAGTATCTTCTGCAATTTGAGCCATTTCATCTTTCATTGTTTTGATCTGCTGTTCCTTTTGTCTCTCCCCAAAGATTGCCTAGAAAGAAATAATCACTTGAAATACTACTGATAACATTTCAGTGGTGACACAGTATCAAACATGGCGAGGAGAAACCACACACAGTGACAGTTCAAAAGACCTCCTTCCCTTTTTACTTCAGAGTAGCTGACACCAAGACCCAACAAAAACAGTGAGGACACATTTACTAAATGCACACTCTTGTACATCAGAACCACACAAACAGTGCCAGTAGATCCCTTTTTCTGTTGGGACTTCCAGATTTTGATATACTAAATTGTCTCCCGTAAAATTGAAAGTAAAGGAATAAAAATGTGCAAGGCTCTAAGGAACGTGCATGCAATCCCTTTCACGGTGGGAGAAGCAGCTTTTTTGCATTAACAGAACAATGAGAATTACAGAAAAAGGTGCAGCAAGGAACCCTTCCTCGGGAGGATGCAAGAAAGCTGCTGATGTTAAAATAGGAGATGCTGGTCTGAAAAGATTACGGCATATAGAATTGGTGAAGGGTGAGATGAAAATCACAGGTGGCACAGCAAGAACATGTAGATGCATAAAGGGAGACAGCAGAAGCATCGCTCATGAATGATATAAACACAGCCTGTAGGTCACTCGCTTCAGGCAGTAACATGCCACTTCATCGGAGCCTCTCTTTTACTGCTCCTATTCAGCTCACCTTTGGATTTTACTTCTCAAGCTAGTCTTTAAAAATTCTTTCTGATGTCTTTCTGTAACCTTAGCTTGCGTGCTTTACAATGGTAGTGTACTAGAAGCAGCATTATTATGACAGTCTGTTACACTCTGTTACGCTGGATCTCTCACAGAGCAACCTCTGCAGCCATGGTTTGAAGGCACAGGTAACAGACTACATATATTATGCTGCATTTTAAAATCCTTTGCATTAATAAACATCCCTGTTGGAAAATTCATGGTGTTTTAGCTGAAGCAGCAAATTAACATGTGTCTGCAAATTCCAGTTGATTCCTACTACAGCATTAGTCTAAAACAAGCCACTTACTTACCTGTAACTGTTCACTTACTGTCTTAGTGACAATTTACAGCACAATTTTTATCGAGCCACTTCCTTCTGTCAAATTCATCTGAGTTCACAGCAAGCAGTATCAAACGTTCAGGTACAGCATTATCACTAGGATCACCTTTATCCAGGCACTGGCCTCATTTGAAATGTCTGACAAGCGTAAGGCACGTGCGGTCATAGCACCATGTGCTACCTTACGCATCAGGAACTGTAGTAGAAGAGGCACAGAGGCTGGGTTGTGTAGGCACACGTGCCTCTAAGAAAATGCAATCAGAAAATGCTCAACAAGTGATGGAAGCATTCTAATAGCTAAGAAATACCTTCATTCATTGCCTTACCTGACTCCTTTGTCTGTTAGCTTCTTGCAAAAGCTCTGTGCAGTTTTGGACTTCTGCAACAGCATCATGTGTCTGCTTTTGTAGATTAGCACACTTTGTCTGAAGCTCTCCAATCTGTTTCTCCAGAGCTGTTCTTTCTCTTCTCAGCTGTTCAGCCTCTTGGACAGTAACATGTAATCTACAAGACAGTAATGACTTTATTCACTTAACAGTAAGATGCTTAATTAAGATACTAATCCTTTCAAACTCAACCACTATGAACAAAACTACATTCCTGGTTTTCTGTTTGTTTTTGGACAGAGGCTTTGAGTTTAATATTCATCAAGTAGTAGAAGAAGGAGTACTAAAGGAGTTAACTGAGAGATCTAATCTCAGAAGACCTTTAGAGGAATCTTGCTACCCTGGGATACATCACTGAAAATGTTCTATATTAAAACAGAATAGAACAGCCCCAGAAGGAATAAAGTTTTCCTCTGTGGAGGAAACAGAATAATTAGATGTGGGCAATGAATAGCAGCTATATATTAGAACAAGAAAACCACCAGTAATTTTACAGCAGCTTGGAAATTCTTCCTGTTTAATTACGACTGTCAGTACTGGTAGATGTGAGAAATGGCAAGAGCCTCAAAAGAATTCTCAGAAAGTTTCACAAGTGCTGCTGGATCAATAAAGCACAGGGTTCTAAATATCCACAGCGAGCACTTTGGCCACACTTGGGCTGCATTTTCAAGCAACCATACAAAGACAACCACTCAATTTTTCTAAACCAAAAACCTATAGAAAACACTAAAACTCCCTAACTCTGGGAGACATTCTACAATAAACAAGAGCCTCCACAATGCTTAGGTGGTAGCCACACAAATCTGGGAAACTCCTCAAGGCTACACGTGAGCACATAGTCACGAGGGTCAGTTCCCTAGTAATTAGTTGGTTTTTAGAGTCATTGAAATCTGTTAATCACACTCACAAGGCTGTAAGCAAGAAGGTGAACAGTCATACAGTTACTTCAATAAGAAATTTGTGACTTCTATTAAGAACTTTTTCACCGTAAGGGTTACAGAGTATTGGAAGGGGCTTCCCAGGGAGGTTATGGAGTCTTCTTCTCTGGAGACTTTCAAGACCTGTGTGGATATGTTCCTGTGTGACCTGTCCTAGAATCTGACTGGGGTGTTGGCCTGGATCACCTCTAGAGTTTCCTTCTAACCCTTTCTGTGTCTGTGTCATTTGACTGATGTTAAGAATTCAACAACTGTTTGTGATACTTAAATCAAACTTACTCTTCACGGCTAAGCATCGTATCCTTGGAAAGTGAAGGGGAAAACAAAAATCCATACAAAAGAACCCGACTGCATTTTTGATCTTCCAGTAGATAATGCTGGAATTAAAGTTCTACCCCTTAGCAAGTATTCAGGCGTCTTTTGTAACTAGCTTTTTATTGTCAAGAAGTGTGATTCAGCAGTTTTCTTAAATAATGTATAGAGATTGCTGAACTAAGGCCAGGAAACCAAATCTAATTTAACGTGGAAAGAAAAAAAATCTGTATTCATCTCCAAACCAGCTTGTTTTTGTAAACATTTGAACAAGAGTCGAGTAACCAGAATTCATGTATTAGAATGAAAAATATACGACTCATTTTTCCTCCATTACAGTCAATAAAATCTGGTAGTTTATCATTTTGAATACACAAACATCAGAAGCTGTTCTGAAAGGCTGCAGAATAGAGCAAATAAGATAGAGAGCAGCCAAGCACAAGATCCCTGTACACTGAGAAAACAGAATCACTAAACCCAGAGGCAGGTGAAGACATATTTTATCCCACTTGCAGGTATCCTGTTACTGACACCCAATAACCCTTCTTTACCTTGTTTCTAATTGTTTTATACTGGACTGCATTTCCTGCAAGCGTCTGTCAGATGCTGTTTCTCTTTGCTGGGCAGATAGCACATCTTCTTCCTAGAAAGAATAAATATGTGCCTTATTCAGACATCACCTGAGCCTCCCTAAGCAAAGTGAGATACTCTAAGATACGAGCTGTGGAACACACTGCGATTAAGGTAATGTCAGCATTCACGTAACTGACGATCCATTCAGTGCAACAGGGAATTGTTCCTTTCTCTCCAGTACCTTTCTCTCCAATTGGCTTTGAAGCCTCTCACTGAATCTGGTCACTTCATCAAGCTTGGTGTTTGCTGTCTGCCCATCCATTTTGGCTTGTCTGTATAAAGAAAACAGTCTGTGAATTACACTTCAATTATTATGAGGGAAGAAATGGCTCCACTGCAACTTTGTTAAGGTAGCTGTGAAGTACAGTCAGGTTTCATAATCCTGCTCCTACAGAGAGAGCAGAAAAGGTTTCTCCTGTGCAGCACAATGAGAGAGGAATACTAAGATGCATTAAAGAGTTGTCCTCTGGAAAGGACTTCTTAAGGACAGCATAGCAGGAAGGCCAGTGCATTATCTGGGAGGACTAGGCAATTAAAAACTTCCAGCGATTCAACACCTTAAAGAGAATTTGCCGCAGATACTTAACAGAGAAATCTTTTCCAGACATTGATTTCACTTTTAAAGCAATTTTACTAGAAATTAAAAAAAAATAAATTAACTGCTTCTGAAGAACTAGACTGAAGAGCTTTGTAATCTGAATAGGTTATACTAGCTGGAACAGAAGAGGAAAAACAAAAACACTAGTGAATGAATCAGCCTTCCTCCTCAGCAGGAAAGCTTATTGAAACGATCAACTCTCCTACTGTTCTGTTGGGAATGGAAAGACTATAGAGAATCCCTCACCTGGGGTGTAACCCAGTTACCCAGGCTGCGTGTTAGGGTTAGGGTACAGACCAGTGACTGAATGTATGATCCAGTCAGAAAACAACAGATGTTAGATAAGCTAACGCAAACTGGAGCAAGAACAGTCATGAAAGTAGCTAGAAAATATTTACTGCTTCTAAGAATCAACTCCAGATGAAAATTCCTCACAGTGGTAATAATTTGTATTTATTTGCATAAAAGAGTGTAATGTACCTTTATCAACATCTTAAGCAAAACCTACATAATCCAAGCAATTCTACAGCAAATACTTCCATTTCAGCTTAATTATCAAAAAAGCTGATTTTGCTGTAATTTCTTTAATAAGCAGAAGCAAGGATAAAACATTATTCCCAGACACATTACAGGCCTAAACCTTTGGTTTTACTCCATCTGCATCATGCACCTTCCTTCTACAAAAAGCACTGACAAGTTTAGGAGGAGGGTGTTTCCCCACAGTATTTACAATGTGGTATATAACAAACCAAACCCTCAAAACCCAGCATGAGAAAAATGAGAAAAATATAGAGCTCATCACACTCAGAACAGCTTAAGAATTAGAAATACATTGTAATGACCAAGTCCAAACTGAGATCAAGTTCAGAGGTGCCTATTTAACAGGCATCTAATTGATTATGTGTCAAGCAGGGGTTGAGAGCTTGATATTAGAATGGATTCATTTTTATTGCTCTAACAGCAAGAAAGTTTAGGTACTATCAATCTTGAAAAAAAGACCATTTTTTAATTGGTTAGCAAATATGCAACTGTGATGAATATTCAACACCAATGAGTCTGTTTGTTCACTCTAAACCTGTATCTTTTCCCATGGGTTCTGTGACACAGTAACTTTAACGTCTACGAGTAGCACAACTAAGGGTCAGTAAACAGGTGCTGAAATTTGTACAGCAGTACCCAGTCTTTACACAGCATTGCAACAGGTACTAACTGCTCTTCATGCAGGATTTTGTATGGGGTTTGGAAGATAAAGGAGGGGACATCTGATGCAGCCATTTGTCCTTGGAGGGATAAAATCAGTATTGGCATGTGCTGGGCTAACTCTGGGTTTTAAATACCAACACTACCTGCAAAAGCTGCACTCAACATTGAGCACATGAACATGCACAAGCATGCACGAACACGCTGTTGTCTTCAACTGTTCACATAAAACTGCAAATTATTTTTACCATTTTTGTGAGACTTCCTTTAAAACCAAAAGAAAAAACTAATTAAAGCATCACAGCAGTCCAACCACATGAAATATTTTAATCACGGTATCAAAGGAAATGAAAGTAACTAAAAATCAAAAGAAGAGTTAATAATTAACCCCCCATTTCTGTACATTATATATTTTATGCTTATATACTTAAAAGTTGATTTTAAAAACCTTATTTAAAGCTTTAGGTAATGCTATAAAAATTAAAATCACTGATTTATTACTGAATTCATTTCCTTTTCACTGTCAGTGCTCAAATCCAGCTTTTACTGAAAAAACATTTTAGTCTGACCTGAACCATCACTAATTAAAAACATGTCACAGATACAGCAAACAGACCTCAGCTGTAAATGCAAATAATAATGAAATGTTGTCACAGGTATGTTTCTCATTTTCCCTGGGATATAATGGAATATATTTATCAGAAATAGAATGCTCATCTTGCCTCTGATTTCTAAAGAGCCTGGAGATAACAGTTGTCTATGAGAAACAGTCAATGGGAATTTTATTTAAAAACACAGAATGTTCAAAGTAGTTTCAAGTTTCACATTTCAGAACTGTAATGAGTGTTTCTAGAACTGCATTTTGAGCAGTTCTAGATTCTAATTCTAATTACAATCTACCTTCAGACTCAACTTTGTCCTGATACTGACACTTTGCTCCTTTTAAATCAAATGTCCTTTAAATCACAGGTCACATGTAGGGTACTGCACTGAAGACACATATACCTCTGACAAACTGAAGAGGCCATTATAACTATCACTTTCAAGTCAGTCCGCAGTACGAACAAGATACAGCAGCAGGTTAGAAGAAGCCATAGAAAAGAAGTGTAACTTTTGTTAACTGCCTCGTTTCTACCTTAGTTGTTTTCGTAGCTGCTCTAGTTCCACATTCTGTTCCGTTACAATTTTCAGAAAATGTTGCTTGCTCTGCAAAATAAGGAGGCACTTGTAAAACATTCCTTACTGTACTGACATTGCCACATCCTGAGAGTCCTTAGAGAGCATTTCTACAGAGCAGAACAAGAGCTTCCAAGTGCCAGGGTTTAGGCAGACCATATTAGAAAGACAAATGCAGAGTGATGTTACTTAATCCTCCTCTTCACTTCCCATACTTTGCAGAGGTAGAATTTCCTGGGATGAGAACTGAAGTAGCTCAGACCTACCATCTGCATTCCCATGTAGCTGAGGCATCTACAATACCTTGTCAGGGTGAGTACCAGAGCGGTCCATATACTGCTGGAAATAATTATTTTGCTTTAGAGAGAAGAAACAACAAGCACCCGCTTCTCCTTCGTTGTTTCTACGCCAGCCACAGTGCCGGAAGTGTCCTTCAACTCTATTCTCTTTCAAGAATAGGTTTTGCTATGCTGTGCATTTCGTTTTTGCTACGCTACTCATCTTTCTGTATCTTACACATACTTTACATCCAGATAGCAGAGGTAACCAGTAGCTGCACTGCCAGTACCCAAGAAAAATACTAATGAAAACACTCACACAGGACTCAGACCCTTTGGAGAAGCTGCTTAGCCAGAAAACATCAAGTCTTTCACCTCCCTTTTCCTACCACATTAAAACTGTTTGGCAGTCCGGGAAGTTCTAGGCTAAATCTTAAAGACTAAGAAGTCTGACAATCTAAGGATATGGACGAAACACTAGAAGATAATTAGAGCTCAGAAAAATCCCCAGAAAGGTCAGTGACAAAGACACTTGAAGCCAGCAGTGCCAAGCTAGGAATTGATAAACGTGCAGCAGAGTCAGCCCACATAACAGATCATCATTTAAATAATTGTTTCCTTGGTGAAGTTGGTTTTGAATGTATGACTGAAGTGCACTCACCACATACTAAGATTCTGGATGTAAACTTAGTACTGACTTCTTGAAGGCAGAGCTTATCTACTGTTAAGAGCTAACATCTCAACCATCCTGACCCAGTGTTTGGAAGTGAACAAATGAACATCACTATTCAATCTTTTGTCCCTAGAGACATTTTCTAGCCTGAGTGGCACAATTTCTCTTTCAAGCAGGTATGTGTGAAGGTCTCTTTGCCTTTCTTACGTACTTTGAGACTCCAACAGGATAAACACAATTTAAGTCACTGTTCAGAAGGTTTTACTTACCAGCTCCATTTTCTCGTTGGCTGCATACAGTTGCCGAGTCAAGTGTTGAAAGCTAGTCAGTTTTTCCTGGAAAGAGAATTCAGGGCTTCTTATAAACACTACAAACGTAGAGCATATAATTATTGAAGTTTCATAGTCCACTAAAAAATTTTTTTAAAATATTGATAGATGTTCCAAAATATTCAATATACCTTTGTAGATTTTTATCAGATTGGTTTTAGCTGTTGACCCAGTAATCTGGAAAATTAGATTTACTAAGGATGATAGTACCTGAAATTCACTCAGTTACACACTGCCTCACTCACACATGCTTAGTATCAAAGTAGGAATGCCCACGAGAAGGAAAGAGCCACAACTCCCTTATTTGTTATGTCCAACCCTTACAGTGATACTCTCTCTCGTCTTTGATTTCTGTCGATTCTAATTCTAGTTGGTCTGACCTATTTGTGTTTACTTCTCATAGCTATTTTCTGCTTCTCTATTAAAAACAAAGCATAAAGCAAAGGAGTTGATTTAACAGAAAAGCCTTTTTCTTTGGAAGACCAGTAACATTTAAGGGAATAGAAGGAAGCCCAATCTCATTTTTGTTACAATGGCATTCAATTCCAACAAGAATTTACTTAGTAATGGGAAGTGGAATATGATGGTCCTAAACCCTCCAAGAGTGTATTCAACCCATACAGCTCAGTGCTTTCCCCAGGTTCCTCTCCATATATTTGGAATTCAGAACTTTTCCAGTTATGATGGTGCATTTAACCAATGAATCAGCAACCACACCTGACGACTCACCCTTACATTCTACTGTGGAAAATGGTAGAACTCCCCCAGTTCAGTTCAACTGCACACAGACCTAGATTCTCAATGGAGTAAAGAACATCATCCCAAAATGAACAAAAATAGAAATGACAATTACCTTCTGCTTTTGCCTTTCAGCTATGTGAATCTGTGCCACAGTCAGGCGCTCCTCGTACTGCTGCTGGAGTCGATTGTGCTCCTGTGACACAGTCTGATAGAGCTCTATTGCTTGATTTTTTTCCTAAGTTACAGAACAATGATTTGCATAAAATATTCTATTATAGCACATTTCTCTTCAGCTGTCATTCTCTACAAGAAGAGGCTAAAACTAGATTTTCTACACTTTTCTCTGCACGCATTACAGCTACACAGATAAAACACCAAATTGAAATGCAGAAATTTACAGGCATTTCCTGAAGGCCTAAGGTATATACAATATTCAAACACCAAAACTCAGCTTCATTTTAACTTCAGCTTGATCATACGCATCAAGGCTGACATATCGTGTTAATAAGCCCAGCAAAATTGGCTTATTTCAGATTTAAATATCATCTTCTGTATCTGACGTGTACTTGCTTCCTCATATCACATCACAGTGGTTTTGATTAAAATTACAAGCTACTACAAAAACTGGAATTGAACAAACTATCTCATTCAGTTCCTGGTCAGGAGTTCAATGTAAGGATTAAGTCAACTAGGTAAAATTACAAGCATAAATTAATATTTAAACTTGTTTTATGAAAGTAGGAAAGAAGTTCTTTTAGGTCTTTCAGTTGCAAATGTAGCCACCTGTTTCTTTAGCTACAGAAAGTCAAGAGGGCCTCAAAGGATAAAACTCTGAACAAATGAACTCTGAAACAAGATATAAAACAGCTTCCCCTCATCTGCCAAGGCACAAGAGAAATAAAACAGTACCAATGTTTCATTGTCACATACTTGCTTTAACAGCTGTAGTTGTTCCTGAAGGTTTCTCACTATGTCTTCATCTGCGGCTATATCAGCTCCCAAAGACATGAAAGGAAGAGCCTCAAGTTGCTTCTCAAGAGCCTCTTTCAACTCTACGTGCAGCCTAAAATTCAAAGAACTAAATTCAACAAAGTATTTCTCCAACAGAGGCTCTTTTAACAGCCCAAGTATATTGTACCTTCAGCCTGTACATTCTATTTACTTCTAAGTCACACCTAAATGTATGATGTTCTATGAGCACAGCAGAGCTGTAGGTTTTTTTAGAGATGTGGGTACATCCTTACCCGGTGCTGTAATCTGTATTAAGCAGTTAGAAACTCAGAAGCCTCTGAGTATGAAATCTTCAACTACTAAGCAGCTTCAAAAGTTTAAAGGCATAGAAAAAAGGTGTTACGATCTAGAAATCAAGAAAGACAACTGTAATAACAGGACATGCAATTATTTACCTTTCATTTTCCTTGGTGACTTCTTCCAGTTGTCGTCTCACCTTACTCATTTGTGCCTACCATAAAAACATCCAAAAGTAAGCACTCAGTTCAGTGGCACAAGCTTTGTTGAAACAACTATTTATTTAATTCTGTAAAGAGGGACAATTTAATTCAGCATAATGCGGTACATGAAAGTAACTTAATTTTTAAGGGAATTCACAAGATGCTACTTAAATTTAACAGCTGCTGAGTCCTGTTATACCTAAGCATTCAGAAGTCACTATGAGCATCAGATCTCTTTTATGGAATTCTTATAGGTCTTACAGATTGATTTCTTAATGATCTCTAACCGTTTTAAGGGATAACAGTGAATAATTCTCATTTTTTATGCAGTAAGCATCTGAGAAAAGAGTTTAGGAATTAACTGAGGACTGTTTTGTTAACTACATAGTGAAACAAAACCTTAGTGCTTGCGTTGCCTTCGAAATCGGCCAAGTTAGAAGGCTATTCACGGTATCTTTATGACTGTGGTGACAGACCAAATGCAGTGACATATCAAATTAAATGCATTAGCCCCAAACCAAAGTACAACTTCTACATGTAGATCACAAGTAAAAACTGCTTTCTGTTATGTCACGTTTAAATTATTAAACACTTTGCTTTTCAATAGTCATGTGAAGCACTAAAAATGTTTCATTTTGCTGGGGTTGAAAGGAGGGCAGTCCCCCCTCCACCTCAGCCTTCATGATAATTAACATTTAAAGAATTACTCTAATCTGAAGGATTACTACGAATGATTAAGGCTGGGTGTATGTGCATTTGCAGGACCAAGCTACAGGAGGGCTGAGATCAGACCTGTATAGAAAGAGGAAAACATTTGCCTCTTCTGAACACCACCTACAAAATACCAGAGCATCTAGGCAGATAAAACATACATGTTTCATTTCACCACACTATTTCTGCTAACACAGTAATCTGTACTTTGGACAATCTAGCAATGTTTTCACAGAAAACTCTAATTTGAGGCAGACTGCAGTCCAGTAAGTATGTGAAACATAGAGCAGACACACTTTCCTTCACAGACATGCTGTGGGCATACAGTGTGAAATGTTTGAAACAGACATACCTGATAAAGATGCAGATGTTCTTTCATTTCTTCCATGTGTTTATCATATTCTGTGCTTAGAGCTGACACGCTAGAGTTGAAAAACATGCTTAGAATATATTATTGTAAATGCTGAAACACAGTTTTGATATTTTAGTAATTCATACATAGAATCCCAAGCAACTGGAGACTAGCCTCAGACACTGCTTTCACATACAACAGTCAAGTGGCCGACAGGACAAGGTCAAGTAATATCCTTGTACTTATATTTTTTCCTTTCTAATATTTTTGTTAATGACAATCATTATCTTAAAAATCCCTGTTAGTCTAAGGGAATTGTAGATGGTTGGACTTGATGATCCCAGGGCTCTTTTCCAACCAGAATGATTCTGTGATTCTATGAATTATGCCTTAAAAGCTAACAAGAAAAGACAGGTCAGTTTTGTAACAGGAAATTACAATGATTATTGAAACAATTTACTAGTAGGCAACTGTTAGTTGAAGACTGTCAAATACGTGTTTTTAAAAACATCTACCTGACCTCTACAGACAGCAGATACTGTGTTACCTAGATCAGTACAAGCTTATCTGCACTTTTGTTTATTATCCTAAAATTTACACTAGACAATTCACGTATTTATCTCTTGTTCCTTATTTTACAGATTGTGGAAGAGAAGTTCTATTTAATTTCCTGAATAAACAGAACATTATCGAAAACCAGCTGCTACACGAATACTTTTAGACATGTTTCACGAGTTCTCAGAGCTATGAGCACACGTACATAAGACCAGGTATGGATATTAACACTTTTAATCATGTGTGTCAAATTCCTTTCAATACAGTATTTCCACTTATCATTTCTAATCAGTTACCTGTGCCCCATCATCCTGGATCCTGATACGCCGTCACCGCCAGGAGCCTTTTTCTGGAACGGTATACTTTACATATTAGAACTTACACATGACTGCATGTTGCATTTCATTTTCATAAGCAACCCAATTTTTTTCTGTGCACTTCAAAACTGTTCCATCCGTACTGTAATCGTACATCCACAGGATCACTTTCAGGTTTACAGTCAAAAATCCTGGAATGCTGGCACACTTTTTCTTTCCTAGTGATGTTCTGATCTGAGAGGGGCTCCTCTCACATTTAAAAAGAGCAATAACAAGTTTCTGCAAGTGCTAATTTCATTTCCACTTATCTCAGTGTCAGGGAAGTGCTAATGTCCAAGGTTCCGCACAGACTTTTAGACAGGCTTACGGTGCCCAGCATAGAGTTATCTCAGCATGAGAGCAATTGCTCAGAAAAGAGAAGTCTATAAAAGTGGAGAAGACTACTCAAGTAGAAACCAAGTATTCTTTGAGGGCTGTTTCCCCTGCATATACCAGATTTCGCTGTTAAAACAGTTCCACCCTGCTGTTGCTGCTTAAAAACAACAAGCAACTCTAGAGTTGCATGACAAACTCAAAGCAAGGCCAGGCCACAGCACAGTGGGCTGTGCTCACCACAAAAACTCTTACTTGGAAGCACCCCTGAGTTCACATACCTGCTCAGCAGTAGCTCTCAAAATCTCTTCTGTTTCACAGTGTGCACGGGCCATATTTAGTCTCTGATCTGAAAAATACAAAGTTTGACAATCACAGCTACAACAATGGCCATTATTGATGTAAACTGCTGCTGGCAGTCACAAATACGTTTCTTGCTGTGGTGCTAGAACTCAATCCTCTGTAGCTCTCAAGTATATCAAGGAAAAACAAACACAAATGAAGAAACAGTGCTTGTTATGAAAGACGCAGAGTGTAGTGAGTTGTCACACTGCTCAGCTGGAAAGGGTATCACACTCCTCCTTAGAAGATTAGTTAGATGAGGTCTAACTTGCTACTGGAATTTCAGAGATTACTTGTACTATAAATGAAAGAACCAACATAAGGCTGGAAGGGAGAAATAACAGCTCTTTCCACTTTCCATGGAGTGTTCTGTGATCTAACTAGCCTGTCAAAATAACTGACTACCCTGCTGCACTTAGCAGCAGTTTGACCTCATCTTGAGTATTGGCTGCAGTTCTGGGCCCCATAGTTTGATGTATTTAGTAGCTTCTGACAAAAATATGTAATGGAGGAATTATTATTTCTAGGGTTGGCTCCATTCAGTTAAAACTCAGTTTATAACTGTTCAGTGCCAGAACCTAGCATTTCATTCTAAGAACCTTCTTTACAGCTGCATATTTAACAGAACAAATACTTATTCTAGAACATTAAACACAGCAGTACTCATAAATTATCTTTTTATCTGTATTACACACATTCATGACTTTGGAATTTTGAATTTCATATTCATGTGACAACGGAAACATCAATCTATATGTCAGACTTCAGAAGAGGCCTCACACAACTTAGCTGGCAGTTTGCATTCAAGCTAACGTCAGATTTGTCATTTGGCACCTTCCACAATGCATGACCTCTTTTCACAGCAAGAATTACACCCCTTCATAGAAAAGGCAACTCAGCATTTCACAGCACATTTAGTCTGAGCCCTATTTAGAGCCTAATATAAATAAGCTACGCACACCCCACTATATATGAGAAAGCCAAATACTAGTACGTGAAAATCAGCAGTGTAAAAGACACTCATTCAAACCTTGATAAACACTTGCGGAACTGAACCCAGATGACTTTGCTGGTTCAGACAGAAGCACTTTGGCTACTAATGTCCTTGGAATCAAGAGCTGATCTTTCACTTTTGGCCACCTGAAGCTGTCACACAGAATTTAGTATCAGCTGAAATTTTAAATGATCTGCAGCCACAGTACTTTATGCATTGTGACTTTGTTCTCCTGCTCTCCGTGCTCTCACTTTCCTATGGCACAGTGACGGGGACAGCCACACCGCTGGGGTTACGCATCAACCCATTCCCTGTTTATAGGAATGTAAACAGTGCATAAGCAATTGTTGCTGGAATTTTTGCAGTAATTTGGTGTACTCTGATTCAAATACATTCAGCTTACACTGAAGTTATCAAAACTGTTAACACATAATGAAAAATACTGACTTTAGTCTGTAAAGCAAATGTAGAAGCATGGGTAACTGTTAGGATGGTTTACTTCACATATATGCCAAGCATTGGAAATGCTTAAGTTTCTTAACTAGAAGGGATATTAGCCCACAAGTCATGCTTGGTTTGTGGTATAACTCTCATTAACAGATCCTATTAGCATTCTGCTAAACATAGTTCTGATGCTGTTACTCTCTACAACGACCTGGAAGAGCTACAGAACACTGGAAGAGATACAGAACATAAACCTCCATTGCTGCAGCCACAGGCAAACGGGGTTTCACTCTCTGCAGACACTGACTGCTCCCCAGAGGCAGCTCGAATCCCCCGCTCCCTGTTCCGCCAGCCCCGGGGCAGCCCCCGGATCCCCCTCACCTGGCTCCGTCCCGCCGCTTGGGACCCCTTCTCAACGCAGAGCTTCGCCCCGCTGGGAGCTCTCCCGCCGTTGACTGCAGCCGTTCCCGCCCCTCAGGGGCAGACCGGGACAGCGTGAGCCCTTCTGGAGAGACGGCAGCAGGAACTTCCCGGCGCCGGCTCGCACTTCTCTCGCCACCACAGCAGGGCCTTCTCAGCCCCCACTCCCCCTCAGCACCCTGCTTCTCCCCAGTACCTCCCTTCCCTTCAGCACCCCGCTCCCCCTCAGCACCCCGCTTCTCCCCAGTACCTCCCTTCCCTTCAGCACCCCGCTCCCCCTCAGCACCCCGCTTCTCCCCAGTACCTCCCTTCCCTTCAGCACCCCGCTCCCCCTCAGCACCCCGCTTCTCCCCAGTACCTCCCTTCCCTTCAGCACCCCACTACCCCTCAGCACCCCGCTCCTCCTCAGCACCTCCGTTCCCTCAGCAACCCCCTTTTCCCCTGAGCTCAGCGCCGCGGCCAGCGCGCGATCCCCAAAGGCTGCAAACCCGCCTCGCGCCCTCCGAGCGCGTGGGCGGGGATTTGCGCCGCGCGACCCCTCCCTTAGCGAACGTCACGGTCCCGAGAGCCGCTTTCGGTCACGTGCCGGGAGGCGGGGTGGGGGTGTGCCCGTGCACGCGCATCGAGGCAGCACCGGCAGGGGCTGAGGAGGGAGCGCGCAGGTGTAAGAAACCGCTCGATAAAGTTCTGCGAGCAGCGTGCGGGTAAAACCGGGCGCTCTCGTCTACAGGAGACCGGCAGGCGGGATGGGCTCCGAGGCTCCTGGGACATCGTCCCGGCGTCTAGCAATGGAGTTTTATCTACAGCAAAAGTGGCTGCTTTGTTCTCGGTTTCTGTCTTCCCTCCTGAGCTTCCTGGTTTGTAGCCTCCCTCCTGAGCTCTGGGAGCGACTATGCGAATCCCCGGTGGAATCGCTTCCTGCTCTTGTCCTTGTCAGCGGCGCCGATCGGGTTGGGGACGGACGACGGCAAAAGCCCCCGGTGAGGGGGGACCTGAGGGATTCGGGCGGCCAGCGGCGGTGGCTGTGCCCTTGCACAGGAGCTGGGACCCTCCCGTGGATGAGGGCTGTAGAGCTGCTCCGGTTAGCCTTTGCTTGTCCTTACAGCGCATTAACAACCGGCAGACGCGTTAAAAAGCAACAGAAGCTCTCTAGCTGGGTTAATTTACGGCACTGCTAAGCGTTGCTGTAGTTACTACAGCTGGTAGCCAGCTTACTCGGTCTGTGCCACGTAACTAACGTAAAGCTTGCACCAAGGGGCGTGAACTTTGGAAACACGTTCACTTGGGAGATCTGCTGCTTGTAAACCTCGAATGTAGCTGGTGGATGTTTTGCAGTTTTTCCTTTCCGTGTTGCTTTATGGTTCTTTGAAAAATTACATGCTCAGTTCCAGAGCAATACTGGCTCAGAGCAATGAGATGCATCTTCAGTACGCTGTAAGCTGTTTCTGCAGGAGTTAGGGGTCTTACCCAACAAGAGTCCTCCATCTCTTATATAGGTTCTGATAGGAACATGTGATGTAGCCACTTGGGCTCATCTTAATTCTGGATGCAGCAGCCTGTGAAGTAGTTTGGCAGGTCCTATTATTTCACTGCTTTTTAAAAAAGCTTGGTGTGTTGTGAGTCTGCTGAGGTGACCTTTTAATTTTGTGTACAGAAAGCTTTGTGTTGGTGGCTTCAGGCAAGAGTTGTGATCTCTAGTCATGTAACTCTTCTCAGGTTTTACTGTGTTCCCAGGCTACTTTCATTAGAAGACTAAATTATTTTACAACACTATTGAAATCTGTGAGTAGTATCCAGCAGGTGTTTCAGGTATTTTCCTTGACCAGTGAAAGCAAATAGCTAAACATAGAGCACTAACTGAAAATATAGTAACAGAAGGAAATGTTGACCTCTAAGTGCTGATTTAATAGTGTAGTGTAAAATGGTTCATGGCACTTTGCTAACTTTCATAGATGCAGCCATCTACTCTTAAACTTTAAGTGTGAGTAAGGGATCCTGCTGGTAGAGTTCTGTCTCGTTTCCCTTCACAGTGACTAAACATAAGGCATGTGCACTCAATTTATAGGAGTTGTCCTGTTGATTTCAAGACACATTAGGAAGGGTCTTGCCATCTGTGGATACTGCAGACTCATGCTGCTCAGTGTTCAAAGCTTAGAAAATGAAAAACAACACTTGTCTATGTGGATTAATATTTTCTGGATCAGTTGAAGGCAAGACACACCATTAAAATGCCACAAAGGTCCTGATCTTCTAGAAGATATGTGGAGGGAGGAAAGGACAGATAATTTGTCTTTTACTGGGTCAAGCAGCTTTCACAACAGCGATCAGAAGCCAAAATGGACCTGGACACCTGAGAGCAAATGCCCTTCTGAATTCCAGAAATTCTTATGGGAGGAAAGGATTATGGAAAGGGTATCTGGCTGTCGCATGTTGCACACAAACAGTCTGCTTTACACGCAGAAGGTCCTGGCTTCAAGTCTCAGTAGAACCACCTGATCAAAGCTCACACTATGACAGTGCTGAAACATAGGATCATCATCAAGGTTAGAAAAGACCTTCAAGATCATCAAGCCTAACCATCCGCCCCACAACTCTGAACCATTAAATCTCTTCTGAAACACTATGTCCACCTGTTTGAATCCCTCTAAGAATGGTGCCTCCATGATTCTATGATTCCATCCCCTTCCTGGGCCTCCTCCCCAGTCTTTCTTCCTTTCTTTTCTTTTCTTTCTTTCCTTTCCTTCTTTCTCTCTTGTTCTCCCTTAACCATCTTTTATAAGGCACTAAGGCGTTCTTTGTATTTAGGGCATGGCAACTCGTAAAAACTAAACCAACTTGTACACTTGCCAAACACACCTTCACAGTACAAATCAAAAACTCTTTTTGACAGAGCCTTCCTTTCTCATGTAGATAGCACATGGAGTTTACAATTGAACACACATGGGATGGTTTACCTGTGGGCCATGAGCCCGTTACCATTGGGCTGAAATCAGACAACGTGGGACTGCTAATGGAAGTCACTGCTCCCTTCTTTAATGACCCTCCAGCACCTGTTGGAGAACCAGGAAAACCATTTGGTGGACTGTGGGACTATGAGGGTAAGCGTAACTGTTTTGCTGCAAATATGTCTGATCAATTATAGTTATTTTCAAACTGATCTAACAGTTGTGAGTATATGACATCCAATCCAGATCAGCTTTGTTAGCCACAGAGTTTAGTTGTATTCTCTGCCTCACTATTAAACAGCTCCTTAAAATAACTTGAGTGTCATGCTGTAATCGGCTGAAAACTACTCCAGAGTGCATGCACAGCATATCCTTTGATAGGGTAGCAAGGAATGTATAGAAGTGAAATCCTAAAAATAGGTTTTACTTTTCCTTTGAGTAGTAGAGGACAATAGCTAGAACATGTACATTTTAATCACTTTGCCAGAGTTTACTTGAGGAATAGGGAGATGTGAAACAAAGAAATAGAGTTCAAAATATGATTGAAAATTGTACACCAATGAAATGGGCAGTATTCTAGTAATGCTGTTTTCTTACTCCTTTCCTGTCAATACTGTCACTTCTACCTGTTGCTTTGAACAATGCAAGAATTTAATGTTTCCAGCAGTCCTCTACTTCCAGTTATTCAACTACTCTGATTAAAGCTCTACTAAAACAGTATTAGCACCTTTTTGATATTGTTCAGCTAAAATAGGATTGTGAAAAAACTATGTCAGGCTTAATGATAATTCCAACTAAAGCTACCTAAGAAAGACTAGCATCACTAATAAAGTGCTAGAACCAGAGGGAAGGGGTTCAAACTACAACAGGGGAGGTTTAGACTTGACCTCCGGAAAAATCTTTTCACAGAAACAACAGTGGAAAAGGCTGCCTGGGGTGGGGAGGTTGAGTCATCATCACTGGAAGTGTTTTAAGGTCATTTAGATGTGGTGTTGGGGGATATGGTTTAAAGGTGAACTTTGTAGAGCAGGATTGGACTTGATGATCCCAAGGGTCTTTTCCAACTAGAGCGATCCTCTGCTTATGATCTCTGTGAGAAACACCATTATACTTTGTGCTGCTGAAAGGTGATTCAGCAGTGATGCGTGGCTTTCAGGTACAGCTGGAACAGTAATCCTCTCAGTGTCATCCATCTATGGGTGAAAAGCATGTAAGACCTAAACACTTTTTTACTCTTTCTGAGTTGAGTCTTAGTTACAGGCTGTGTGCTCTGCTGGAAGCCTGTGCCTCTCATTTTTATTTCTTTCTGGCCTCTGGTGCTCTGAATCCTCAGGCTACCAGTGAATACAAGACTTATGCCCTTGAGTGCTCTACCTGGAGTGCCTGCTGTGACTGATTAAGGATCATTGCTGTCTTAGTCAACTCTGTTCACGGAGAGCTAGATGAAATAGCTGTGCCCTGATGTTTTTCTTACTCTGTGGACAGCTAACATGAGTTAGGAGACTTGCCATATTTATATTTTTTTTGCTGCACTGAGGTGTCTCCAAAGCTGGAATTGATAAATAAAATTAGTGCAGTGCTTTTTAAAGCTCTTTTATGATGACAAGCATTAAAAATATTGCAAATCTTTATAATTACACATTGTGACACTTGAAGATTACAACGATGGCACGGCATTTTGAGTGGGTAAGAGGCTGTCAGTAGCATGTCCATAGGTGGTCAAGCTCTGGCATGGTGCCGGCCCAAGGTGATGACTACAGTTATTTCAGTGGTATATGAAAATCTCAAGATATTGCAAAATAGTTGAACTGAGAGCCTGGTTTGTTTGTTTTGTTTCAGTTGTAGAAGCATTTTTCCTGAGTGACAGATCTGAACAGTATTTAGAAGTTGAACTTTGTCCGTAAGTACGGTGCTCTCAAAAAGCCAGACATTAATTTGTGTTTCCAGTTCTAATGCCTGTAAGAAATGTATTTCTTGTAGAGAGATGTAAGATTTGGCACAAAAGTTGTTCCAATATTGGGAATGACTTACGAAGAGTGGCTGAGGGAACTGGGGTTATTTAGTTGAGAGAAGAGGCTGAGAGACCTTATTGCTACCTAAAAGGAGGTTGTAGCGAGGCTGGTGCTGGTCTCTTCTCCCAAATTACTAATGATAGGATGAGTGGACATGGCCTCAAGTTACATCAAGGGAGGTTTAGATTGGATATTAGGAAGGAATTCTTTCCTGAGAGAGTGGTTGGGCACTGGAACAGGACACCCAGAGAAGTGAGGTAGCCCCATCTCTGGAGGCATTTAAAAACCAAGTAGCTAAGAGCACTTGAGGCCATGGTCTAGGGTTAGGGAGATGTTGGTTTGAGGGCTGGACTTAATGATCCCAGAGGTCCTTTCCAGCCATGATGATTCTATGACTCTATGATAATTGACATCTGTGGCAGAAGAGAACGCTAATAACTTGGTATCATTTTAAGAAAACCATGTTCTGATTTGTTGACAGCCATGGACAACACTTGCTGCTGCTGCTTTCTGGCAGAAGAAAAGTATGGAAAGTAAGTTGTCAAATACGTTTGTAGCATAGAGGAAAAGGTGCTTTGTTTTAGTTACCTGTTGCCTGGTTAGAAGATAACATAACTCTTAACTCCTTTAACAGGAACAACTTCCTTTAGAGTTTGAGGTGACCAGAATGAAAACCAAATGGAAGGGTAAAGCGCATCTTCCTTGGAATTATTTTCCACCGTGCACTAACAAGTTCAATGCATTTGCAATTCATGGCTCGGGAGTAGAGAGAAAGTATGAAGCACTTCATCCTGTGCCTCGACATGAACTACAGGAAGGACAGAAACCAGATTTGTAAGCATAAAGCTAGCTCTTCTGTAATGTAGCTGTGCTATTCTTGCACTACTTGAAAGCAAGCTAAGGTTGTTTTCAGACTGAGTGCTGCTAGTGTTTTTGTAACACTGTTTAGCCCCGGATCTGTTGGCGCTGCACTTTGTATAAAGCACTGTGGCTGATAGCTGTAATTAGTGCTTGATTTCTATGTTATCCCCTAGGTGCATAGAAAATGATGTATTCAACACCACTGGCATCTGTTTTATCACCTTCCTCAGCTAAATCAATGCCAGGTTGTTCTACTTTTCCTTGCCTCCAGCACCTCCTGAAACACCACTTAGTGTTAATTTCACCAGATACATTTCCAGTAAATGTCTTTTGCTTCTCCCCTACTGTTCTAAACAACCTCACCTCTACAGATGGCTCCATATTATGGAAAACTTTGAAAAGGCAAATGAAACAGAAAAGTATAATAGGATACTCAATATCCTAGAAATAGTGCCTTTGATTTTTAAATTGTGCTTTGGGCTTGTTTATTTTTTGACTGTGAAGCTGAGATGCTTCGATTAAAACTGCTACTTCTGGACACTTTGGATAAATTCAGTAGCTCCAGAGGGTACATTATTGTTCCTACACAAACATGCTACTCGACAAATAACAGCCAGATGAGGGAAGCCTTAGATGTATTACCCCTTTTTGACGTTAGTTCAGAAAAAATGGTGCTTATGCAAGTGCTTTTAAAAAAATGCTAAGCCATTGCTAACAAAGTACAGTGGCTTTATCAGTGTTCTGATGAAGATACCTGCCTTTTTCTGTGGCAAACTGGAGAATGCCTGTAATATCTCTTCAGGAAGGAATTCTTTCTGTAGAATCCCTTAAAAGCCTGTGACTTTTTCAGAGGTTGGTAGCAGAAGCAATTATCTGAAGCTGCTCCTTGCTGCTTTTGTTGCTTTTGGTTTGTCTTTACTCTTACTTTACACTTTCTAGGAAGATAAGTCTGTTTAGCTTTTTAAATGATTAATGTAGTATCATATGTTCTAGCCCCACTGTTTAGCAGCTGTTTAATGTAAGTATCAATTAGCTATAGGATTCAGCATCTGCCTTCTGTTGTTTCTGCATATTAACCTAAAGGAGACATTCTTCATGAGGAATGATTTCTGTCGAAAAGAAAAGATAGCTAGTAGAAATATTTTTACTACTTCCATTTTTCTATCCAGTCCTTTGTCTGTAAGGAAAAAATACACCTCTGACACATTTTTTTCACTTGGCTGAGAGAAGAGTTAAACTCTTATTCTGTTGGAGTGCAGATAGGTTGTAAAACAGCTTATCCCTGTTCTTTCCCTGACTGTAGTTTCAGGCAACATAATTTGAGCAAATTTAAAAGGCGAGCACAAGAAAGGCTCATTAAACCTACTGAGGATATTGCCCCTTATTACAGAATCACACAACACTAGGGATTGTAAAGGACCTCAAAGATCATCTAGCCCAAACCCCCACCACAGCAGGATCACCTGGATCCTGCAGGAATGTCCAGGCAGGTTTTAAATGTGTATAGGGAAGGAGACTCCACAACCTCCCTGGGCAGCCTATTGCACTGCTCCTTCACCCTCACTGTGAAGTTCCTTCTCACATTTATGTGGAACCTTTTATGTTCCAGCTTATACCCAAAGGCACATACTGTGGGACTTAAAACTATTTATTTCTTCTCTCTTTGCAGTCATCGCCTGGAATTGTTCAAAGATTTGAACCTTCAAGGACTAATGGGAGGAGATTGGAAGCAGCCTGAATCAGATATTTGGAAGTGTCTCAGAAATTAAGTGGACAAGGCATACACTTTTACAGCATTAAGGGTGGATGAAGCTGTGTGAAAACAACTTTGTTTGGATCAGAGGTTTTGTAAGTATCAGATTTGTAAGGCTTTCTTTGACACCAAAATCATTAAAATCTTCAAATCTACTGTAAAGTGTCTGGGTCAGTTGATTTTAAATGTATGACGTGCACAACAGCTTGTGTTTCAGTTCATCTAGGCATGGAGCTTTTCATCTGTGCAAGAGATGAATCTGCTCCTACCAAGTGAAGGGGAAAAAATGTGCTAAAATTACAGCTGTGTTTATGTGAGAGCTCGGAGCCTGAGGAGGCCAGTGTCTGCTGTGGAATCTTTGTTTCCTCTAGTTGCTGTACTTCTGCTGCTTGTCTGCTTCTGGGCTTTTGAATTAGATTCTTGTGTGCCTTCATTCCTTTTTTTTAATTGCAATTAGGAGAAAGGAACAGAAAAGAGAATCATTATCTTAATATCTTGTGGCCCCGTGCCTGGATAGCAAGATGCTTTTGGATGGCAACAGCTGATCTGTAAGCTCCTGTAGAGTTTACAGAAGATATTCTTGCTTGTTTGTTTAGCTTAGTAATTGCTGCTTGCTTGCAGCTGCTGACTTGATCCTATATAAAATAAGTTGGAAAATGAGAAGTTCACCTACTAAGCAGATCCTACATCTGAGAAATAGGTGACATTTAAAATCAAAATTCTTTTAGTTCAGAATGAGGCTGAATCCTCAGGACTTAATCCTCCGCCCTTTACTAGAAGAAGAACTTCCTGTATCCTGCTACAGGATGTAACAGGTGGTCATGTTCTCATTTTGGGAGAATGATTGATTGTTCTGGGATTCAGAGAATATGGCTCAGTCATAACTGAAGGGGTATCTTCCAGAGATTATGCCCTCAGGATGTAGTGTTGGGTCTCATCCTTTTGAGTAGCATTTTCTACTGAAAAATATAGAATCCCTGCAATTTCATAGAAAGGACTGGTGTTCTTGTAGCCTAATATTCTGATCAAAGCAGGGCTGTTGTTGAAGCTAGATGGATTTCCTCAGGTCCTTGTCAAGTTTCTGGTAATTCCAAATATGGAATTTTAAAAAAAGGGGGTGAAATTTTTAGCAAGGCCTGTTATGGTAGGACAAGGGGTGATGGTTGTTAAATAGAAGTGGGGAGAATCAGACTAGATACAAGGAAGAGATCCTGTCCTTCAACAGAAACGGTGGGAATACTCTGCCTTTGTTAAGGATCTCTCTGATTAACACCTGACATAAAATGTTCCTTCAGAATTTTTGTTTAGCTTTAGATTTCTTCTTTGTACTTTCAGTGTTACAGAACTATGCTTCCAAAAGTAAGGATGTAAGAGCGTTTCCGCTGTACACTGTGGCATGTCAATGCTCTCTGCCATCCAGCTAGTGTTGCTCTTGGAGGACCCTGTAGGAGACTATAGATTCCTAGCTACAAAGTGCCATCTGTTGACAGTTTAAAGTACTGTGCATTCAATTGTTTGGCTGCTTTTTTTCCCTTCAATCCATGTTGTGTAAAGATTGACATCAGCCTGAAATACTGAGTAATCCAATAAATGATTAAAAACATCTTTCTGTTGGAAAGGCAGCAGAGACTTGAGGTGTTTACTTTTAAACCAGTGCACAATCCACCAGCGTTTTGAGGATGCTGTCACCGTGGCAGGGACACAATCCTGAGCTGTAGGAGCTGTTTGGTATTCTCACAGGTGCATTGCTAAGCGTGGCTGAGTTACAACCCCTGAAGGTTACAGATTGCTCGCACTCAGAATAAGGACATAATGTCCTTATTTTTCAGGCTGCTCTGATTGCACACTGCAGGCATGCATGGTAATGGTGATGCAGAGAGAATGAGAAGGCAGCCTGCCTCGCCGCAATGTGAGTGATTAGGCTATCTCCCAGAAAAGCAAGTTCCTGATCAGCACGTTAATTTTCTCTTTTCTGGGAGGTTTTCTGGAAAGTTCCCTAATAAAACTGCAACTGGGCCTTGGCAATCATCAACTTCACCCACTGTCAACGAGGACAAAACTCAAGGGACTTATTTTTCCCTTTCCAAAGGCACTACTTCGTCTGTGCCATCAAGATTTTTACATGATTCAAAAAGATGCATCAAACAACTTCAATTCTAAAAGATGAGCTAGGAGGAGAGGAATAAACCTTTGGGGAAGGCTGCTCCTGAAATGAAAGGCATCTTTAATGTATGAGGTGCATTCAGCCTCTGTGGGTTGTTACCGCTTACGGATGGAGCCAGGCACTTCTCAGTGTCAGCTGATGACAGGACGAGGGGCAACGGGCGTGAGCTGGAACACAAGAGGTTCCACATCAATATGAGAAGGAACTCTTTTCCTAGTGAGGGTGACAGAGCACTGAAAGGGGCTGCCCAGGGAGGTTGTGGAGTCTCCTCCTCTGGAGATGTTTAAAATTGCCTGGATATGTTCTTGTGCAACTTGATCTATGTGATCCTGCTGTGGCAGGGGGATTTGATCTTTCGAGGTCCCTTCCAATCCCTAATGTTCTGCGATTCTGTGGAAGACAAAAAGCTTACAGGATTAAGTGATGTTATTTTCACTGCAGACCTCTGTCACATCTCCCAGGAAGCCTCAGCTGGCTGGGTAGTGCCACTTATGGTTCCTGTGTTGCTGGATTGCTACAAAGCTGCCAGAAGCTGCCATGGAATCCAGCCTGTTGCTACCTTGTTATGTAGGCAGTGGCACCTACACTGTTCTGCCTCCAAAACAAAGTCTGAGTCCAAAGCACACTTGAAACACTGAATTGGAACTTGGTCCTCCCTTTTCAAGTTTATACAGAGCTACAGATTTATCTGAGCTTTGATTGGCAGCTTTTGCCATTCTTGGAGAATGACGATAGGAAAGACTGCCAAGAGATAACAGACTTCTAAATGAACTCTGTGGGGAGGTCTTCTGCCAAGTCAGCTCTTTGTTTCCAGCCCTGATGCACAGATTCTTGCGAACAAATGAATTTGTGCTGCTGAGTAAGAATTTGAAACCTTTTACCTACAGAAGCAAGAAGAATTTGTCTGGTATGGAAGGAGTGCCTGCAGACCCTCAAGTAAAACCAGTGTATCTAAGAGTCTGAGCTGTTTTCAGCTGTTTCTAATCTTGAGTCAGTAGTCTGTAGGACTTTTAATCAACTACTTCCCCTCCCTGCATCTTGATTGACTATTCATATACATTAGTTATGTACAAATATTTCTGATCTTTGAACTGTTATCAACATTTTATCAGTCTGCAGAGCTCCTAGAAAAAAACCACACTTTTTGAGTAGCAATCGAAGGGGCTAGAATGAGCTATAAAAACACTACTGCATTTTTCTTGAGGTAATGCTGACTGGCTTTTAGTATAGGTTTCTCCAGAAAATGTCAGCATTTTCAAAGGAAAAGTTGTTGGTGTTGGAGAAAACATCCAAGCAGCAGGACAAAGTGGGGTCTTACTTTTTTGCTATGATCTTCTCTTTGAAACATCTTGGGCTGCTATAGCTACTTCTCAGCTTGTCATGATCATCTTCTGTGGCATAAGGAGATCCCTTATGCCATTCCCAGAAGATGCACGCACTATAAAAAGCAGTGCCAGCCTCAGAACACCTCTTCATTGCTTTCTCATTTGGCAGCTGCCTGCATCATCAGTCTTCTGTGTGGTGAAAGGCTGTAGTGGAGCTGCTCCCTATGGATGTAAAGTCATAGCTGGTATCCTGCCATGCACAGGAGCTTGTCAAAGCCAGGAGAATGAATTTGGGCATTTCTAGCTGAAAGATTGCAAGAAGGTCATGTGCAGTGTGACAGGGCCAGGAAGGGGGAAGATGCAGTACATAAAACACTGCTGTGTTTGTATGCCTTGCTTTATGCAGTCCAGTGACTGAATTGGCAGAGGTTGAACATGACTGGAAGGATTATTTGTGCTAACACAGCATAAGCTGAAACTACTTTTCCATGGCTTGGATAAACACACATTTTCATTTCTACAAGCAGCAACAGATTCAAGTTTTGGGTAAGGAGCTCTTCAAACATTGATCTTAGACTACATGTGTGTACGTATAGCTGTCATCACTAAAACACAATCTCTCTTTGGGGTGCACTTTCTTCCCTACCTACTTTTCTAGTTTGTAATCTCACCCATCAATGACGCATCTTTAGAAACACTTCAGGCCAGTAAATTATCTGAGCTCCTTTGTCCTTTGAATCACCATCCTCATAACAAGAAATTCAGGCCATGGGGATTTTTACCTTCCTCATAGGGATTTTACTGTCACAGCCAGAGGTGTCCTGGCAGCAAGCACGCATTACTTGCCCTCTGTTGCTAGATTTGTCTTATTAAACTGTATTGGTGGCTTCAGTGAAGTGGCCTTACAGTGACTGACATTACAGTAACAGCTGCATATCGAACTGTCTCCCACGCGTGCCTGTGAAAGCAGACATCTGCCAAGTCAGTGCCAAAAAAAGCTGCGCTGAAGCTGCCGCAGCTACAGCATCCCAGCTGCACAGTCTGTACCACAACTCCTCCTAACAACTGTTCTGTTTTCACCAGACCTACAGCTTCACACCGAGAGAGCCTGGGATGAAGGGAAGACAAATGGAAATGTCGTTTTTTGTAAAAAAAACCTGACAAAACCACCTCTGTATTTCATGGGAGTCAGCTGCACCAAGTGGTACCAATCTATTTACTAAGAGAAGCTTTAATACCTGAGGCATGGGGCAGTCTGTGCAGAAAAATCGTCGTCTTCAGCTCAACATATCAGCCCGGCCAGAGGTCAGTCCAGCGCAGAATGCTTTCTGAAGTGATTGAATTTACAACTTTATTCAGCCCCGCAATGCACAACTTTAGAACATTTTGTTGTTTAAACTTGGATATACGCATTGGCGCAAGCACAGAGGCCTCTGGCCAGACCACGCACCAGGCAGGGGGTGCGAGGGCTGTGCAGTGATTTCTAAACACCCCTGTCATTCTACAGCGGTTTGTAGATTTGATAGCAGAGGCAAGAGAGGAAGAAGAGGTGTCTGTTTTACAAGGGACAGCTAACGTTATTCCGTGGCTCTGCCAACTCTCGAGATGGCAAACGGCTACTGACGGGGTCAGCTGGTTTCAGCGCGGTACTTGCTCTGCAGTTGTTACTTGCGTAACTTCTTAGGGATCGCAGATTCCAGTTTGTTAGTACAGCAGCAGGAAATCGAGACAGAATACGGACTACTGACGGTTGGCAGTTAGTCCGGAGCCAGGCCCCTCGCCCAGAAGGCGGTGCAGGCCGAGGTGACGACTCCGCCCGCTCCAAAATGGCGGCGGGGCGGAGCGAGAGGGGCCGCCCTGCAGGGGCGGTGCGCGCGCAGTACCGGGACCCCGCGCAAGATGTCGGCGCAGGGCGACTGCGAGTTCCTGGTGCAGCGGGCCCGCGAACTGGTGCCGGGCGACCTGTGGGCGGCCAAAGCCTGGCTCATCACGGCGAGGAGCCTCTACCCCGCCGACTTCAACATCCAGGTACCGCCACCATGAGCACAGCGCCCTGCGGGTGCTTTGTTTGCTTCGGTTTTATAAAGCTGGGGGAGGGGGCCCTCTTGCTGCTTGTGTCTGCGCACAGTGAAGCCTGTCGGGGGCTGTGACAACAAATAACAGGAAAAAGACCCATTTCTGAGAGATGTAAAGTACCGCGCTTGCCTGTGGCTTTTGTAGGAGCCCGAGGTTTTGCATTGCATTTGACTGGAGAGGCTGCCTGGTCCAAGAACCGTGTAGGTTCAGGGTGTTTTCTTTCGGTGAAAGTAACCCCGGCGTGTTAACGTTACTGCTACTAGCAGAGGTTTGTGCCGAGGTTAGTGCCTGGTTAGGTTGTTTAAGCAGCTTCCCAATATCTGGAGGGGGCTACAAGAAAGCTGGAGGGGGGCTTTTGACACGGGTGGTAGCGAGAGGGCCAGGGGAACGGGTTCCAGGATTGAAGAGGGTAGATTGAGGTTGGACATGAGGAACAAACTCTTTCCTGTGAGGGTGCTGAGATGCTGGAATGGGTTGCCCAAGGAAGTTGTGACTGCCCCATCCTTGACAGTGTTGAAGGCTCTGAATAACCTGCTCTAGTGAAGATGTCCCTGCCTGTGCAGGGGGTTGGAACTAGGTGATCTTTAAGGTCCCTACCGATTCTGTGATTCTGGGACTTGGCTCATCTTCATGGAAACAAAAGACTGATTTTAGAGCAGAGACCTGCCATGCAGTGTGGGAAGGCTGATAAGGGCTGGGGGGGAGCTGCCCGTACACAGTCCCAGCAATGGAAGGATTTGAGGCTAGAGAGGGGAGACCTAGGGACAGAAACTGTCTTCACTAACCTCAGCTAAGAATTAATGAAAAGATAGAGAACTGCCAGTACTGGTGTTTTTGTCAGCAAGCTGCTATTTCAGGATACTGCCCATGGAGGTGGTGGAGGCACCGTCCCTGGAGATGTTAACAAGGTGTGTAGAGAGGGTGTTTCAGGAGATGGTTTAGTGGTTAGGGTTTGTAGGGCGGATGGTTGGACTTGATGATCTTGAAGGTCTTTTCCACCCTTGATTCTGTATTTCTAAGTGAGGCTCCTAATTTCTACACTGAACATTGGTTGCAATTCTTCCATTATATGTTGCTCAGGCTGCTGGGGGGCGGTGGGGGCAGATTTTTTTTGTGTGTGAGGAATAACCCTACTGGTGAACGGGTTAGAGAAAGGTAACAACGTGCACTTGCCTCCCCACAGTATGAGATGTACATGATCGAGAGGAATGCCGAAAGGACAGCGTCTGCAGGCAGGCTGCTCTACGACATGTAAGTGATCAGCTGGGGCTCTGCAGTTCTCTCAGGTGCTTTTTCATAACAATCAGAGTTTCTGAAAATATGTGGGTTTTTTTGGAAATCTCAGTAAGCAGAAAAAGTCTTGTTAGTTCAACAGTAAAGAGGAAAGTTGTATTTTCCATTGATCATGCCTTCATAGGAAGGTTTTGTCTTGGAATGAGATTTTGAGATCACTTTGTGTTCCTGGTCTCAAACTTTGTTACAGGTTTGTGAATTTTCCAGACCAGCCTGCTGTGTGGAGAGAGATTAGTGTTATTACATCAGCGTTAAGAACTGACTCGCAGGACAAGCAGACACAGTTTTTAAGAGGTAAGGATTCTATTCAGTGAATGGAGAGAGTCTTGAAGGATTTTAAAGATAAGCCCTTGGGTTACATAGCTAGTGTGGCAAGTAAATGTCAGGCTTTTTAACTTTGCTTGTGGGCCACAGAATGTTTTGCTCCATTCAGCCTTAGACACTTTGTTCAATGTGTAAGGCTTAGGGAACACAAAGGGACATGAGAAGCTAATTCTCACTGCTTTGTTTCTGGTAGGGGCAGACTAAGTCTAAACAAGATTGCAAAAGGAATATGTGGAATGGAATGTAGGAATCATCCAAATTATTACAGAAAGCCCTTAATGCTCACAGAAGCGTGCTGACTGCTGCCCTGCTTCCTGGCCAGGAAATGGCTATTAAAAGCAAAAAAAAGCATAAGGCAATCTCTTGGTGGCACTGTGATGTTGACTGGTCTCTTACCCTTCATCAGTCGCATTTACAATTCAGATACAGCAAGTTAAGCTGGTTTGTTGTTTGGATATTTTTTTTCAAGGATTATTTGAAACTCTTCCTGGTCGGGTCCAATGTGAAATGTTGCTGAAGGCCACAGAGCAGTGCTTTAACACGCTGGAAAGGGCAGAAATGCTGCTGCTACTATTGCGACGTTTCCCAGAGACTGTGGTACAACATGGGGTAAGAGAAACTCATTTAACAAGGCCAAGTGTACAGTCTTGCATCTGGGCAAGAACAGCCTCAGGTAACAGTAACCCTGTCCATTCTGTGATTCTGTGATCCCTTTGTCCATAAACTCTTGTTGAAGGCAGAGTGCTTTGAGGTTATGACTAGAGTCTAACAAGCATACAGTTTGCATCGACTTTACTACAGAAACTACAGATGAAGTTCTTTAGAGAATGACCACCTTTATTTAAGAGCAATTTCAGGGTGATTTGAAATAGTTCAAAGACTGTTAAAATCAGTTCTGAAACCGGCTTACGCTCAAATATTCTATCCTGTGCTAGTATTGGGCAGTTACTACAGGTCAGGATAGAAGCTGCAACATTAAGGCCTGGGAGCATCCTTCACTTTCTCCTGTCACATCTTTAGTGGTACAGCCATGGTCTTGTTTTGCTGTCTCCTAGGAATAGTTTATATGTTTAGAGTCTAGCACATGCAGTTTCCACGTAGTGAATTTGTACATTCCACTGCACTACTGCTCCACTGATCACAGTTCAAAAAGTTCAAACTAAAAGCACTGGTTTATTGCTTGATTTTCACCTCTGCTTACACAGGTAGGCCTTGGAGAAACGTTACTAGATGCTGAAAGTATTGAAGACCAAGAATCCCCCGTGAATTGTTTTAGAAAGTTATTTGGTAAGAAAATATTAATGTTCTTGTTTCATTGGACAGCTTTTTATAGAGTAAGATCCTGAGTTCAGGGGAGATGTTAAGCTTAGAAAACTGCTTTAGTCAGAAGAGCCTAGACTGACCCTATAGAATCTACAAAACCCTATGACCCTATGGGTCTACAAAAAGGCTGGGGAGGGACTATTTAGGATGGCAGGTAGCGACAGGACTAGGGGCAATGGAGCAAAGCTGGAGATGGGTAGATTTAGAGTGGATGTGCGGAGGAAGTTCTTCACTGTGAGAGTGGTGAGAGCCTGGAATAGGTTGCCCAGGGAGGTGGTTGGGGCCCCATCCCTGGAGGTGTTTAAGGCCAGGCTGGATGGGGCTCTGGGCAGCCTGGTCTAGGGTGGGGTGTCCCTGCCCATGGTGGGGGGGTTGGAACTGGATGATCAGGTGGTCCCTTCCAACCCTGAGTGATTCTGATTCCATAACTTCTCCAGCGAAGTGATCCTGCTGTGGCAGGGGGATTGGACTAGATGATCTTTCGGGGTCCCTTCCAATCCCTAATGATTCTATGAGTCTAACCAGTTGGTATTACTCTTACGTGAGGTTGTGATCCTTTGGGTATATGAGCAGCCAGATACTGATGCTTGCACTGCTGATTGAGAAACCTTACTAATGACAAATAGAGCAAAAAAACCCCAACCCACAACCCTAAAAAAAGGTCTTTGTTTTCTGTTTTAGTTTGTGATGTCCTTCCTCTGATAATTAACAACCCTGATGTCCGACTTCCTGCCAGCTTGCTGTATAAATATCTGAATAAAGCAGCAGAATTTTATATTAACTATGTAACTCGATCTGCACAGACAGAAAGCCAATATCAAGGTAAGACTAGTCTTTACAACATTAACCTTTCTTTTAGAATGTATTTTAGTGTTAGAAGAGGTGCCTGTAAACAGTGAGTGCACTGCTTTCATGTAATATATCCTCTAGACAAGGATTAATAGAAGTGTTAAGATGCTCTTAGTTCTTTGATACTGAAATAACTCCTACTGCTTCGATTACTTGGTCATGGTGCTCATGATGCTTCCTTATCTAAGCAATCACTTCTTTTGTATGAGGGCACAGAAATGCCTGCTGCTTCTGTCTGATCCCCCTTTTTGTAAGGAAGAGCTTCCTAACATCCAGCCTAACCCTGCCCTGGCAACTTTAGGCCCTGCCCTCTTGTCCTGTCACCTGGGAGAAGAGCCTGACCCCCATCTGACTACAGCTTCCCTTCAGGTAGTTGTAGAGAGGGAGAAAGTCCCCCCCTGAGTCCCCTCCAGGCTAAACGCACCCAGCCCCCTCAGCCTCTCTTCATCAGCCTTTCCCTCCAGTCCCTTCCCCAGCCTCGTTGCTCCTCTGGACCTGCTCCCACCCCTCAGCCTCTTTCTTGAAGTGAGGGGCCCTGCACTGCCCCACTGAGGGGAGGCCTCACCAGTGCCCAGTACAAGGAGAGAATTATGTCCCTAGTCCTGCTGGTCACACTATTGCTGATACAAGCCAGGATGAAAATAAAAAATAAATGGGTTGGTTTAATTTCTTTATGAAGAGAGAAATGTGCTGATTTTCCTAGGTTCACAAGACTCTGATATGATGTCTCCAAGTAAGCGCAGCTCTCAGAAGTACGTGATAGATGGTCTCACAGAGAAGTCATCCCAGATTACAGATCCTTGGGAGAGGCTGTTTAAAATACTCTCTGTGGTGGGCATGAGGTGTGAATGGCAAATGGATAAGGGAAGAAGGTGAGAAATGTGTACTTTCCTGTGTATGTCTTTTCAAGGAGAGTGTGGGTTTTAATTCTTCAGGAAATGGGTTGAAGAAGGATTTTAATACAGAGACTTTCTGTGTAAATTCAGTGCAGCTCTTCTTTGAAGACTGTATGACGTGAAGAAGAAATGTGGATCCAGGCAGCACTTTCAGATTAGTCTCTACACAAAATCTTTGATGAAAGTTGACGTAAGAACTCTAGTTTTGTGGGGTATCCTTCCCTAGTTGCCTCCCCAAAGAGAAACCCAAGTGTTAAAGGAATCATAGAGTCATTAGGGATTGGAAGCGACCTCGAAAGATCATCTAGTCCAGTCACCCCCTGCCAGACCAGGATCACTTAGACCAAGTGGCACAGGAACACGTCCAAGTGGGTTTTAAACGTCTCTAAAGAAGGAGACTCCACAACCCCCCTGGGCAGCCTGTTCCAGTGCTCCGTCACCCTCACTGGGAAGAAGTTTCAGTGGTGTGTTTTCCTAGACTCCACTGACTTGCAGGTGGGGTGTTGCCTTAGCCAAAACATTTCAAGTTTCTCATATTCACTGTGCATTCTCTCCTTTAGTTCTGGAGTCTGTGTAACATCCTGAAATCTTTTTGTCTCTCTTCCTCAGAAGTTTTGGTGATATTTTGCATCGAATGAAGGACCTCTGCAGGTACATCAGTAACTTTGATAGCGATGCACATGCTAAATACAAGAATCAAGTAGTATATTCCACAATGTTGGTCTTCTTCAAAAATGCATTCCATTATGTCAGCAACATCCAGCCATCGCTCTTTCAAGGTTAGTTTCTAATGTTTCAGTTCTTTCTGATTTCATTGTTAATGATCTTCTGTTCATTAGCCTTTTGAAACTATTATTTTGCTCTCAGATTTGTTCTTTGCAGTTGTGAGGCCTTAGCCTCATGTGTTTCTGCGATTAGAAGCAGAAGAAATGTTCTACTGAACATACTTGTCCACACAACACTCTTGTCTGGCTGGGATTTCAGAAAGGGAAAACAGAAGAATAATTTTTCTCCTTTCTTTTATTCCTTTCGATTTCCTTGCTGAGCTTTGCACATCTCTGCAGAACTTGGTTGTGCAGACAGAGAAAACGTTTTCAGCAGTAAAGTGGCCTGTCTTTCTCAGTTGTGGCCAGGTACTGATGTTGAGATGAAGTGTTGTTTCTTTTACATGTAAATGAAACCTGCCCTAGTGTCGGAAACAACAGGTAACAGATCCCACTGAATGTTCTGTGGAATGAGTGGAATCAAATTGTGTCTTCTGTGCTTCAAAATAAAGCTGCTCTCTAGAGGCTTTAGAGAGCGATGATGGGCTCTGGCAGTTGATTAAAGGTTTACTTCTGTACACTGTAATCAGTGGGGCAAAGCTGACACGGAGTGATCCTGCTAGGGAAATTTTCTCATAGAATGCACTTGCTTCTTCAAGACATCGCTCAGCGTCTTGCTTTGGTTTCTCGTGTGAATGTGTGGAGGGTATTGCTGTGCTTGGCCGTGTGTGCAGCTGGTAATTTTAGAGCAATTTGTTCTGTCCACCTGTTGAATAGTTGTGCCTACATAAAAGTAAAGAGTACTTGATGGGAGAACACCTGCTGCCTGAGTGTATCTTGTGATTGCAGTGCAGGAAGAGGGTTCCAAGGTACTCTGAAGCTCTCAGGCAACCTCTGGTGACATCTAGCCAGTGCCTTCTGACCTTTCCCATAAGGCTGCTTTGAGAACATGACAGCTGCTGCACCAGCACAGTTTAAGCTTACAAGACTTAAGTGAATTCATTTCTTACCGCATTCTCTAGCGTTGCAATGGTCACCTGCGAAGGAAACAAAACCAGCATGATGTAGGCGTGAGACCTTTTAGATCAATTTAGAGCAACCACGAATGAATGTGTCTTTAAATTCAGGTCCAAATGCTCCAAACCAAACCCCACTGGTTCTTCTCGAGGATGTGACCAACGTCTATGGCGATACCGATATCGATCGTAACAAGCACATACACAAAAAGAGGAAACTTGCTGAAGGACGAGAGAAAACAATGGTAACTTTTCTGGGCTTTTTTTGTTCATGACAAGAACGGCCTCAGTACTGGAATTTAGACTGTGGTAGATTTCACATAGATGTAATGGACATATTTTTAGAGCTGCTCTGGAATAGCTGTTGATGACCACAATTTCAAACTGATTTTTTTAGTTCGCTAAAGCCGGCAAGAGTCAAACAGGTGTTGGAGCGATTGCTGTGGTTGCTTACGTGCTGATGGGAATACTTTAACTTGAAGAAGTTCAGCAGAGACTGCATAGGCTGTCAAAAATGGTAGCTGTAGCAGTCTGACCTTCTAGAGTTAATTCTCCAGCTTAATGTTTTCATTACTTGAGCTGCAGACACATCTGTTTAATAGTAAAAACTCACTATTCTGTAGATTTTTCTCTGCTGGTAGAAGGTCACCTTTGTACAAGAGTTAAGTTTCCTTTGCACGATGCCACTGTAGGGGTAAACTGAGCAATAAAGTCTAAAGCACATTAAGAGTGTGACTGAAGCTCAGTGGTGGTACACTGTTTAACAGAACAAGTTATTTCAGAGCACTTTATCAGACCAGTGGTGTCTCTAGTACTGAATTGTTTTCTTGTGTTCAGTGGAACTCCTGTTACTTCAGAGTCTTTGAGATGGATATAAATTAAGAAGTGAATCTTTTGTTTTATACCGTTTCTTGAGCAGAGCTCAGATGATGAGGATCCTTCTGGAAAGGCACGAAGTCGCCATATTACAGTAAACAAGGCAGATCTTGCAAACTCAATTGAAGTGTTGGAGAGTTTTAAACTGGCAAGAGAGAGCTGGGAGCTGCTCTGTTCTCTGGAATCACTCGACAAAGGTAAGGATAATTGCAGGCAGACTCACATTTGAGCTTCATTGCTGTTACTGTTGTTAAAAACTCCTTGTCATTATGAATCTTAAAATTAAATTTACTTTGTCTCTTGAGTGTTTTTGACCTAAGTTCCTATAAGAAGCTTCATGAATTAAGAAGGCTCCAAGGAGACCTAGAGGGGGCTTATAAGAAAGGTGGGGACAAGCTTTTCAGCAGGGCCTACTGCAGCAGGACAATGGGAAGTGGTTTTAAACTACTTGAGGTGAGATTTAGACTAGATACATATGCTTAGGGTGGTGAAACCCACCAGAGAGGTGGTAGAAGTCCCATTCCTTGGAAACAGTCAAGGCCATGTTGGACGTGGCTCTGGGCAGTCTGAAATAGTTAAAGATGCCCTCTGCTCGCAGTAGTGGGGCTTGGATTAGAGTACTTTTGAGGGTCCCTTCCAACCCAAATCATTCTGTGATTTTGTTTCACACTCCATATAGCTTTGCTTTTTCACTCCCACTTCTCTTAGAAGCAGCTTTTATTGAAGGAGCAGTTGGTTAGTAGTAGTGCTGATAATTCTTGGTGAGCACGTCCTGCTACTGGCTGCTTTAATTCACGTTGAAGAAGATGTGTCTGTACTGTGCCTCTCCCTTTCTGATAATCTGGTGTGATAATCTTGAAAGCAAATTTCTCTTCTAAAATGCAAGGAAATAGTACTACAGCTGCTTTTTGATTGCTGGACACTAAAGAGAAGTGTGTTAACAATATGATTTTTATAGGAAGAGAGTATCCTGTGTTGGAAAGCTTTCACACTCATATCGTTCCATTTTTTCTGTTTTAAATTAAGGTTTTTTAAGCTATGAAATGCTTAATTTTGTCTCTTTGTCTTCTCTGACCACTTATGCAGAGTTCACCAGAATTTGTTTGGCATGGAAGACTGACACCTGGCTCTGGTTAAGAATCTTTCTTACAGATATGATCATCTACCAGGTAAAAACCAAAAGTAAGAAAACCTAGTAAAAATGAGACTGTTATGTTGTGCTTCCTTCTAGTAAATAGTGGTTCTGATTAGCCAGTTTGGGATGGCATCATACCGTTCACAAGCTAGGTGCCCTACTTAGCATATTCCTGTCCCAGTAGCTATTTGTATGAGTCCAGCTAGTTCTGGCTTTTGGAAAAACCTCTATGTTGTCATATTGTCTTGTTTAACATCTTTATTAATGACCTGGATGAGGGGATTGAATGCACCCTCAGTGAATTTGCAGGTGACACAAAATTAAATAAGAGTGTCGACTTGCTTGAGAGTAGGGAGGTGCTGCAGAGGGATTTGGACAGGCTGGAGCAATGAGCTGATGCCAATGGGATGAGGTTTAATAAAGCCAAGTGCTGGGTCATGCACTTTGGTCACAACAACCCCCAGCAGTGCTACAGACTGGAGAAAGAGTGGCTGGACAACTGCTTGGTGGAAAAGGACTTGAGGATGTTGGTTGGCAGCAGCGTGCCCAGGTGCCCAAGAAGGCCAGCGGCATCCTGGCCTGGATCAGGAATGGTATAACCAGTGGGAATAGGGAGGTGATGGTCCCCCTGTACTCTGCACTCGTGAGACAGCACCGTGAGTACTGGGTCCGGTTTTGGGTGCCACAGTATAAGAAGGACACTGAGGTGCTGGAGCAGGCCCTGAGAAGGGCAATGAGGCTGGGGAGAGGTCTGGAAAACAGGCCCTTTGAAAGGAGTGTCTGAGCAAACTGGGGTTATTTAGTCGAGAAGAGGCTGAGAGGAGACCTTACTGCTCTCTAGAACTACCCAAAAGGAGGTTGTAGCCAGGCTGGTGCTGGGCTCTTCTCCCAATTACTAATGATAGGATGAGGGGAAATGGCCTCAAGTTGCATCAAGGGAGGTTTAGGTTGGATCTTAGGAAGAAGTTGTTTCCTGAGTGGTTGGGCTCTGGAACAGGCTGCCCAGGGAGGTGGTGGAGTCCCCATCCCTAGAAGTGTTTAAAAACCAAGTAGCTCGATCACTTGAGGCCGCGGTCTATGGGTTAGGGAGCTGTTGGGTTGAGGGCTGGACTTGATGATCCTGGAGGTCCTTTCCAGCCTTGATGATTCTATGACCAGCAGGTACAGTGTGATGGCAGAAAAGTACATTTGATTTTTCTGTCAGTGCATTATATTGGAACAGAACTGGAAAGAATTTTCAAACAGAAGATTTTAACAGGGTCAGTTAAAATCAGTCATTCTTCTCAGAAATTAGGGTGACTGACCTCGTTTCAAATTCTGTCTGTAGAACAAAGCTTATCCTGCTTTGAAAGCTTTCTGTGAGTGAATGTCTCTGCAGGCCTTAACACTGCCTTTTTATATTTATTTTTTTGAAGGGACAATACAAAAAAGCAATTAGCAGCCTACATCATTTGGCAGCTCTTCTGGGCTCTCATTCTCCACAGCAAATTACAGGACAAGGATCCCTAGAAAATCAGAGAGCACTAATCCAGTTAGCAACCTGCCACTTTGCCCTGGGAGAATATCGGGTACGTACAGCGTTCCACAGGCTGGTGCTGCATCATCTGGCCTTGCAGGTCCCATGTGTTTTCCTCCTCTGAATTTTCCCATTAGCCTGCTTTCAAAAGGATAAGCCAAGGCCTACTGAAGAATCCATGCTTCATGGGGAGGAGAATTGAACTTCCTGCCACATTAACTGTCCATTAGTATCTGCAGCATCTCCTACAAGGAAAGGCTGAGAAACTTAGGTCTGTTTAGCCTGGAGAAGGCTGAGAGGAGATCTTATGCTTCTAAATATCTAAAGGCTGGATGTATTTTTAATTACTGTGTCTGAAATTATTTAATCATCATTAATAAATCTGAATTTTAAGAACTTTACATTGTCATGTCTCTTTTCTTTTTATAGCAAACATGTGAAAAAGTGCTCGATCTCATGAGCTATATTCTACTTCCAATACAAGAAGGAAGTAAAGTACAAGAGGAGCAACCTAAAGTGAAATCTAAATTCAGGAAAGGTATGGAATTGCTACTACCCTAAACTCAGCTCGATTTTAGTTAGTGTGTTTTCAGTTGAGTATGTAATTCTTCCCCTTTTTTGTATTAAGAGAGGAAGTTCTTTATCCACTCTTAGTTTTCATGAGTGGCTTTCCTGCTGGTGCCTATTAAAGTATATTGGTGACAAAGTCCTACCACAGGAAGAGAGAAATGGAGGACTAAGAAAGAAGTGTAACTTCACATTTTGAGTTGTTCACAGCTGAGATCTGCCCATTGCAGATCTGCTTTGCTCTGTTCTATCTTTGAAATGCAGCTGATTGTGAGACCCCTGAAGAAGTGGTTATGATAAACTGTTCTTTTGCAGGGTCTGATCTGAAGCTTTGGCCGTGCACCAGCAGAGCTGTTATGCCTTACTGCCTTCACCTGTTGTTGGCTTGTTTCAAGGTGAGCTCTGGTTAAGTCTTCACATTGTCTTGTGTTTGTCTCTAGGGTCGTGAAACAGCATGGCCTTATCCCAATGATGGTGCTGGGCTGTCTGCTTTTTTGGATGGGTGATGGAGCAGGGTTTGGTCTCTTTTTCACCTCTATTTGTTTCAGTTTTGGGGCAGAGGAGATAGAATTAATCTCAAAATACATCTGTGTGTATTCAGACTTCCCTTATAGGTCAGTGGAGAGAATTTGCGTTCTCTTCATAATACATGGTTGGCTGGAAATTTCCAGGCTGCTTTAACTGTGTATATTGGGGCAGAATGAAATATGCTTCTAAAGAACTGCTTTTGGATTTGCACAGATGTGAGATGAATCCCATACATTTATAGAAACTACTTGTATTTTCTGATTGTCTCAATGTTGTTTTTTCCCTTGAAGCTCAGAGCTTTCACAGACAACAGAGATGACATGGCGCTGGGCCATGTAGTTGTTCTGCTTCAGCATGAGTGGCCAAGGGGTGAGAACTTGTTCCTGAAAGCCATCAACAAAATCTGCCAACAAGGAAACTTCCAGTATGAGAATTTTTTCAACTATGTCACAAGTATCCTTTCTCTACCCAAGATGTCTTTCACATCCAAAACTGTATGCGGGGGTCTCGAAAAAGCTGTTTTGTACTTTCAGCAGCTGCTCTCTCTGTGAATCAGTGTTCTGTATCTGTTCCAATGCTGGGCAACCTCTTGTAGTAGGTGTCAGTGCACAGTGGACTGTGCCTCCAATCACCTCTTCTGTATCATGGGTTGAGGCTGATTTCATGCAAAGCACGACCAGCTTCTGTATTCAGATATCTGACACACTTGGATCAGCAGGGACAGTTTAGTGTTTAGCCTAAACAGACATCCACTTATGCTCCCCAGGAAGCAAGAGGATCTAACTCCTACCTGAGACAACTGAAAAAGCTCTTGTGTTAAAGGAAGAGAAAAAAATAGCTAAGTAAGGAAACCATATAAAAACTAAAAAGAGTGGTAGGTGCCACCGTGGTACCATTTCCTTCAGTCCCAGCCTCACTGTGTGCTGCATAGGTGACCTGCAATGCAGGAACAGGGAATCTTGTCTGGAGAAACAAGCTTTTAACCCTGTCTCACTGTACATACGAAGAAATGAGGAAAGAAAAGCTCACTTGTGTGTTCTGCACTTTAAAAAGCCATTTCTCATGAATTTTTTGAGGGTCAGGAATACATGCTGTCATTTTCTTTATGAGTTTTAAGAATCAGATACTTGAATAGCTGTTCACTTCAACTGTCCTTTCAGCTGCAGTTATGAAAGATTTTTTTTCCCTACTGAAATCCTTAATGTTTTCTTCAGATATTGATATGTTGGAGGAATTTGCTTATTTAAGAACACAGGAAGGAGGGAAAATTCATCTGGAACTGCTGCCAAATCAAGCCATGTTGATCAAGTAAGGACAAAAAAGCAAATGCTGTTCATGTTCTGGTTGTCTTCTAGTCTCATGTAATCTTCTGGGTAGTAGGTTTATCGTGTCTAAGGGGAGTTCAAACAAGGCCATGAGTTTCTTTTTCTGACTCTTGCTGATCTGTGAATGCTTTAGGGGGTGGCTCTTCAACTTTAAACCTCTGCTTTTACAGAACTTAATTTTTAAATGCGGCATTTGCTTTAGAATGATTCATATTTGACTGGATGATCTTTAAGGTCTTTTCCAACCTTATCATTACTGTGATACTTGTTATGTGTTTCTGTTTCTTCACTAAGAGGGTGCTGAGGCATTGGAGCAGGTTGCACAGAGAGGTTGTGGCTGCCCCATCCCTGGAAGTGTTCAAGGCCAGGTTGGATGGGGCTCTGGGCAACCTGGTCTGGTGAGAGATCTTCCTGCCCATGGCAGTGGGTTGGAACTGAATGAGCTTTAAGATCCCTTCCAACCCAAACCATTCTGCAGTTAAAGTGATTGTTTTTTCAACCAGACCCTTGCACTGTACTGCAATTCTTTCTTTGGGTATGAGTGCAAGGTGGTGTTAATCCTGCTGAAAGGTAATGCTGAACACAGCACTATTTGTTGCAAATGAAGTAATGAAAGACCATTGAAGGATGAAAACTGGGGTATAACAGCCCCATCATAGCCATAAATTAAATTACACTCCAGGTAAACTCTAATAACCTTTCTGAACTAGCAGGTCATCTCTTGCTGTGTACTGAACATGCTTATTCCACTCAATTTATTACAAGATGCTGAAGGAAATTAATAATGCAAAAGGGAAACCTCCTTAGGTGCTCTTTGGTTTGAGTTAAGACTGAACAGATCTCTGCTGCAGGGTTTTTAGTGGCAGATTGTTTTGGAATATCCTGGTTGCTTCTTGGAACTTGCGGTAGTTTGATTTGCAAGAGGGCAGCTGCTGCAGTTTGTTGAAGTTCTAGTTTGGGTCAGTGCATTCTGGCTGCTAACAAGAATTGGGCTAAAGGCTTCAAAAAATGGAAGCCTAACATTAGGCAACCAAATCCAGTTTTGGGCTATGTACATAGATTTTTCCAGAGGTGTAGGAAACCAACACCAAAATGAGATACTAGGTGTAATTAAAGAAAAAGAAGGAAGACAAACGCTTAATTATGTGACAGAGGGTGTTCTCTTTTGGGCTCTAGATTTCCAAACTCTTACCCTTACTGTGTCTCACTGCTTGTAACCAGCTGTATGAAAACAAGAAGCTGGGTATGCTGCAGCACAAGTAATGTTAAGGAACAATAAGCTCTGTCAGCCAGAGGACAGAGCACTGAAAACCACGCCTGGTAATTTCTTAGTGGCTATTTTAGGTTGCTTGCCATAGTTCAGTGCTGTTTCTCTGCATCACTGATGTTGATTGGTGTGGTAGCTGTTTCTTACTGTGATGGCCCCACTAGTCAGGCTGTAGGTAGGAATCAGTCTTTCTAGCAAGACAGAAATCTCTCTTTGACTTCCTTTTGACTAGTGTTATGTTTCCTGAACGATGGAAGTGCTTGTAAAAGAGAGGTCCATTTCTTTGTGCTTATTGAGACAAAATGCTTAAATATCCTGTCCAGCTGGAAAAGCCATGCACAGTGTCTTCTGTGGTTGAGATGTGTGGGACAGGAACCACATAGTCAGAGAGCTGATGGGAGGAAGAGATGAGGGCTCTTCCTCAGAGATAACGTCTACTCCTCTAGGAGCCCCAGGTATTTTTTTAGCTGGACTGGCTTCAAGGCTCAGAGATGGTGTCACCCAGCAGTGTTGACCTCAGCACAGTGTGCCAGCACAGCCCTGTTCCATGGGACACTGGTTGGTAGGCTCAGAACCTGCAGACTGGCTTTCATCTTTCAAAACTATCGCCAGTTCTGGTTGTAGGAGGTGCTGTATCATCCTTCCAGTCATGACCAGAGGCAGCTCAGGTACTGTGCAGGAAAACTGAGTTTGCTGCAGCAGCCCAAGCACAAATCAGGTGTTCTTTGCCTGATCTTTCCTTGGCACAACTGTATGTAGCAGTCCTGCATCTTGATTGATGGGAAATGTATTACAGATACTGCCTTTTAGAAGGGCAGCTTTTTGTTTTGTGACTTACAGGACACTTTCTTCCCCCATGAATTCCTCATT
This sequence comes from Rhinopomastus cyanomelas, assembly GCA_013400115.1. NCBI lineage: Eukaryota > Metazoa > Chordata > Aves > Bucerotiformes > Rhinopomastidae > Rhinopomastus > Rhinopomastus cyanomelas. The sequence goes on along the minus strand of VXBP01003486.1, from coordinate 582,401 downwards.
CTTCTTTCATGACCTTTCCTTAGATATGAAGGAAAACTCATGCGTTAGTGACAGAGCCCTGGGACAGGCTACCCAGAGAGGTTGTGGAGTCTCCTCTGGAGGTGCTCAAATCCCACCTGGATGCAGCCCTGTGCAACCTGCTCTAGGCAATCCTGCTTTAGCAGGGGGTTTGGACTAGATGATCTCTAGAGGCCCGTTCCAACTCTTGACAATTCTGTGATTCCACAGTATAGGATCATTAAGGGTGGAGGACATCTCCAAGATCAATCATCCCTTATACTCTCTAGGAAATGGTATTCATTTTCCTGAACCCAGGAAAGCAAACTGCAGTGTGGTAACCTGTGGTCTTGTTGTGGGGTCCTGCAAAATATTCATACAGCTTGTAAGTTTCCCTCTCCTTGTACCCATTGTGGGACTCTGGAGGTGCAGGGGTTTGGTTTTCACTGGTGATACAGTCAGCTCATTCTGTTTGCAGTGTCAACCAGACTTGTACAGTGAGCTCTGATGTTAGTCACTACGTGCTTTTGAACTCCATTCTGGACAAGCCGTATTTCATAGCTTCACTGGTGACACACATCAGTCAGCTAGGGAGACTAAAGAGAAAAAGGAAATTATGCTATAAATAACTGATTAAAATTTGCTCGTGTTTTTAATACATTTTACTCTTATTTCATTCAATCTTAGCCTACCAAACAGTGTAAGCATGATGTGAAAGCTGCTGGGTGTTCTGCCTCTACTCACATTCCCATCTCATCTCCCCGTGGGGACAGGGAGAATAGCTCTGTTGGTTCAAGGGGAAACCAACTATCTTTAAAGGTTTTTTTGTTCTATCTGGAGGAGCAATGAGATACTTTCTGTAGTTCTGACTGCAGATCTTCCAGAGTCTTAAAGACAGACACAGTAGTGCAGACTGCCTTTTGCAAACATCTGCCACCCTGGGACCAGTAACATCTTGCTGTTCCTTTGTATTTTCTGTTCCCCATGTCCATTTTTGCAACTGCTGGGCTCACTCATGCCAAGAATTCTTGAAAAGTTCTCTCATTTGATAATTCTCATGAATCTTTTATTTCAGATTATTGTTGCTGTATTGTAGAGTGTTTGTCTACTACTCTAATGTCCCATATTTATTTGACACAGAACCATAGCTCTCCATTCATGCTCATTAAGAAATTAGAGTTGCTAACCAAAATGCCCACCCATGAGATCTGAAGTCAGGCACCAGACTCCATTATAGGTGTGTAAGTGCAAGTCTTGCATCTCTGCTCCCTTCTTACCATCTGTGGGGGTGAACAGTACCCTTGCTACTTGTGTGCCAGAGGAGATTTGATGTAGGTGATGTTTTGAGAGGCTCAAATTAAGAAACCTGACATGCACAGAAATGTCTCTGTAGCTGTGGGCCACTGGATTTGCTTTAGGCTGGACATGCAAGGTTATTGCCTTGTGTTACAGGTAGCACACAGAGATAAAGACTGAACTTCACAGAGAAGACAAACTTTCAGCTGTGACACCTTTTGGTGGCTAGTTCACATGGCCTTGGTCATGAATGGGAGGTTACTCTGAGTAGTGGGTGTTTGTGCTCTAACATTGTGCCAACCTCTAACAACCATTTTTGTACGTAGTTTGACTTTGAAAAGGTGAAAAAAGCTAATGAAAAGATACTTGAGCAACCTGTAACAAACACTGTCACATACTCAACTTGCCCAGTACCCGCTGTGCATGCTCTTGGCTTGGGCTTAGCAGCAAATCCCTTAACTCCAAGTTGTGGGCTCTTCCAGTTTGCTGACCTGCTCTTGCCAGCTCTGCAGGGAAGCAGGCTGTGGCATCTGCAGTGCTCCTCTGGTTAAATCTTGTTCTGATCAACACGCTTCCTGCAAAGAGCAGCTACAGTTCCTCATAGTACAACTGTGAATTGTTTTTGCAGCTACTGCTGTACTTTCTCCTGGTGTCGCTGTCCAAAAGTATGTTTGTATTTAGACCACAGTTGCAGAACAGCCTTGCAATGGAATCTGGGGGTATCTGCATGTCTGTTGCTTTTTAGGGTCCTGCACCTCTTCAGCTGCTCAGTGGTCATGTCACTGTGGTCTCGCCTTAGCTCCTTTTTCTGGAGAGTTGTTTTGCACCGCTGGGGGAGTTGGTGTGTGGGTGTTTGAATGCTGCTGTTTGCTGTTTTTTAAAGGACTTCTAGCCCTCCCCTGGGGTTACTGCAGCAGGAATTCATACCTGTGCTACAGCCCAGCATACAGACTGCTGACAGGTACCAAGTGGAAAAACCCTGCTCATAGTGTGCTGTGTTCTGTCAACATGTTTTACTGCCCATGGTTTTCAGCAATCTGTTACTCAGTATTTATCTTTTTGTTTTTACTCCATTTGTGCCTACATTGCCTGGCAAACCATGTTGTTCTACTATAACATTTATTTTTCTTTTTCCCATAAGTTGCCAGTATCCGTGTCCTTTCAACTGAATGATCACTGTTGAATTTAAACAAAAATGTAGACATCCCCACAAAATGGTACCAATGCTCAATCACTTCCTAGCAAGAGTATGACCCTTTCTTTTCAAGATACTGGTTAGTGGATCTGTTTGTAGCTACTTTTTTCACTGAAGTTGTTCTGAATTCTGTTTTCTGTTTTCCAGCTGTTACATGACACACACATCTCCAGAGGCACTGTTGGCTTGCCCAGTAGCTGTAGGCTGCACATTCTCCTTTAGGTTGCCACTGATCATAGCTTTGGTTGCCAGCAATTGTTAGGACAGTAACGATGGAAAACAGGGTATAGATCCTAACTTCTGAACGTGCTGGAGTAACTTCAGTGCAGTTTTGCTTTACTCAGCCTGGCTTGTGAGTTAATTGCCCAGCAGTCTCCAGGCTAGTCTCCTCGTCACCTTTTCCACATGGTGCAGAGGTCTCAACTGTTTGGGCAGAACGAGCGTTTGGCAGAAGTCTCTTCTTCATGCTGCACTTGCTGATTTAAATAAAGATGAGGAGGTGGTGTTAGTGAGGGCAGTTCCAGCCTCCTCTGTGTCACATTTCCAGCATCTCTGGATTGGTGTAGAATCCCTTGCCCTTTGTTTATTTCCTCTGTGTCTTCCAGTGTGCTTGCTGGGTTCGGTCCAGGTCTTCCCTTCTTACCAGTGGCTCAGGACTTGTTCTAAAGATAGCATTTTGCTTTTCTCTGTGATTTAATTGATGCTGCTCCTTTAGCCTTGCTAGAACTCTCATTTCAGGGTATGTCTTTTGCTTCCATTTCCAGGTAGGGCTCGCAGGTAGATGTTAACTAAGTTTTACCTGGTTCCGGACCAGTGCAAGTAAACTGTCCTGCTCTGGTGCTGCAGAATGTTGTTTTTAATGACAACATTTAGGAATCACATACTGCCAACCAGTGTGAGGACAAAGAACTGTTCATAAGAGTGGCCTTTAACAGGGTAGTATCCCAAGTTTTCCAGCCAGCACTGTTTGGGCTTGCTCAGGAGCTGGACCTTTGTTCTGTTCAAAAACAAACCCAGAACTTCTGCTCAGCGTAAGTGTAATCCCTGCCTGGTGTCTAGTATCCACAAGACCTGGCTTCTACTGACACAAACTCATCAGCCTGGCTTGGGCCTTGTGTTGAGCTGTGAAGAGTTCACTGTGCTGTTCATGAGTCAAAGAATTATGAGTGTCCGTGGGATTAGAGAGATCTTTCTTGTGCTTTCCTACTGGTACAAGGTGCCTCCTGGTCTTTATGGTGGCAGCCATCTGTGCCATACCTCCAGAAAAAGCAGGTTCTTCTTTTCACTCTTTTAACCCCCTAACCATTTAAAGAAGTGATTACAGGGAGGAATTGGCCTGGCCAGCAGAAGTAGAGGGGGGGAAAAAACCCAGCAAAACACCTTTCCCCAAGCAAGCAGCACCCTGTGCCTTCAGGCTTAAGAGCACAGATTATCCTGTTACCTGGAACTGCATTGTTTTTTCCCCTACCTCAACAGTGAGAATCAAAGCAATGAGAGCACAGACTTCCATGGAGCTCCTAAGTGTTGGAAGATTTGTAGACTGCTAAACAGATGATTTTTCAATACAGCATAGCATGGGTTACTTGGTTTTCCTTAACCAAAGTGGGGTATGGGCAGCAGAGACACAGTGAGCGACACGCAGTACCTCTTCCCCTCTGTGCAGTGCACCAAATAACCATCATTTGATTTCTGTCTGTCTCTCTCTCCTTTATGAATTTAAGGCATCATACAGTTACCCGGGGTATAACTAAAGGAGTGAAAGAAGATTTCCGCCTGGCCATGGAGCGCCAGGTCTCGCGCTGTGGGGAAAATCTCATGGTGGTCTTGCATAGATTCTGCATTAATGAGAAAATACTGCTGCTTCAGACTCTTGCTTGAACAGCCTGGATTGTGATGCAGTGTCTCTCAGAGAAAGGGGAAGGATCTTACCTGTGCGAACAGCAGTGTGCCAGTGGAAAGTCACTTGTCCACAGTCACAGAAGCTCCCTGGATTACAGGTTCTGCAATCCACACACTCTCCAGTGTCTGTTCAACACTTAGGTTTCTTATGGGGGTAGATAAAACTTTATAAATAAAAACTTCACTTAAGAAGTCCTCTGCACGCCCGATTTGTTTCTTTCCATCGCTTTATCCCAAGGTGTGCATCTTCCTTCTTTCTGTCTTTATGCATACACAGAGAGCATCACAGGGTATTTCAGACTTTTTATTAGCACTACTCTGGAAATTGTAGCACAGCTGAATTTCCTGAGTTTCCAAAGGCTATTACCTTATATTGAATTGGTCTGTTATCTTTTCCTTTTTTGCACTGAATTCTGTCTGTGTTGCTGGGCTTCAGAGTCGGGGCACTTAGGCACAATCAGTTTATAAAGAGGAATGCTTTGGTCAAACTTCTTGTATAATCACTTGGAAATGGCCAGTTAATAGGAATTGGCCTTTCTGCACCTTAAGAGTGTGCCACGTGAAACTTGGACCTCATCCATGCTAGAGCAGGCCCAGAACATGCACAGATGGGCTGCTAAACCTGCAGGAGCAGCATGCTGAGTAACAAACCCACAGAAGAGAAGTTTGGCAGCAGGCGTCAGCAGGATCCTAGACCCAAATTTTGGATCCAAGACCAAACGAGAAGATCATGAGAAGATGGGTCAGTTGAGTAGTCACCACTTTGCACACTGCAGCAGAGGTGCCCCTGAGCTTTCCGTGACATTGACTGCACTGGTGACACAAGGGTAGGGCTGAGGATGCGTGGTGCAAAAGCTGGCAGAGTTAAATGTCAGAGTGGCACAGGCTTGCAGCAGATGCCAAGGGTAGCTACAAACACCAAACTTTGAGTAAGGGGGTCCCGTGCCAGCTGCAATGACTGCTGCCCCAGTCCTGATCTGATAACCCCTTGCAGACACCACCCCAATCCCTTGCAGCTCCTTTCTCAAGCACCATCAGGCCACCTCTGCTGGCCAACTGTTGCAATATGTTCAGTTTTCTTATAGGAATGAGGGAGGTCAGTAAAAATATTTACAAAATACATAAAACAGAGAGCAACTGCAGCACAGCACTAAGTTTTTGCTGAATGAGTATATACTGTCCCTTACGTCAGGTAAAAGTCTTGACAATGTCCATGGCACTGTAAACTTAAACTAAGATCCCTTTTTAGTGATAGAGCCTAACATGAAGGGCAGTATTCCAGGCTAATCCACCTTATGCCCCATCTGAATCTAGGCCCTCTGCACCTTGTCCTGCTCCATCAGATTTTCCAGAATATCCTTTTCCTGTAAAGCAAATATGATATTATAACCCAAAGAGTTGTTGCAGTGAGGTTTTGAGTCAGGTGCTCAGCGTGAGATTGACTGTCTTGCATCTTCCACTTAAAAGGGAAATAGTCTTCAAACACTTCATGTCCAATGTAGACCAGGATTGAGTTCATTCCTGAAAGTAAGCACAGGTCATATCATCTGAAAGCGCAGGCGTGAGCTCACCTCAGAGTAAGCAGGCAGAGGCATGCCAGGTTTAAGAAACAGGGTGGCACTGAGAAAACAGCTAATCACAACAGTTGGCCTTACTAGCCCCAAAGATGCTACACGTGTGTCTTCAAATGTGATCTGAGGGGTTCTTTTTCTCAAAAACATTTATTGGGAATAAATACAGAGAACCTCCATGCTGAGTTGAAAACACAACCAAATCAGTATCCTGCAGTGTTATTGACACGGAGAATAGTCGCTGTTACTGTCTCTAGGGTGGCCAAGTGCCGGCCTGTTTGGTCAGATCTGTTGCCTTTACAAATGCTGACTGCCCTTCAGAGCTCAGGGATTTCTGGTAGGACCTACAATACCATTCTGTCACCCTACACATCTTCCTGTCCAGACACTAGACATGAAAGCTGCTGGAAGCTTCCCTCTGCTGTGGGCTTGGATTCTGTGCTCCTGTGTTTGTCAAGAGCTCAGGGCAGTTAAAACGACTGTGGGGTGCTTTGGGATAGAGGCTTATCTAAAAACAGAGACAGAACCTACACGGCTACCCAGGGGATTTAATCTTCCACACCTTCAGAAGTAGTATCGCTCTGCTGACAGGCCTGTGAGTTTCTTGTCAGGTTACCCAAGTCTCAGTGCTCCTTTCCACAACTAACTACAAGCCAGCTGTGGTATTTTGCTTGGTACTAGGCAGCTGTTCCATGGGACCTTAATTCAAGAGCAAACTGAGAAGTCGTTGGGCAGGAGCAGCTTCCAGCCCTCATTTGAGAACTTGACAGTCGCTCTCTCCCAAATAGCTCAAGCATCCCAGTTTTATACCAAGATTCTGCTCAAGTGAATCATTCTGGCATCCTTCAGGTTACCTTATTCTAAATCCCAACTCTTTGAAAGACGAGGGAGGTGCAGAAAGCTTTGTGAGACTGAGTCAGTGCAGGAAGAACTGCAAGGAATACATTTTCTGCCATTTTTTTTACTGACCTGGGTAGAAAAATGGGGCACCCGACCACAGCCTCTTGACATCCACGAGGTAGTACATCAGTAATAAGAGAAAGAAGGCAAAGCAGCTTGTGGTTGTCACGTATGATATTGACCTACACACATTTTCAGCAGAAATATTTAGAGAGCACTGTGATACAGCCAGATCTCAAGAAGAAAGGTAAAACAGGTACAACAGTAATTAAACAAAAACCATACTAACAGTTGTATCTCGTTGCTTACCATAAGTTCTTGTTTATGGGAATAAACCCATCTTCTTTCGAACATTTTGTCAAGACAGCAGAAATAACTCCCTGAAACAGAAATGTCACTAAAGTTTACGGAACCTCTGCCAGGTCTTTCAGAAGCACTAAGTTTGTGCTGCGTGAAAACACTTCTACTACAGAGCTACTACTGTCAGCTACTACTGTCCTGACTTACCATCACTGTGCTCCATATGACAAAACGACTCATAATGCGCTTGTGCTGGTCTTTGTAGGACAAGATAATTTTCCCTGCCTAATACAGAAAGAATACAGAACATTAATTCATGCTCAGGGAGACTCTGCAGTCTCTGTGTCTCTTGGCTGTGTTTTCCAACATGCACAGCCCACCTACTCCCAGCGTAAACCATCCCAAGCTTAAAACCATCAAAGAAGTTTCCAAGTGGAAGCAACTTCTGTCCATCCCGTACAAAAAATGAGAAAGAGTCTTGGCTTATCAAATGTGAGCTACTACCAGGTTAGATTCCACTTCAGTGATGCTCTCCTCAGGCTACATCAGCCTGAAAGCACTGCTCTGTAAAAGGTTTTGTTCGAACCAGTCTCAGCCAAAAGAAAAAAGAAACCAAGCTGCCTCCCCACTTCCAAGATTCTTTCACATCTTTCCATTATAGCACAGAGCCAGACAGAAAAGAGGTACCTGCAGTCCCAGAAATGCCATTACAATGGTATTTATGGTCCCCAGGATCCCTTCAGGATCATATGGCATCGTTGTTTGGTAAATCACCTTAGAGAGAAAGCAGCTGTTACAAGGTACCTGAGCAACCAGTCTCCCTTCTCTCCATCCCCCTGCATATATCACTGCCAGGGCCCTCCTGACAGCCACGTTCAGTGCTTGCCTGTGGCTTCAGACTGCAAAACCCAAGAGCTACTCACACTTGAGGAGGGATGCTGATATATGTGCTTTTCTCCAAGAAGTAAACGATCAATGTAACCGGCTGCTCCTCCAGTGCAGTTGGGGTAGTTTCCATAGTCTCCAATGCCCCCAGGACCAAGGTAGCCCCTAGGACAGGAGCACATAGGTTATGAGAGTGCTGGTACGCTGCAGCTGAGCAGTAGCTGGCCCAGTATACTAAACGACCAGTGCTTTCCCTGGCCAGAGGCACACAGTGAAACACAGGGCCTACATGACAGCTGGCTGGTGGCCACTCTGTTTTGATCACCCCAGCACCACAAGCAGATGGGTCATGAGGGGACAGGCAGTAGCAGAAGCCTTGGCTGCCCAGACAGCTGCTTCAGCAACTCTGACCCTTTAATGGGGCAAAGACAGCGATCGGGATGACACTGCAGTGATCATACGCTGCAGTACAGAGACCTCGGGGAGATTTTATTCCTCATCTTTAGACACAAAGGAACAATGGTATCACCAGCTACTTCATACACACTGGTATCAAAGGGAGGAAAGTTTTTCCACTCACTTGAATGCTTTTCTTAACCCTACTGGTCTAAAAGCTCTCCTCTTAATTTTTTCCCTATGGCTAATAGAATGTATGTTCTACTTAGCAGAAGAAAAACAGTCTGATGCCCCACAGAAAGTAGTCTGGGTGCAGTCTTACCTGGGACAACCTGGCACTGGTAACAAAAAGGTCACGCAGAGCCAAGTAATTTCTAACATCAGGATGAAAAGCCACTGTGGCCAGTAGGGGAGAATATCTTGCAAAGTAGGACATGAGGTCTCCTGCATGAGATGAAGGGAGAAGGAGGAGGATTAGCTGGCAAGGAAAAGCCATGCCTTCCTGGCAAGCTGTTCCCTGTATACAGAAGGGAGGTACTTCATTTAAAACTGGGTTCTACAACAGACATTTTGTCTTCACAATTTACAGGCACTTAGTTACTTGCAGGAGGGGAAGAAACAAACCAGAACCAAACTCCGTCATGTTTTTTAGCTTGGAAAATGTGAGAAGTAGTTGTGATTCATGAGTAGAACATGGGCCTTTTGGCAACACAGACTCCAGAAAGGCCACAAAGTAGCACCACTTCTCTTGCTTTGGAAAAACACTGCCAAATTGAAATGGGCAACACAAAGGACTTAGCATGCCTATCCCTGGGTGATGGGAGGTCATCAGAAGTGCCTGGGAATGCCTGCTTCGAAGCACCACCTGAACAGACCTGTGAAAGCCTCAAACACAGCAAGGCTAACTGTGATAAAGTGCAGACTGGGGCACTGCAGAGTTCCCATCTCCTGAAACTTTTGCCAGTTCACACTGCATCAGGTCAGATGCTGTGTGTTCTCCTAATTTCTCCTGTGTTCTTTGTGCCCAAAGGACCAGAAGTTTCCAAACCCTACCCCGGTATCTCTTATCTTCCCACATAACTCACCAAGATCCCAGGCTCAGCTCTTGTAAACAGGAGTTCAAGAGCAGCAACCACCAGGTAAGCGAATCCCAGCCTCTGGAGTACTCCAGGAATACGCAGGTTATCCCAGGACACTGGAGGACAAGCAAGCAGTGTGGAAGAGAAGCTGACAGGGTCTTTTGTCAACACAAAAAGCTCCCCTTCTCCAGGGAGGGCTGAGACCCACTGCACCTGCAGGTACAAGGGACACTTCCACTCTACCACCCACCTTGTGTAAATCATAACCTTGGGCAAGTCATCACTAAGAAGATAAACACTGCCAAGCAGAGAGACTTGCGTCAGTGCAGAACTGAACGGCGCTCTGCAGGACACCACCACTTGACTGTACAGCAAGACTGACGCTGTTGTCTTAACAGCCCAGCCCCGGAGCCAGGAGTATCAGCTGCAGAAATACAACCAAGAGAGCAAGTTCCACTCACATGGTCCAAGGCAGTAATTGGGATTCACCACTATGATTCCCAGCAGGATTAGCAGAAAACTCCTCCAGAGGATCTTTCCAAGTACCTTCCACTTGGAAATTCCCCATCTCAGCATGGAGCTCAGTGACAATGATATTGATGTCCCCATGATGAACACAAACCTGGAGATCAAAGCAGATTGAAAATGGAGCTAACAGATCTCATCAAACGTGTGTGACAGCAAATGCTAAAGCTAACAGAGTGGCCTGTGCTGGCCCAGCAGAAACGCATGCCTCAAGTGAAATTGGGCAACTTGATTTCCCCTGATTACTAGGAATTTCCAGCTCCAGAAGTAGCTATCGCTGGTGTGTACTTTGGAGATGCACACTAGAGGCACACGGGATTATCTCCCCCTGCTAAGAACATCCTCTGGTTAGAGAGAAACCAAAATTCCCTGGGCTACTTTATCTCGGGCTACACATCCATCCAGCTTTGAATCTTGCCAGACTGACTGCAATCAACACAGTAGTGTGGCAGTGAGCTTCTCAGGGACATTCATGGCAGAGTAACCCTGGGCCTCCCACTTATGTTGTGCTGGGGGATGAAGGAAGATGCTACTGGTTCATAAGGATGCTGCTGTTATGTGGAGGGGCAGATTCCTATCAGCTGTTTCACACAAACCCACTCCCTCAAATATATTTCCACGTGGAGGGAAGTTGCTCACAAGGTTCCTCTCACAAGCCTTAACGTAAAGAATCATTTTGCCTAAGAACTGTCCTGCAGGAAGACTTACCATGGAAACACCAGATCTGCCACTGTTAATCCTACAGAGAAAGAGGAAGGAAAACATTATTTACCTCAAACCCTCCCGAAGTTTCACCAACACCAAAGGAATCCCAGGCTGCTTACAATTACTTAATGCCCCAAAATATAAAGCAAATTATAAACAAAACTTTAAGCAGATCATCTCGCTTCACCACTTCTACCCTTCTTCAACAACAGGGTCAGAACTGACGCTGCATCTTGGTAAAGATTTCAGGGATAAGACCCTTGCTGTTCTCTGCTACGGCAGCGTGATGCCCAGCCCCTTCCCCATCAGCTTGCCCATCGAGGCATCAAGCACCTCCAGCCTGACTGTGGTCATTAAGCAACACAGAAGAGCTAAAGCTGTGAACAGTGAAGTGAAACCGTCCCACTGGTGTGTGATGAGCAGGACTGTACACAGCTTTGCCCATCAGCCTAATAGGCCAATAGCCCGCCGAGGCAAACTGGCACAGCATCCCCGCCTTCAGCTGAGCACAGCTGGCTGCAGCAGCTGCACTGTGAACCATATCTGGACCCTGCTGCAGTTAAAACCCAGATGAACTCTCTCAATGGTACGTTACCATTCCAACTCTCATGTTTGAAGAACCAGTATTTTCCTCCTCCATAGTTAACAAACACCATAATTATAAGAGAGAGCCTAAAAAGACAACAAGAGAAACACACGAGACAGATCACGTGTCGATGAAGTACACATACGTGAACACACAGTTAACATTTACCCCCAGTGAAACATTTCTAACTGGGACATCTGGTTTATTTTACTTTTAATGAAAAATTATGTACAAGGTTTTTGGCTTTGCCCACCAAGAAGCAGCGCTGCAGCGATCACGGGCGGTGGTGAACCAAAGTAAGGTATTTCACACAGCATTATTGCATGGAATGTATGTCGTTCTATTCCACTCTCTGCCACAGCTTTCATGTTTCCTCAAATTAGATCAACTGCAAAGCGCTTCAGAAAATCCGAGAATTGAAACCTTGATTATCTTCCAAGTAAAACAGGTCCCCTCGAATCATCTGTCTACTCTGCATTTCCATACGCTGTCAGACAGCCACTGGAAACATCTCATTCCCCTTGGAAGAGCTGCTTTGGAACAAGGTCTTCTGCTCACCCTCGGAATGTGTCCAGGGAACGCAGCCGCTGCCTAGGGGCTGTGCTCCATAAACGTGGGCTGGGATCACTGTTAATGGAGTCTGTTGTATTCGGGGACCCAAGCTCCTTCAGGAATAAACCAGAAACAAAGGGCAAGTCAGCAGCTGCATCAGCTACCGAGGGAACATAGGCCAGCAAACTGTCACCTACTGTGTTTGTCTTTGTTCTCCCCATCTTTCTCTTCCTTCTGTTTGCCCAATTGCTACTTCTAACCCCTCTACGGCTGCACCATATTGCAGATGCTCCAAACTCCACCTTTGACCAGGGCACAAACAAGAATGCGATGAAAAGAGCCTGCGTTTGAGACTTGTGGCAGTTAGGTGCAGTTCAAATCAGTCTAAATCACTCTGATCAGTGCTGGTGACAGCGTAAAGAACCCGTAAACACAGCTATGGAAATGCAGTCTGCTCCGAGGCTTTTGATTCTAAACAGGTTTGTACCGCCTCGGTTGGAAGACTGGGCTGTGATGATCTATCGGTACTCCAGTACAAAACAGCTCACACAAATTCCAGCTCTAGGGCTGCCAGAGAAATCCTGACCTCAGTGTAGATCCTGCTAAAATTTATACTGTGCTGGAAGCAGACATGCAAGTTGGACTTTCTTCCTTCCACAGACTGTGTCAGAACAGGATTTTCACTGCTTCCAGAGGACTAAAGAAGGCACAAAGCTCAAGTGTACAACTTGCAACAGCTCTACAAGAATCCACTAAACTGGAAATCCATCTGGTATTCTCCATTAACAAAACACTGGCTGGCATCGGTACGAGGTTTGCCAAGAGGAACATAGCAGAAAAGAACTCCCCAGATATTTGGACAGTGCGTGTTTCTCAGATGTGAAAACACTACAGAATACAAATTACAGATCATGTGGAAGATTCACTCACAGAACTAATCAGACGATCGGTTTCCCTGGGACTCAGTTTCTTGTAAACCCAGTTTCTGACTGGACCAATCCTGAAAATTAGTAACAGTTTAAAACACAAAACAAGAAGCACTTTGTAGCCAATTTCATCTTAGCATCAACTGTTTAGCATAACAAATCAAAAGTTGGGACAGTCTCTACTTCTGTTTTCCCAGCTCACACATGATACTGAGATTCAGCCAGTACCTGGGACCTCAGTTCAGTCCAGCCATGTCAGTAGCTTGCCAGAAGCTCAGGTTCAGGGGTTTTACTCTTTGATTTAGAGGCAGGGATGGTTCTTGTGATCCAGCAGAGATGGAAGGCTGCATATGCTACACACACTTGGGTCCCAGTGACTTGTTCTGCCAATTCTGGGCTAGAACCAGGAGTGAGTCATGGGATGGTGAGGCAGGGCTTGAGCTTACAGCAGCCATCAGCTGCTCTGCAGTAACTGCTCTACACGAGAGCCAAGAAGGCTGCAAGATACCCCTCGAAAGAAATCATATCACTGTGTATTTATTATCACAGGGACACCTATCAGAGCTTAACCTGGCAATCTGACCACAGGATCTGATCTGCAAGCAGGGCTACAGTAAGACTCTGAAGCACTACCACACTATGATGTGTTTTTAAACTGGTGGCCCCATTCCAGTTGTGAGGAGGCATGACAACACAGTTCACTTACTTCATACAAAGGTGCCCAACAATCAGGACAGCAAGGATTCCCTTGTAAACCAGGAAAGCAAAGAGAATAGCTACATGAAAGACAGAACACAGCTCTATAAATGATCTAAGAAAACCATTCAGCAGCCTGGGCTTAGCCAGGCGTGACACCAACATGACAAAAAGCCCAACCCACCGATCAGCACTTTCTCCATGCAATACAGACCTCCATCCTGAGTTCCAGAGGGAAGAAAAAGACCCCACAACACAACAACCTCCCCCAAACAATGCAAACAAAAGCAGGTAAAAGTCTCAAAGTGCAGTTCAGTGCCTGCCCACCTCAGCACACAGAAAACACAAAACCAGACTGCACTTCCTCACAAGGCAATGGTGAGACAAGAACTGATGTTCTGAAGAAGAAACTAAAGATTTAGAAACAGCTTCAACATGAAGAAGACAGGGGAGGGCTATAATACTTCAAGTTTGCAAGGATGGTGAACTTTCCTTTACAGATTGAAAACTGAAAGGATTGAAGAATAACCTAATCTGAAGAAAAGGTATGGAAAGGATGTAGACAAGACTTTGAAACACCCCTGGAGAAGAGATGAACAAAAAAGCAAGATGCAACAGTTAGAATTAAAAGTGCAACAACAGAAATCCAAGCACTGCATGAATTGTTTCCTGTTTGGTGAGAGAAGTGAGTCAGGGAAGAAGAGGGACGGCTCTCTGTGCCTATATAAACATGCAGGGGAAAAAGGAACTAACTGAGAAGTATCTTCCTCTGGACACACACCCACTGATTTTTCTGGGCTAACCCCTGCCGCTCAAAGGTTGTGGTCATGCAGTCTATCCTGTGAAGATGCCTGGTCCTGGTCAGGGCCTCCAGGTGGGTGTATAAAATGAAAAGAGGTAAGATGCTGAGAGAAAAAAGGAGCCAGCCCACGATATGGACTTCAGCACAGCATGAGTGGCTCCACGGGCTTTTTAAGAAGTTGGTTCTGCTGGGAGACATGCAAGTTGTAGAATGAAAGGGGAAAAAAGAGAGTGTTACATACGGAGATAGCTGTTGATAGGGCCTTCATTGATGACTAGGTCACAAGAAACAGTTGTGGTGCTCGTACTTAGGGTCTTTACCACAAGCGAGTAACTGCCAAACTCTCCAAAATGATACTGAATCCTGCAAAGGACAAAGGAAATGAAACTTACTGAGCCATCGCTGCTGTGTGCACGTACCACAGCTGCATCTAGGGGGCTGGAAGCTTGGATACTTGCAGGAAAGGCAAGCTAGAAACTGAGCCCAACAGTGGGATGTAGCAAGTGATCTGCCTGGCTCTGCTTTGCCAAGCATTACCTTCCCCCCAGCCCACATGCACTGCTTACTGCATCGCTTGTCTTCTTGAACTGAGGCCTCTGCAAGATAAAGCAGGTGCCTGCGCGCATCGTCAGTGCAGACACCCCTGCGGCCCCTGCTCGCCCCGGGATCCTTTCAGCGCAGCTACAGTGGACCCCACGGGTACAGCAGAGTGGGGAGCACTGACAGACAGGTCTGAACAGTGAGGACGAGGGACGTGGTGAGCAGGTCATAAACAGGTGCTCGGCTTCAGGAACAAACCGAACAGGGCAGAGCTCTCCACGTGTTCCCGGGGCTGGGCCACCTACGTGCAGAGCTCCGTGTCAGCCGCAGAGCCGTTGACAAGCAGGGTCAGTGGGTGCTGCGTGTCCACCGCCACCGCCACCGTGCCTGGCTCGGCCAGGCTCCCGTTGCTCGGAGGGACAAAGGCCAGGAAGCGGTAGAGGCACTGCGGGACGACAGGGTGAGGGGAGCGAAGTTAGTGGCCAAGGGCAGGAACACGGGGTCCCGCTGTCACACTCACTCCCACTCACAGCGCACAGCCCCGCCGCGGCCCCTCGGCTCACCCGGTGGCAGGAGCCCGACAGCGCGCCCAGGCGCAGCCCCTGCTCGGGCAGTTCGTTGCGAACGAGCAGCAGCGCCTGNTGCGGCGGCGAGATTCCGGGCGCCATGATCAGCCCCCCCAGCGCCGCCGCTACGGCCGCCACCAGCGTCGCCGCCACGGCCGCCATCGCGCTGCGCTCCGCCCCGGGGCGGGACCGCCGCCGCCGTGTTTTCCGGGGCAAAGCGTCGTCGTCCGGGGCGGCGGCGGGTCGGTGCTTCCCGCTGAGGAGAGCGGGAGATGCGCGGCCGGGCGGGCGTCGAGCACGAAGCCGCGGGGCTGCTGCAGCAGCCACACCGCGGGTGCAGGGCCGCTCTGCGGGGCAGCGGTGGTGAAACGGCCCCGCACGGGCTCGTTCTCCGCTGGGAGAAGGGTCCCGCTTAGCCTCCGGCTGCAGCGGAGGATGCGGAAGGCGCGGCCATGGAGAAGCAGCCCCGCTCGGTTCGGAAGGAGCCTCCTGCCAGGGAGGTGCCGGCCGCCCCCCTGGCCAAGTCCCTGCTTGTGGCCGCCCTGCTCCTCATCGCCCCAGTGTTCCTGCTCCTCAGCGCCTGGCACAGCGCGGCAGGGCGGGCTGAAACGGACCCCAGTCTCTGCCCTTTCGGCTACTTTAAGATGGGGTCGGTGAAGAATTGCTCCCCGTGGCTCTCCTGTGAGGCCATCAATAGGGAGGTGAGGAAACTCAAGTGTGTGGGTGAAGGCGCTGTGAAGAAGGTGAGTGTGGTGCTCGCTTCTTCTCTCTTCCCTTTCTTTTCCCTTCTGTGCTGTGCCTGGCTAATTAATGTCCCCACTGCTGGTATAGTTATCCTCACAGCAGCTGATGGCTGTAGATGTACAAGGGCATATGGCTACTGATAAGGTGCCCAGAGCAGGTAGGATAGAGCTGCCAGAGCCCTGGACCACCTCCCTGACACCCAATGACATCCAGCTACACAAGCAAAATTACAGACATCAGTGGAGCCCCTGTGGAGCATAGTGCAATCATCACAGTGTAAGACTGGTTGGTTGGGTGGCAGGAAATTTGAGTTAACCTGCATTGCCCATCCCAAAGAGAATCTTGATGTAGTTATTTGGTCAGTAAGGACTTGCTGTGACAGGTGCATGGCCCTGCTGAAAGGCCTGACTCTGCCCAGTGGCTGTGATTTGTGATTAGTTGTGACTAAGCAGTTGGTGGAAAGACACTCTCCACATGGTCTCACGTGTTTCTCATGTGTTGTCAGGTCTTTCTTTCCGAGTGGAAGGAAAACAAAGTGGTCCTTTCACAGCTCACAAACTCAGAACTGAAGGAGGACTTTCTCCACGGACTGAAGATGCTGAAAGTACTTCAAAGCAAGCACGTTGTCCGCCTGCTTGGCTACTGTGAGCAGCAGTTCACAATCCTCACCGAGTACCATCCTCTGGGCTCCCTGAGGCGCCTGAATGAAACTCTCCACATGCCCAAGTACAAGGCCATGAACACCTGGCATCGTAGGCTGATGCTCGCTATAGACTACGTGAGCATCATCCGCTATTTGCACAGCAGTCCTCTGGGCACCTTGGTGATGTGTGACTCAAACGACCTGGACAAGGTACTCTCTCAGTATCTCCTAACAAGTGACTTTCACGTTGTAGTGAATGATTTGGACGCTCTGCCTCTTGTGAACAGGAGTGCCGGCAGGCTGGTGAAGTGTGGTCATCGGGAGCTCTGGGGTGAGTTTGTAGCTCCTGAGCAGCGTTGGCCTTATGGAGCAGAGATCCCATTTGAGGATGCCCTCATGCCTCCCTATGATGAGAAAACAGACATCTGGAAAATCCCAGATGTCTCCAATTTTTTCTTGGGCCATGTTGAAGGAAGTGATATTGTGCGACTACATTTGTTTAACATCCATGCTGCATGTAAGAAGGAGGACCCAACTGAAAGGCCTTCTGCTCAAGAAGTCTTGGACACCTACAGGAAAGTTTTAGCTCTGCTTCTTCTTCGGGAAGCAGCCGTGCCTGGTACTAGGGAAATGTTATAATGAATCACGAGACCATAAACAGACTAAAGGTGGTATTTTTCCTATTTATTTAGCTTGCTCAAAGGGCAAAATCTCTTTTCCCAAAACTGAGGAGAAGAACTGAACTTGTACTTCTTGATTACAAATAAAAGCCACCCAATGCTGGGGCTGTGAAGGTTTCCCATTGGGGTACTTAATCTATCATTGCAAGATGAGGAGGGTAAGCAATGAAGTTGTGTGAGTGCAAGGGGAAATTTGTTCCTTCAGAAATGAATTTTATTTTGCAACGTTTACACAAAAGCTCTCTTAAAAATTACAGGAGACCTAAAAAAAAAGTGGTCCAATGAAACACATTGGCAAACAAACTGGAGAACAGAGAACGTGCCACATCCCACGGCTTTGTGCTGATTCCTGTTGCTTTGGCTCATGCCTTATCCACAGAAGCCCTCACCTACTTCAGCATGGAGCAAACGCAGTGGCCACTCAGAAAGGAGTATGGCAGTTCTTTTCAGATTTTGCTGAACCCTGATGCCAGGAGCCCAAACAACTCTCTTTCCTTGTTGGTTGAGCAAGAGGTTGGTTTTGGAGCTGCAAGGGCTGCTGCCAAAACATTGTTATATGTGGGAGAACTCTCTGAATATGACAAAATTCATGTCTGATTCCATACAGTGCCAGCAGGAGCCCTTTAAAGGCTGCTCATTAGGGCTTTCCTTTCCCCCTGGGCTGTTTTCTTGATTTAGCTGTTTCTTAGCATTTTTCCACTTGTGCTGCCCTTCCTGGAAGCTTTTCTGCAAAGCTCAGAAGTCGGGGTCTCCAAAACCTTGGATTCTGAGCAGGAGTAGAGAGGTTATTGTACCCCTGTACTCAGCACTGGTGAGGCTGCACCTTGAATACTGGGTCCAGTTTTGGGCACCTCATTGAGGTGCTGGAGCAAGTGCAGAGGAGGGCAGTGAAGCTGGTGAAGGGCCTGGAGAATAAATCTTACAAGGAGAGGTTGAGAGAGTTGGGGCTGTTTAGTTTGAGGAAGAGGAGGCTAAGGGGAGACCTCATCGCTCTCTACAACTATCTGAAAGGACATTGTTGGTGCTGTCTCTTCTCACAGGTAACTAGCGACAGAACCAGAGGAAAGGACTTCAGGCTTCAACAGGGTAAGGGTAGACTGGACATCAGGAAAAAATTCTTCATGGAAAGAGTGGTCAGGTTCTGGAAGGGGCTGCCCAGGGTGGTGTTTGAGTCCCCATCCCTGCATGTCTTTAAAAGTCACTGAGATGTAGTGTTGGGGGATCTGATTTAGGGGTGAACTTGCAGAGTAGGGTTGATGGTTGGACCATCATGGGACCATGATGATCCCGAGGGTCTTTTCCAACCTGAATGATTCTATGAAAAAAGAACAGTGGTTTGCTGAGCCACTCTATATTTGAAAAGTACTATCCAGTCAGTCAGGTTTTTTACGACGAGGGTGGTGAAACCCCAGAAGAGGTTACCTAGGGAGATGGTGGAGGCTCTGTCCCTGGAGACATTCCAA
This sequence comes from Rhinopomastus cyanomelas, assembly GCA_013400115.1. Classification (NCBI taxonomy): domain Eukaryota; kingdom Metazoa; phylum Chordata; class Aves; order Bucerotiformes; family Rhinopomastidae; genus Rhinopomastus; species Rhinopomastus cyanomelas. Next base: position 563,455 of record VXBP01003486.1, on the reverse strand, counting down.
GTCAGGCTGGATAAGGATCTGGGCAACCTGCTGTAGTTGCATATGTCCCTACTCCCTGCAGGAATGTTGGGACTAGATGACCTTTATAGGTCTCTTCCAACCCAGTGCATTCTATGAGTCTGTGATTTGTATTTGTTTTGGACTTTGACTTCAAACACCTTAAAGAAGCCTAGGGAAAAAACAACCACTCTGTAGTAATTGCAGCACCCAGCCCATGAACTCTTTAGTGGGCTGAGTGAACTCTGTATTTATAGAGTTCTGCAGTTCCACCATGAATCCAGGATGTGCAACCATTGGAAAAACATCCAAAGATGACGGTCAAGCTTTGAAGGGCCAAGAGCCAAACCTTTTGTGCGTGTCCCCGTCAATAACTGCTGACCTCTTGTTAGCTGTCATGCGTAATTGACAGAAACAACCAGCATCTGATGGCTCTGAAGAGAATGTACCATGAGTTTGTTATGAGAGCAGCAAGGACAAGAAGAACCTGCCAAGCTTCTCATGCTGGTCTCTCCATCAAGACACGGTTCTGCTTGGATTCTTGTGCGGTTGTGTACTGTTGCGCCTTGCAAGCAGTGGTGTTAGTTTAAGAGAGTGAAAAACAAGTGAGGACAAAATCTGGTTCTGAATAGTTATGTTGCCACGAAGATGTCTGTCGCTGTCCCTGGATTGAACAGCTGCTTTTTTTAAATGAAAACATCTCCCTGAACATTCACCCTGAGCATCGGGGTCCTCCACGTACCTCTTGTCCATTCCCTCTCCTTCAGCTTTTCTGTCGGGGCATGGTTCTGTCTATGGGCAGACACTAGACGGCAGCGTGAAGGTCTGCTGGGCGTTCGTTATTAGCAGTGCCGCGCTCTCCTGACCCAACAGGCAGGATCTGGCCTGGGAATGACAGAATCTTAGAATGCTTTGGTTCAGGAGGGACCCTCAAGAGTCATCTACTCCAAGCTCCTGCGGTGAACAGGGGCATCTGCAACTAGAGCAGGCGCTCAGAGCCTCATCCAGCCTGACCTTGAATGCCTGGACCTCCCTGGGCAACCTCTTCCAGAATTTCACCATCCTCATTGCAAAAAAATTCTTTCCTATATCCAGTCTAAATCTCCCCTCGTGTAGTTCAAAACCATCACCGCTTGTCATGGGAGGCCCCTCTAAAAAGTCTGTCCCTGTCTTCCTTGTAGGCTCCCTAGTAGTGAAAAGCTGCAGTAATATCTCCCCAGAGCCTTCTCTTCTCCAGGCTGGACAACCCCAACTCTTGCAGCCTGCCCTCATAGGAGAGGTGCTCCAGTCCTTCATTGGTGGCTGTCCATTGGATGAGGTCCAAAAGGTCAGTGTCCTTACTGTGTTGTGAAGGCCCCAGAGCTGGGGACTGCTCTGGGTGGGGGGGTCTAATCAGAGCAGAATAGAGGGGCAGAATCATCTTCCTCAACCTGCTGGCTTGGTGTGTTCTACCTTTGGGCCAGTGCTGTCACCAAAACAAAACACCTAAGAGTTTTCTAATAAAATTTAGCCCTTGGCAAGAAGGTTTGTACCACAGGATAAAGAAAAGGAACAGCCTGTCTCCGAGCAGAGACCCCAGTTCAGTTCAAACCCACTGCTCCTTTGTTTCTTCTCAGAGTCTTCAAAGAACAGCATTGTCGGGGTGATGCTGCTTCCAAACTGCCTGCTGGCTGCAGCCTTCTGAGCAGCTCAGGTCTGATGAGACATATGTCCCTTTGTGTGCTGTGGCTTTCAGCTACATCCTAAAAGCATGCTTGTAGCGCTGCTGAACCCCGTACAGGTGAGCAGCCTTTACGGCAACTTGGACACCAGCCGATGGAGAAAGCGCTGCCGGCATGGCCACTCCAGCCACGCAGGGTCTGGGTAAGTGCTGGGGGCACAACCCATTGAACTGAAGGGGGTCGGGGTTTCTACTTTGTTGGGGAATGCTTTGAAAATTGCTCTGTAGCTAATGGAGTGCTAACTATTCAGCCCTCAGAAGTTTAGGATAGCCCACAAACCTCTTGAAGTGCTGTCACAAGCTCTAAACCACTGTTTTCCTTTGGTGCCACACAAACAATCCACGGGGTGATTATCTTTGTGCAACAGGAGCTGTTTGCCAGATGTAATTTGTGAGATCCTTGGCAGAATTTTGCAACCGTAAACCGATTCTATCATTATGGCTGCAACGTCTGGCCAACAATCAGGAGACCCTGGGAACAAGCAAAACGTGGTTCTGAGTTCTTGCGGCATGATCTCATTGCGTGTTTGGAGAGTTCATCCACATAAATTATATGCTTGATGGGACTTTCAAAAAAGAAGAGGGATTTTATGGTTTCATCTTAATTCAAATACTGTGTGCTTCAGATGACCACATGACTGCCAGTAATTGTCAGTCTGTGCTCTCAAGTCTATAATCCAGTATTTATCAGGATTAAATGTTGAATATTTTTGCATTGCAGTGATATTTATGTCTCAGCAATTTCTGATTCTAACTCTTGGTGAGGGTGATGGAGCACTGGAAGAGGTTGCCTGGGGAGGTTGTGGAGTCTCCTTCTCAGGAGATGTTTAAAACCTGCCTGGACATGTTCCTGTGCAGCTGGATCTAGGGCATCCTGCTCTGGCAGGAGGATTGGACTGGATGATCTTTCGAGGTCCCTTCCAATCCCTAATGTCCTGTGATTCTGAGGTTCTGTAACTGAAATTCCATTAAAAATTATATATTTATATCTAGACAGACACACACAGAGGGATTCTTTGGCCATAATTTTCTAAAGAAGCAGCTTACTGTTGGGATTCAGCATCCACATTGGATATGAAGTAACTGCGTGTTCAAAACAGAATATTCAGTGACTTGCAGTCAAATTTCTAGTAGTTACTAGATGCTAAGGGCTTCTCAAAAGCAAATTCTTTCCTGGTAGAGCAGGAGGACCCTTTCAGCAGTTCCCTTGATAAATCTGTGGGACTGAAGTGGGTGCTTTTATGAAGTATAATGTTAGATTTCTTTGTGGAATGGGCAACATTCTGACTTTTGTGGGAGCTGGGATTGTTTTGTAACTGAGTCAGGCAGCTCTGTGTTTTTCCCTCCAGGGAGCTGGTTCCTGTGAGAGGCTGTGTCTGACCCATAGCTGAAAATCTCTAGACTTACTTGCTGCTGTGTAGTGTTGAATCAGTGCCAGATCAGGTTGTGCCAGTGCTGTATTATTCTATTTTATTGCTTTGGTGTCTTCATGCCTGGGTCACAGGCAGGGATCCTGGAGGTCAGAAGCTCTGCTGGCACAGCACAAAACAACAGCCCTTTCCCTAAAAGCAGGCCTGTTAGCTAAACAGTCCCACACACCAAAGAAGCAAGTGAACCCCCTTAACTTCCCAAGGAACTTTTTTAAATCCCTGAGAAACCATGCTTGTGTCATGTTGCATAAGTGACAGACTCTCTTCTCTTAGTGGTTTCCACAGTTCTGTGCAGTTTAATGACCTAGAATTATGTCTAATTGCTGTTCTCCTTGTCTTTCCCACACCGTGTGGGGCAAGGAGCTTCTCTCACCATAATCGTGCCTTTTTATTTTTTATAGTGTAGTTCTCACTCATAACTTTTTATGCCCTGATCTGAGACTTCTGAAAATGAAGCTGTTTCACAGCATGGGAAGAAAAAGGCTTAGCACACCTTGCACTGACACAATGCTCCTCAAAGCATGGAGTTTCTTCAGGCTGGTTGGACATTTGCAAAGCGAGTGCTGTCCAAGTGAGGTTTCTAGACTCCCTCTACTTCATAAGGGGGTCAGAACACTTCCCAGGGATGTGAGGATTCATTCTGAATGCTTGGCATAGGTTAGATCCACCATGCCCTATAAATACTTGGTTTTCTTCTTATTGTCTTATAATGAGAGCAGACAAGTAACTGCAACAGAAGGACACACCCCAAGTGCACGTAAAGCTAAGTTAGATGAAGCACATCCATGATGTCTACTTTGTGATGTGTAGTAGTGGTTTATGTGATGTTTGACTTGGAAGCACATGGAATAGAGAACTGGGCTTTAAAATGCCTGCTGACACTTAGGGACTTGTGCTGACACCGAATGGACTCCATGTTTCCACAAAAAGCGAGAACTGCTGGCAGTCTCTTCTCTCTGAGAGGTTTGACATAGCAGCTTGGCCCAGTTATGCGAGAACATATGAGATTCATCTCTGTATGTGGGGGGTATTTTATGTAGGGCAATTTAAATGTGTTCTGTTGTGGGGTTTTTCCCCTTAAATTAATTCTGTTTTCACTTTGCCTGCAATTTCTAAGAAGTTTTTAACCCTCCTTGTTTTGTTTTTGTTTTGGCCCATTAGCACATTAACTAAATTAAATTAATTTCTTCTTGGGGTAAACCTGTGGCTTACAGGAAAGCTGAAGTGCTTTTTACAAGTGCCTGTTGTGATAGGACAAGGGGCAATGGCCTGAAAGATGGGAGATGTAGCTCGGGTATTAAGAGGGAGTTCTTCACCATGAGGGTGGTGAAGCAGTGGAACAGATTGCCCAAGGAGGTTGTAGAAGCCCCATCTCTGGAAGTGTTCAAGGCCAGGCTAGATGTGGCATTGAGCAACCTGGTCTGGTGGAAGAGGTGTCCCTGCCCACAGCAGTGGGGCTGGAACTAGATGATATTCGAAGTTCCTTCCAGCCTTAACCATTCTAGGATTCTATGTGGTAAAATGAAGCATCATGGCAAGAGGTGGGTATTAAAAAGGACCTACACTACTGAATTTCATGGAATCACTGGGTTGGAAGGGACCTGCAAAGGGCAGCTAGTCAAACCACCCCTCAACAAGCAGGGCCCTCTCTAACTAGAAGAGGCAGGCTGGAGTTTCCACCTGACCTTGAATGGCTGCAGGGATGGGACCTCCACAACCTCTCGGCAGCCTGTTCCAGGGATCCCCCACCCTCAGATTCAAGAGCTTTCTCCTCATGTCCAGCCTAAATCCGCCCTTTCCCAGCTTCAAACCATGAGGACCCCTCGCCCTACGCTTCCTTCGGAGCTCACTCCCCGCACCCCGCCGAGCATGGCGGCCGGAAACGCGGGGCGCAGCGCCTCCGATGACGTCACTTCCTGCCCTATGGCCGCGGTGCCCCATGGCGGCGGCGGCGGCGGCGGTGGGAGCCGGTGCCGGTTCGTCCGCACTGGGCGATACAGGCGGCATCGACTACTCGGTGCACGAGGCGTGGAACGAGGCCACCAACGTCTACCTGCTGGTGGTCTTGGCTAGCCTCGCACTACTGGTCTATGCACGGCGGTGAGCGACGCCCGGGCGCGGGCGGGGGGCCGGGGCTCTGGGGCTGCCCCGCTCCTCACCCGCCTCTCACTGCCTTGCCCCCCACTTCCCTGCCCCGCAGGAACAAGAGGAGGATCCTGCGCATCTTCACGCTGCCCCCAGCCGCCGAGACCTCCCCCGAGCCCAACTTCTACGACAGCATGAAGAAGATCCGCCTGCGGCAGCAGCTGGAGATGTACTCCATCGGTGAGTGCGGGCGGCTCCTGGCCCTCCTCCTGCCGGCAGCACCTCGGGCCTGGGCGGCTCCTGAACTCGGCAGGGGCACCCTGGGTTTGAGGTGTGAGGGGACGTCCCTTCTAGCTGTCAAACCCAGCCCGATGGTGAAGCCTCGGGAAATGCCAGAGTGTTGTCAAAACACAGGTGAATTTGTAAAACTGGAGAGGACTGGCTGTGGCACTAAAGACTCGCTGTGGCACTTAGTACCCTGGTCTGGCTGATGTGTTGATGTTAGGTCATGGACTGGACTTGATGATCTTTAGAGGTTTTCTTCAGCCTGAGTAATTCTGTGATGCTGTGGGGTTGCAAATAACTCAACTTTCAAAGAGTAATTAGCTTTTCAATAAGTTGGAAGTAAATAAGAATTTTACTGTGCCAACAAGTGTTACTGCTCACACTGTAGTGCTGAAGGTCAGGCTGGAAGTTGGAAATAGAGCCCTGTGCCTCTGATATTCCTTCCAGCGGCCCGTATGAGAGAAGAACCTGTACTTGCTTCACATCTGCCATCATATTCCCTCTTGCCTAGAGGGAGTATGAGCAAAAAATAATTGCAGCCACCTTTTAAATGTAAAGATCGAATGTGAACATTGGTTACTTAGTCTAGAGGAGGCAGAGAGGGGACCTTATCGCTCTGTACAGCTACCTAAAAGGTGGTTGTAGTGAGACTGATGCTGGTCTCCCAAATTACCAATGACAGGATGAGGGGAAATGCCCTCAAGTTGCGTCCAGGGAGGTTTTGATTGGACCTTAGGAAGAAGTTGTGTTCCTGAGAGAGTGGTTGGGCACTGGAACAGGCTGCCTGGGGAGGTGGTGGAGTCTCCATCTCTGGAGGTGTTTCAAAACTGAGTAGCTCGAGGACTTGAGGCCATGATCCCGGTGTTAGGGAGCTGTTGGGCTGAGGGCTGAACTTGATGATCCTGGATGATTTCCAGCCATGATAATTCTATACCAAAGCCAAAAGGATATGCTTCCTGCAGAGGAATGCTGCTGGCATTCGTGTTGGTGTTTGTTCCACCACACACAACTCTTTTGATCTCCCTTTGCCTTGCTAACCACAGTACTATTGAAGTCAGTGTAGTTGTCAGCTTGTGGCTTGTACGTTGTGGAGGATGTGAATGATGTGGAGGTCAGTCGGTTGGCAAATGAGTCATTCAGGTCATCTCTAATAGCAGTGCAGAAGCCATAGTCTTGTATTTATTTATTCAAATGAAAGGACCTGCATGGAATCACTGTTCTCTGCTAGTAATTTACTGACATTTTGCTGTGACCCTACTGGTCAGCCTTTCCAAGACAGTAGTTAATACACGGTGACTGCAGCTTGCCCTTATGCAGCTGAACAATGAGTGAAACTACATTATCTTATTGTTACCACGTGTATACTGATAGATCCGTATCCCTGCACACACAGGTGTGTAAATACCTACCTGAACGTAATAAATGGCATTACCAGTGTTGATTGGTGTTTCTTTTTTCCAGCAAGGAAGTATGAACAGCAGCAGCCACCAAAGCAGACTGAAAGCATACAGCTGTCAGTGGAGTGAAGCTCACAGTTGTAGGATCTCAGGATTTATTTCCAGTGCTGATGATAAGAGCCAGCTGGGAGCTGTTTTCGATGTCTCTTAAATGACACATAGCAGAAGGCAAAGGAGAAAGGAAGGGGACTCTCCTGAACACTTTGTTCTCGGTAGCTCTTCCCTGAGCCCTGTGAGGTAAACCAAGTGTTCACTGAGATGTTCAGCATGTAAAGCCCTCAACACCGGGCAGACCTGCTCAGAGAAATGGGAAACCTCTTGGGGTAGAGAAGTGCAGTCTTATCAATGTTTTAAATCATTTCTCTCTGCCAGCACTGTGGAAATCAGCTGCTTCTCTGGTTCCAGCACCCTAGAGAAAGCAAGGCAGAGCTGCACAGAAACCCTTCTGTTCCTCGATGGTATGGTACTGAAGTTGCTGAATGTGCTCAGTAAATGTGAGTGAAGATACTGTAGCCCTTACTGCTGAGTGCACGTGAACAGCTTTGAGACTCCGGAGTGTCGCTGGTGGTAGTACAGAAGGACTCTGCTCTGTGTCCGTAGGGGGGTTGTTTAAGCAATACTGTGAGCCTTTGATAAGTGACACAGAGAGCTGCATGTCTACAGGACACTTAAAGCCAACATGATAATGTAAAAGTTGGTATTATGTTAATAGCAAAGATGCTTTATTTAATTTAATCAACTCGCTGTAAAGAATGGGATTGTCTATAAAAATGGAAAGGTGACGACTTATCCAGAGGCGACATCACGCCCCCAGTTACTCTTTTATTTCTAGGTAAATCACAAAATCAGTTAAAGAAATTACTTCTTAATAAAAACAGCTAATGAAAACAACTTGGAGATGTGTGATGCTGTAATTTGGGATGTTACATTACTTTAATCAGCTGGGCGGTGAACTGCAGGCTAACGGCACAGAGCTGAGAACCCAAAAAAGGGTTTTTTCCCTCAATATTTTGCTAAAAATAAATGCTAACCCTGGGAGCAGTAGTCAACAGCACTGCAGTTCCCTTGTGACAGGAGGAAACGGCGTTGTTGACCCAGTCTCGTTTATTAGATTGAAATGGTCTGCACTTGCGGTTCTGTAGGGATCCAGGCAGCGCTGACCAGGCTGGGGGGGGCGGCTCAACCCGCTCGGCCGAGTCCTGTCTGCCGGCCGCCCCAGCCCACGGCACCGCCTGCAGCCGGGCACCGCGGGCCGCACTCTAGGCAGTTAAAAGCGCCGCTGTTCTGGCAGAGAAAGGCCGCGGTGAGCGCCGGTACCGAGAGGAACCGGGACCAGCCAGGCAGCCTCAAAGCGCCTCTGCCCGCTGCCCCATCCGCCCCCGGAAGCGGCGCCCCCGCCCGGACCTCATTTCCTGCCGCCGCTTCCGCCTCCGGGCCGGGCCGGCTGCTGCCGCCGCTGCCGCAGCTCGGAGGCCGGAGGGCGCGCGCCGGGCGGTGAGTGGGGCCACGCCGGGGCACGCGCGCGGGGGCGCTCCGCCCCTCCCCTCCCCCCTTCCACTACCACGCGGGGAGCGGAGTGGGGGACTGAGCGGAGTCCGTGTTGAGGCGGGAAGGGGCCACAAGGGGAGAGGGCGCGGAGAGGGCGCGGGGAGGGCGGGCAGGGGGCGGCTGGGGGCTCCGGCTCTGCCTCTGCCTGAGGCGCGGGCTAGGCCGCGTGAAGGAGGGTTTCTCTTAAATACCCCCTCCCCAGCCCGGGAGGGCTCTTCGCCTCCGCACCGGGAGGAACGGGGGCTCAGCAGTGCCGCTTGTCCGGTACTGCGGCCCCACGTGTTTTCACAGAGCAGCTCGGCCCAGGGACCCCGCACTGCCCCCACACCCCGAGCCCGCTCGCCTGTAGCCGCCGCTGTTAGCCCGCAGCGGGGCTGCGCGCGCGGAGCCGGACGGTGGCGGAGGCGCCTCACGGACTCGCTGCCGGCGCCAGGAGCAGCGGCAGCCAGAGCTGCTCCCAGAGCCCTGCTCTTTGCGTCTGCCAGCGTGGGACGGACAGTCCTGCGAGGGTCGTGAGGGAGGGGCAGGCAGGGGGCTGCTCTGCCGTCCCAAGATGCCCCTATTGGAAGCTTTGCCCGTGCGGGGTGTTGAGGGGGTGGGGGTTATGTTTTAGTTCTCCAGTAGAAGCGAGCGATGTGGTGGGACATGCGGTGGGGTGGGAAGCGCTGTCATGATTTTGAAATTTCATCTCATTTCTGCAGTGAATTTTTTTCCCTGTTAATTCACAATGTTCTGTCTAGAAAAAAATCTCCACTTATTTAATTCACAGTAGAAACCCAGTGCCCAGAAGCAAAGGTGAGAGGGTAAAGGCAGTAGGGTTTTTTGAGTCGGTCTCGTACGTTTGCACAGGAATGGGTTCTCAGACCCTCGTGGAACTTGGTTTGTTGATTGATTATTAGTGCCCTGGATGGGGAAAGCTTGTGACCGTTAAAAAAAATGGTGCCAAAGTTATCTTTAGTCACATTTATTTTTGAGAGGCAGCGCTTGTACAGAAGCAAATCTTTCTAGGTTACCCAATACTTGAGAAAAACCCCTGTAGATGGAGTGGGAGTCTCTGTCACAGAAAGCACAAGAGGGAAGGCTTTCAAAGCAGTTAAACTTTTGCGTCTATAAGGTACTGCAAAAAAAGCGTTAACGAGTTGCTCTCAGTTCTAACTCCGATGTTTTTGAGAGTCTGACCGCTCTGTTGTGTCAGTGGGAGCTGCTGAACACTCAGGTCTTTGTAAATGCAGTTTTCAGATAGAGTTACAACCATGACACTGTAATCTTCTGTGAAAACTGTAATCTTGTGTGAAGTAGTGGAAAAGTCATCTCTCCTCAGAACTAAAAGGCTTCTGGCTAAGTTTTTTACTCGGTGCTGAGCCGAAGGTCAAAGCTGGTTGCACAGAGCCTTGTGAATTCAGTGGCAAGGCTCGAGAGTCTTAATGCCTCATAGCAAAAATACCGTCCCCTGTGCCATGAGCATTCGGGGGTTCAGTCCAGTGTTACATGCCCAGATAGTAAGAGCTGACATGTTCTGGCCAAGCCCATGTGAGAATGTAGCCTGTAACAGCTGCTGTGCAGCCTCGTAGCCATCAGAGTTCCATGTCTCAGCAGTGTGACTCTTGAATGGTGTCCTTGCTCTCAAACTGCCTGATCCATTGAGAAGACCCACAGAGGAAGCCTTTGCTATACCCCTTGTACTGCTGACACCAGTAGTATCTTTGAAAATGAGGAGGAGATCCCAGTGCCTTCATCTGACGACAGCTTGTGGGGAAGCTTCTTCAGCACAGTGCAATAAAATTATTCATTGAGAATATTCTGACCTACGATGAATATTTCTGTAATTAGCATTTTGCACATATGATTAAGCAGCATTGGCCCTAAGCCTGGTGACAGCATAGGCCTCTGGAATGTCTCCTTGTTGCCTATGCAGTTTATTCACATTAGCTTACTTCCGTGAGCATAATCACTTCTTTTTAAGTCCTCCTGAGCTCGGGAGTGCCGCTGCTGTTGAGCAAGCTGAAATTATACACGCTGCGGAGAGAAAGGTGCGTATGTTGCAGCCTAAAGTCTCTTTCGGAGGAATTGAAAAGATTTTGCTCTAGCCTTAATATCTACGTTAGAGAGATGGAAAATTGTCACTACGTGCCTTCTGGAGGAAGCACCTTGCCGGACAAGGAATTATTAACTCTGTGATGCATGACGAGTGCTAGTGTTTGGAGAAGGCTTGCTGACACAGTGCAGCCTTCAGTGATGCTTACGCTCCGAACGGGAAGTAGTGATCAAAAGATGTTCTCCTTCCCCTCCAAACACTAAAGCCGTGGTTTAGTCATGGTAAGGGACCTGCGTGATGTTAACTGGTTTACTAATGCAATCACTCAAATAGAAAGGCAGCACTTGATCCTGTCCTCGAGAGAGGGCTGCTGCTGAAGAGCAGAAGGTTTCAGTGCCTCAGGCCCCTGAGAATGGAGGTAAGATCCTTCACTTTTCAGCCCCTTTTCTGCTGTGGCATAAGGGTTAAGGGCTAAAAACAAGTTTATTATAGTCTAACAAGCTCTATCGGAAGCTGGTGCCGCCTGCGTTGACAGGACTCCATACTGGCAAGTACTCCCGTAGGACAGATGCCGAGTACGACCAGAGATTTTTGACTGCGCCTGGCAGAACAGCCCAAAGGCAGCATAAATGTCTCATGAGAACTCTAACATCGGGGCATGGAAATTGGTGAGACTTCTTCTGAAACAGAAGACTGGAAGGGAGGAGGAAAAAACCCCCACATTGTGTTAAGAGAAAGAAGCTCAGGATTTTTTTAGGCAGGAAGAAGTCTGCCTTAAGAGCTTTTCCCCAAACTCTGATAAAAAAAGGATGATAAAACTTATCAGTGCTCAGTTGTCCCCATGGAGTCTGTGTTTACAAGGAAAAGGCAAAGAACCTTGTCAAGAACGAAGGTGCTTTGCCTGATTTTTGCGAGGAATGTCGAAGCATTGGGTGTTACTTGAATAAAAATAATTCCTGATCTTTTTATGGAATCTCTTAAACTCTGGGTGTTGCTTTAACAAAAATAACTTCAATCTCCAAGATTAACAGAGTCGCTAAAAGGAATCAGCTCTCAACGAGAAAAACAATAAACTGAATTTGGAATTTCTCAACCAAGCCCTCGAAGGCAATTTGTGGCAAAGCTCCAGCAAAAAAATCATCTAATCTTTACAAAATAGCTGTAGATTTTGTGTCTCGGTTACAGCTAGACACTCCCCTTGCGGAGGCCCAGGAATGAGATATTTTAGGAGAACCAGGTTTAATTTTAATCTTAATGGTGAAATGAGTTAATCCTAAAATGGAGTTGCCCAAATGAGGCAGCTGCTGACACTGGAATCCGAGGAAATTCTTCCTTACATTTGCACATCTGAAGGAAAGCCGGGATGCTGGATTTGCCATGCCCTTCCATTTCTGCCAAACTTGCTGGAACTGGTTTGAGGCATCTGCGCTGTGTGCGAGGCACAGGAGCATGTGTATCTTGCTCCTGAGAAAGGCTGCGCTTTGAACAAGATCATGGAAACATTGGTCTGTTGTTGTAGTCTAGCAGAACAGGTATTTTGAAAAGGCTTGGCTGGCAGGAGGGCTGTTATTACTTTGCAAAATACCCCCTGGATCATCCCGAAAACATCGTTTGTGAAGTGCTCTTGACTGACAGCATAGGGTGTGAAGCATAAATTCCTGAGCAGGAAAGATGTGTGTTGGTTGTGCAATGGGAGACTCCATGTGATTTGGTTATTTATGGTGCTTCTCTCAGATGTCTTTCTGGGACTCGAACAGCTGCTGTGAACTTTACCCAGCACCGAGTACGGGGTATGTTTGAACAACTGAGTTTTGCTGTTGCTCGGGTCATGGTGTACGCTCTGATGAGCAGCATTAGAACTAACTTCTGTGATACTGGTTGTACAAACAGAGCAGAACTTAAGGAACTCTTTTATTGAGCAAGAATATAATCTTGCATAGCTCTGGTTTGTGAACATCAGGGAGTGACAGTTGAAGGCATCCAATTTCTTTATACTGTAATGTGGAAGGAAGGGTTGGCTGGCGGAAGAGAAAGACTTGCTGGTCCTTTTCAGAGTGAAGGTCAGAAGGGTAGTGGCAGAGGTGCAGGCTTTTTCCATCTGATCTCTTTTCTCAATGACCGCGTAGTTAAATGGCAGGAACCCTTCTTTGCAGGAACTGTGCCTCCCTTTGTTAAAGAGCTGCAGCTTGTCGTGTGCTTTGATATGTGGCAGTGCCCTTGCTAAAGAGATCCAGATCTACAACTGAAGTCCTTGGATCAACTAAGTGACTGAGTTCACATGATCTGTAAGTGGCCAGCAGACTCTTTCGTAGGCAAAGTATGCACTGCTTGTATCACACATGTATTTCAAGCTAATTTTAGCACAACAGATTGAGAATTCTAGCAGACAAAAATACTGGCGTTGAGTCCGAGAAAAGATTTCCATGCCCAAACTCTGTTTTTGTGTCTGACAAACAGAAAATATCCCATCTTTTTCACTTCATATTCAGTAACGGCCCCAAGGTGGTGAAAGCATTGCACTCACAGCCTCCAGGATTGCTTTTGCCACTGCTGATGGGAGAGTTGTTCCCTATGATTACTGTCTTCTCTTTCAACCTCAGCACATCCTGCAATGCCAAAGGCAAACCGCTCAGCAGCTGAGCAGAGGTCCTGGAGTTGCTGGTGTGGCAGAGCTCTGAGACTTGTGGCTTTGACCACTGTTTGAGCATTGCTCAAGAGCGTTGCAGAAGCGCTCGGTTCAGTGTGTTATCATTACGTGTGTGCGACAGAAGAACAGGAAAGCATTTGTGGCCTCTTAGAAAGAAAGTGTTAAGGTCATCACTCTGGAGCAGAGTGTCTGACTGCTGTGTGACTATGAACCAGCGTGGGGAAGCCATTGAGAAGTATGCAGTGGGACTTTGCTGTTATGAGACCTTTTGTTTTATTGACTAATCGAATGATACTCGGTCGCATGTGTTTGTCCTATTGAATGAGCTAACAGTTGGCGAAGTGGTGTCTGTTACTGGTTCTAGTAGTGCTGTTTTGATTATTAAAGTTTATCTCAATTGTTTTATGGACCATAGGCTGGGACAGGAGTTTTCTCTGGACTGGTTGCTTGCCTGAAGATCCTTCGGAAGAGGGATGAAGTGTTGTCATTTTTTTGTTGGTTGTGGTACAAAAGGACTCTTGCTGTAGCTCACCAGTTCCAAGGCCGTTGTCAAAACACTGATGATAAAACAGTGGTAGCTATGTGACGTTTCTCACAGATGCTGTAAAAACTCTATAATCTCCTTGGGCAGGGCCATCTTCCCATGAGATATCAGCCAGACCTACCTTTTATCACTTAAAGACTTTGGGATTAAGAACCTTTAACTTAAGGTTAAGGACTTCACTGGGGTTGAGTCCAAAATTTTAGCTTCAGAGACTGGGAGAAGGAAACAAGGTCCAAATAGTGACTGAAAGCAGCAGTGTGTTTTGGGGGGCGGAAGAGATAATCCACAAGCTCAAGCTTTAAGAGCCTCCTTTTGTCTGCTGCTTCCATACATGATTGTATTTTCCTTCACCAAGGGTTTCCTGAATGAAGGTGTGGCTTTAGAACTTGATGCCTCCTGCAAGCAGTGACTAATCGCACTGGAGCTTTCATAAGGGCTTGGCTAACAATCATGATGAATTCATCATGAGTTCCTTCATGAGTAACAACAAGGGCTAAAATTACTGCACAAAGGAACCTACAGCCCACGGGAGAGCAAAATGGGAGTAATTTTGCTTGGTTGGGCACTGTTGTTTGTTATTGAGGCATGGAGATGGGAGGGGAATTCTTTTCTCAGAGGGAATGGTTCCTTTGTGACCTTCAAAATCCCAGCAATGATGGGCTTCTCTGTTCTCTTATAACTGAGTTTTTCAGTATCTCAGAGGGGTTCAAAGAGCACAGTACAGGGCAAACCAGTTTGTGTATGAGTGGCAGCCCTGTAGTGGAAAACATCATCAAAGTTATCTTGCAAAATCTGGGAGAGGGTGAAATTCTGGTGGAGCTGCCAGCTTTCAGCAGATCCCGCAATCTCAGGGTATAGACAAGTTGCTGGATAATTTGATTCTATGATTCTATGAATTGCTGCCTTAAAGGCCCTCAGGTTGCGTTCCTGCTGTGCTGTGGCATAGGAGCTTCTGCTGGAAGCCAGGCTGGAGCTGTGGGAAGGGGATGAAAGGTGGTTGGTAGCTGTGCTAGCTTGCAGAGTGCAAGAACAAAGGGGTGCTTACATGAAATTGAAAATCAGTACGTTTGAAACCTGCCGTAATTATCCCTCATGGTCCTACCAAGGCCAAAAGTTTAGCTGGATTCCAAGCAGACCTGGATGTTTATATATGTCTTGACAATGGCCAGAGTTGCAGTAAATAGAATTAAAAATAAATTAAGCATATAAACCTTCATGCTAATTGATGAGGTCAGGAAGGAATTTCCCCTTTGGGTGAATTACATCATTGTTCACTATCCGAGCTGTTCTACCTTCAGAAGCATCTGGTCCTGATCACAGGAGGCAGGATTCTCAAACAGATGGACCAGCAATCTGACCTGTCCTGGCAGTGCTTAGCTTACTCTGCTTGGGTAAGATCTTGTTGAAAAGGTTTGAGAAACTGTTTTGAGGCCACCTGTGCCACAGTGTACATCTACTCTCCCAGTTTCTCACTGGTGAAAGAGGACAGCTGTTGACCAAGATTCTGGGCAGTGCCTGCATGAAGGTGGAAGCTGTGATGGGCATGTGAGGTACTGCCTTATTGCTCTGCAGATGAAAAAGTAGCAGCTGGACTAGTAAGGATGAGAGTTTTCTGCAGCTTTCTGTTTTGGTGGCAGCTCACAGAGCTTCCCTTATTTCTTCCCACTACGCAGCAGTACTGGTAATGTTCCCAGCAGCACAGTGCCTGAGCAGCCCCCCTCAACACCTTGTAGTTCTTGGATCTATTTAATCCAAACATGTTGTCTCCTTGATGTTTGTGACCCAGACACACTGCTCGAAGGTCTGCTTCAATTCTTCCTTTATTCTGCAAGCTTTTTGTAGGAGTTTGAGCACCTGTGAAATCTCTTCTCCTTTTCCATCAGGTCCAGTTGAAATTTGCCTCATGATTTACATTTGTGACTGGTGTTTCCTTGGGAAAGTTCAAGTTGCCATGGAATACATTTCCTCTCCAAGCAGTTAGGTGCATGAACAGTTATGCACCAAGTCATTTGAGGCTCCTGTGCCTTTAAAATCATACGCTGTTTAATCTTAAGACCTTCCCTGAGGTGTAAGAGGAAGACTTCCTTGCCAAAATACTGTAATTGAGTTAACAGCCCGGGAGGTTTCTGTGTTTTGTTACTGAGCTACAGAATTCTTCTGCTGGCGCTGGCTGCTGTGAAGATCAAAGTTAAAAGTACCATCCTGCCAGGAAGTTGTCTCCTCAAAGAACTGAATATTCCTCCGTCGTTCCAGGTGACAGCCAGCATCAGGACTTTTTGACAATTATTAATCTGTTTCTGCACGCAACAGCGGGCAGCCCGGATGTCTTGTACTTCATGTGGTGCGTGTGCTGAGTGTGGGCATCTGATTAATGAGTGAGGATGTCAATAACAAATCGAACTACTTGCCTGCAGTTAATTTCTGCTGCTCGGAGACTATGAGAGTTGCAATTATTAAGAAACAGTGGAGTTGTGGGTTTTGTGTCTTGTACGTAGTGATCGCCATGATGAAAGGTTAAGGATTGCTGTGGTGGAAAATAATTGGATGGTATCTGGATGTTCTGGATGCCCTGCTGGTGAGACATGCGTGGCTGCCTCAGCTTTTGTGCTCTGTAAGCTCTTGACGTTGGATAGCTGCCTTTCCAACGTCAAAAGGATAGTTGCCTTTGCTGAGTAGGTGATGGCACATTTCTCAATAGCAGGCACGGTCACTGAGGCACAGGTTTGCCTCCTAAGCACTTTTTAGGGTAAGGACTTCTTCAAGAGTTCACAGCTGAGGGAATGTGTATTTTTCTTTCACATATGATCCATGTGCAGTGAATGCTTACTATTGTTTCAACAAATACCCAGAGGGGTTCTTGCTCTGACTCTCCAAGGCTCAGTTATCGTCTTTACTGCAGCGTGCAAGGCCCGAAGCCAAGACCTTTTCTGCTTGGATGTGACTCTGTCCCTACAGCTGCCCCTCGTTTCTAGTGTAAAAGAGATGAAATGGCCAGTTGTTTTGCTGGGAGGAGTTGGCGTAGGACAACGCCTTCGCTCGGAGTGAAGTGTGCCCTGCATGGGACGTGCTGCTCTGAAGTGCTGCTGCAGAAGAAAGGAGGATTTCAGATGGGAAGCAGAATTCTGAGAATTTGAGATGGCAGCTGATAAGACGTAGAGTCTGCTCGGCCTCCGCTAGGAAGAGATTTTGGTGCTAATGTTTATTTAAAGATGGCCTTAAACCCTAAAAGGGAGAGATAAAATTGCTTTCATGCCTCTGTCTCAGAGTGCTCTGGCTGGCAGGATGGTTTCGGTGCCTGCTTATCTGCCCAGTAGGCTTCATGGCCGGGGAAGCTGCACAGATAATTTCTCCTGGACCCACCTCGTTCAGTGCTGGAGGAGGACAGGGAGGCAGGCAAATGGCTGCTTGTTTGGACAGAAGTTGGCGGCGTCTCCATTCTGTGCATGAGTCACCCTCTGCCTTTGTGCCGTTACACTGTGAACGGGGCTGCGCTTGGCTTTGGGCCAGCTCGATCCTGATTGTTAGATGCCAGGAACAGATAGACAAGTCCCCTCCACCTCAAGCCCAAACTTTATGACATGAATTTAGAGACAAAGATGTGTTGAAAAGACGTGAGGTCTTTGTAACCTTGTAGGTGAACTGCTGTAACCAGAGGAACCATCTCCTTTGGTACCTGATGAGCATTCACCAACGCAAGCCTGCTGTGCAACTCGAGTGGATTAAGGAGCTTTGGGGAGAGTAGAGGAGAGGCTTTGGAGAGGAATGGGCAAAGTAAAGTGGAGGCTTGCATCCTTGTTTTTCCTCTTGTTTGTGGTCTAGAACATGACTTTGTTGGACAGATAGGTCCTGGATAAAGATAACTTGCATTGTTTTCAGTAGCGGATAAGTTAATAGATGGGTCAGCGGTTTCTTTTAGTTGAGCTGGCTGCTACAGACCAGTTCTGCAAGCTTGGCACCCAGTGATGTTTTCCACTGTATGTAAGGCTAGCTGGTACAGGATTGCTCCTGCTCCTCATGTCAGGAGCTGAGGTGCAGACTGGGAGGCTTTACTGGTTACCCCAGTTTTGGTAGATGATGTTTCCATACCCAGTTTGGCAAACCTGTGCTTTTGCGAAAGGAACTCTCATTTCCTAAAAGGAACTTGACTGAAAGTTGGGATTTTATTAAAGACACAGAGGCATATTATTATTCATCTTTTCCTTGCTTCATCCCTGTGATGTTTCCTGTTTTGCTTCTTGAGATACAGGTGTCATGATGAGGAGCTTCTCAGAAACAGAAGTGGATGATGAGTGGAGATGAAGAAATCATACATTTAAGAAGTTGGCTCAAGTTTCCGTTACAGGCATGGAAAGTTTCTGAGACCAAGCCATGTGAGAAGAACATGAGTAAAGAAGAGGGAGATGTAGACCCAGACTTTCTAGAAGGGATTGCAGGATTTGAGAGGACGCTGCGCAAACGTCATGCAGTTTGCTTGCTCATTCATTTACCCTAACGCCCCTGGATTGTAATGCTCTGCATATCTGTTTGGAAGTTGAAAAATCCCCTCTCATCTGTGTCTTTAATACAATCGTGGCTTCAAGCTTGTTTTAGGAAGAGCAGAACATCGCTGCAGTTTTCATTTGTGGATTAGATAGCTGCTGCTTTGTATGGGAAATCAATGTTGGTGTTCATTGAATGTGGAGAAGATAAGACCACGACCGTTACAGAACAGGAAATCGGGGGCTAGCTTGTGTTTATTGAGCAGTCTTTGCATAAAGTGTGACAGATTTGTTCTTATGCTCCTTAGACAGATGTCAGAATCAACCACTAATCAGTTCAGCCCTTTTTGTCTGACTCTTGGTCACCACCATAGTCCAGATAGGTAAGATTTCGTGGCAGGGCTGTGAGGTTGTAAGTGCAGATTACTTAGTGCTGCATTAGGAGAGGGCTTTTTCAGAGGGTAGTTTTATTAACAACTTGGCTGTTAATGTGAAGTATCCCAAAGGAAGTACAAGTGAGGCAGTCCAGCAGCTTACAGTGCTGTGAGCAGGCTGAGTTGTAGTACCTCTCTGATTGTGGAGTTAGTAAAACTTTCCACAGAATCAAAGAACATTAGGGATTGGAAGGGACCTCAAAAGATCATCCAGTCCAATGCCCCTGCTGCAGCAGGATCACCTAGACCAAGTCGCACAGGAACATGTCCAGGTGGGTTTTAAACATCTCCAGACAAGGAGACTCCACAACCCCCCTGGGCAGCCTGTTGCAGTGAGAAGTTCCCGCACTGAAAAGTTCCTTCTATTGATGTGGAACCTCCTGTGTTCCATCTTCCATTGCCCCTTATTCTGTCATTTGGTGCTAGCAAACAGAGCCTGGCTCCATCCTCCTGACACCCGCCCTTTCCATAATACAAACATGAGCGAGGTTTTGACATATATGTATTTAACATTTTAATACTAAACTGATTCTGTGTCTTGGCCAGTGTTGCTGGTAGAGGCAAAGAGCAATTTTATTTTTCTTATGGACTTTTTATCTGGTGTTTTATCCTTAATAAAAGGCTACAGTTATTTTGCATACTGACTGTTTGGCCTTTAAGAGTATATAATTAGATGGCAGAGCAAAAGCAGTTGTTAAAGGATTGTTTTTCTAATGAAAATAGTTTGAAATCATATAATTTTAGTTTCTTCCGAGTAGATTAGTGTGTTGGAAATAGTTTTCCAGTGGATATAAAGGGAACAGTTGGGAACACAGTGGCTGAGAAAGTGTCCAGCTATTTTTGTATCTAACTGTTATATTTATTTTAGAGTCTATTTACTTAAATATTTCCATACAATTGAACAGCTAAATTACAATTAAAAAAAACCAACCCTACTTGCCCTTAGTAATATTTTCAAGTAGGTTTAATTGTACCAGTTGAGAAGTAAATGGCAACGACTGAGAAGATCCTAGCCTATATTATCATTCTGATAGCAGTTTGAATACGGGATAGTATTGTCTGTATCGTATACAAATGTTTGAATGGATTTTTAGTTGCTGAAACCGAAATCAATAAACTTTAGTTACTTGTTGTGTGGAACAAGTAAATCTGCACATTTCTGTTTGCTTCATATTACCTCTGTCTCTACATTCACCTGGTGTCTCTTCCAGCTTTGCTCCTTACATGGTTTTTGCCTTCTTTAGATCAAGCCCTGTGACACTCTGGGTGTGGGGTTTTGCATGTTCTTGCGGAAGACTTTCTTCGTGAAGAGCTGAACCTCTGAGTTTGTGCCATTACTTTATGTTTTCAGAAGAAGCCCATGAGAATCCCAGGCAAAATAAGATCCCGGTGGTGCAGCCAGTGGGTCCATTCATAATGTTTTTTTAACATTTTTAATATATTTGTCAGTAGTTGGTGATTGTGTTTTAAAGTCAGTATTGAGTGGTCTTTTGCACACGTGAATTTCACATCGGTGATACGAGTGTATCCCAGACCATAGTGCTAACAGTGTGGTCTTTGTGCTGGGATTACTGTGAAGAATGGAAAATGCTTTTCTCTTGGTTGAAAAATGTTTAAAACTGAAAATGGTTCTGTTTATTCTAAAACACTGGTACTTTGGGTTTGAAAGAAAAAGCCGTTTATTGTAATCAGTTTATTTATTAGTATTACATGAAGCACCTTTAAGGTGTTCTTGCCTGCTGAAGTTTTAAAAATTAATTGGTCAAGTACTTTGAAACGATGGTGAGTGAAATATTAAGCCCATTTTGAGAGTAATGTGTTCCACCATTTCAGAGCAACTGTTTTCTTCACAGTATTTTATTCATTTGATTTAATTCAGTTAATACAAGGCTGAGGAACTGGTTGATCATTTAAAAGATTCTGGGTTTTTTTTTCCTTTTTTAATTTACGTGTAGAAGAGTGGCAAGAGGAAATGACTTTCTATAACTTCAGAAGGTCTCAGTGACCAGAACCAACTAGTTGTTTATTAATTATAGATTGTTTACTTATTTAAAAGAAAAAAGCCATGACTTTGTTCTGAGTCTTAAGTATTTACATGACGATCCACTTGCTCGTTTGTTTTATGGATAACAGTGACTGATCTTTCCTTATCAGTATCACAGATGTACACTGTGGCCTCTTCCAGATCTTGCAAGAAAAGTGCTTCATGTGTGTTTCCATACTCCAGAGACCCCTCCTCGTGTGGCATGGTTGTGCCTGGCAAAGTCTAAGTCTGTCTGTACTCCACAAAGTCTAAGGTGAGGCGGTGCTGCTGTGCATCACTGTCACCAGCACAGCTCAGATCAAGTCCCTTTCTGAGAGGACGAGACACAACCAGCACTGGTGCTGTTTGCTGGTGATATGTACCCAATCACAGATCTGCTGCTGCCTTAATGATTTTCTGGGCTCTACAGCCTCTGTGTCAGCAAGCAGAGAAATCCTAGCTGTTCGAGCTCTTGCACAGACAAATATGCTCGTCAGCTCCCTGGAGACAATGTGAGTCCCGTTACCCTGCCTGTGCCTTTACTTTGCTCCAGCTGGGTGTAGGCTCTGAACCACTGCAGTACAGAAACTAAGGCTACCAGGGTTTCTCAGCCTGAGACAAGACTGGATTGAACACAGGTCTGTGTCTCCATGAGTAGTAACTGACCTTGGAGAGACATTCCTTGATAGCAAGATCTCTAACCAAGCCACTGTATTGAGCTGTTTTGTACGTCCTCTTCTCCTGTGAGTGTGGCACAGTGAGGAGCAGTGGAGAGCAGCACTTTCCCTTGTAGAACCCAGAGCCTAGCTGGTCTGGAATGGAAGGGACCCGTAAAGGTCATCTAGTCCAGCCCCACTGCAGTGAACAGGGACAGCTTTGACTAGATGAAGTTGCTCAGAGCCCCATCCAGCCTAATCTTGAATGTCTTTGGGAATGGGGTCTTTACCATCTCTTTGGGGTAACCTGTTCCAGTGTTTGTCCACCCTCATTGTCAAAAACTTCTCCAAGAAGTCCCTCCTCTCTCTGGTTATACCCCTGGCTCTTTCCTTGTGTTGGCATTCAGCTCATTTCAGCAGTCCTTGGGATTCTGTGCTGTTGGCCACACCAGTTTTGGAAGTTGCCAGTGAGAGCCAGCCCTTGTGGTTTGGCACATTGATGCAGCTCCTTGCTCACTCCAGCTCCCTTTGAAGTGAAAGGGTTGCTGGACTCGGCAGCCCCAGCCATCTCTTCTGGCTGAACTGGGAAAGACTCCACAGTGGTTCCTCTCGTACCCAAACCGAACTGGCAGTGGCAAGCACTCTGGAGCTTGGGGTGTCAGCTTTCCTTTATCTGAAAAATTCGCATTGTTGACTTTTGGCAACCACGCTCTGGCTTTGGACCAAGGAGATCTTTGCCTAAGCCTCTGCATTTGCAAAAGGCATAGTTTTGGATTACCACAGGAGAGTTTCATGGGCAGTTTGAACGCTCTCTGCAAAGTCAGGGTAGGTCCGCTGGTAATTCTGGATAATGCTGCTTGAGTTGTCAGCAGTAGCCAGGGCTTGCAGACATCCCTTGTCCATGCTGGGTGCTTTCTACAGATATGGGGCTGGGGAGATGAAATGATGGGTTCGGCTCAGAGGGGCCGTTCACCCCTTTTCTTTGGCTTAGGATGGACGGCGCACACTCAGCGTCTGGTGAATCATGGGTGTTCAGAGTCCGATTCTCGGCATTAACCGGGGCGCTGGCCGAAGCCTTGCTCCTTCAGAGCGGGGTTTCTGCCTTTGAACTCCTCCTGGCTCGGCATGAGCTTGTGCTGTGGCAGAGATTGGAGCCAGCCTGGCTCTCCCAGGCCACACAACACCCGGCGCCTGTGTCATCCCCTGCGCCAGCCTTGGCCTCCAGCAATTCCAGTTGTGGGTTCCTCCTCTTCATTTTCCCAGGACTCGCTCGCTCAACAGACAAGTGTGATCTCAAGCAGAGTCAGCCTCTGTAACATGGCAGCTCTCCCTGCGTGCCTGTGCCAGCACACTCAGTTCTCTTCAACCATCTGGAGACAAAGGCTCCTGGCTGGGGTGGGATGTCCTCTTCAAGAGCCCAAGGACTTGCTGGAAACAGAGGTTTGGGTGACTGTGTGATGGTTCAGAGCCACCATCCACAGGGCTTGCTTCCTCAGAGTAGAGGTGTTGCTCTGTCTCTCAGTGCCAAGTGACTTTAATTTCTCTGGCTGTCACATTAGGCTTTCCAGAGGGTCCCTGAGGTGGTTTTTCTGGCACTGAAGCAGGGATGGATCTCTTTCGATCTGGTGATTATCCTGACAGATAAAAGAGTGCTGTGGAGCTCTCTCAGTTGGAGGAGAGAGGGCTTCGAAACTTGAAAGAAGTGTATTAGAGAAGCTGGATTTATTCCAGGCTCTGTGTGATACCCGTGCAGAGATCTGCCTCTCATTTTTATTCCTTCTCATTAGTTTTATTTGCTTTGTTTGTAGATTGGTAAGAAGTCAGGGCTCCCAGGCAGGGGCACAACTATGGATCAGGGAAACAAAAAGTTCCAGCTGTTTATGGCCCCCAATTTTAGAGCACCAGCAGGTTTGTTAAAGGCCAAAAGCTACCTTTGCTGGTCAGTAACCCTATTTACGTTAGAACAGTTTGACATGTAAGTCCCAAACAAACCTTGATTTAGTGGTCACCGCTAGGTGAGAAGCTGGGCATGTTTCAGAAGACAGCTGATGTGGAAATGGCAAGCAAAAGGTGCTTTACAATACTGATTTCAATCGCTATGTCCTGTTGCATTATTTAAACCAGAATATGAGTGGAAAGGGCTGCCCAGGGAGATTGTGGAGCCTCCTTCTCTGAAGATGTTTAAAACCCACCAGGACCTGTTCTTGTGTGACTTGATGTAGGGGATCCTGCTCTGGCAGGGCGATTGGACTGGATGTTCTTTTGAGGTCCCTTCCAATTCCTAATGTCCTGTGACTCTGATCATGCCTAGTTATGGGGTTGTCAGATCAACCAGGGATCTGTCTGTGGATTTACCAGAATAAATTCCAACTGAAAAAAAGGATAGAACATTCAGATTGCAATAAGTATGTTTATAATTCCTACAAATATTTGATTTGATGGGAACCAAACTGGTGCTGCTGCTGCCAAAAGCCAATCCTCATCATTTATTCTGTGGTCATATACATTTTCCTTTGCCTGCTTCTTTAGTGGTATCCCAAACTGTAACCGCTTTTAATGGTCGATGTATCTTGGCTTGCCTTTCCCATGCTTGAGGTCTAAAATGCTGAGTTAGGAGAACAAAAACTTTGAAGAGATTTCCTTTTCTCGTTGCTCTTTATTATATCCTTTGCTTCATGCACAGCCCAAGCTCTGAAGCTGAGGTCAACAAGACACCACTGTTGTGGTTCAGCCTGGCTCATGGGAAGCAGCACTCAGATGGTTCCAGTTTTTGTTCTCCTGGGTCCAAGATGATTCTCACAGGTCAGGCTGTCAGTTACTGGCTTTTGAAATCAATGTAGGTATCTCCCAGTTAACGTGTCCTTCTGACAGACTCTTTACCTGCATCTAGGCTGGGTGAATGGTCCTTTAAGGAGAGTGAGAGTTTGACTTTGGACTGCTGGGGTTTGACTTTGGACTGTTGGGGCTTGTCTTTGGATTGTGAGGGTTTGACTTTGACTTTGGACTGTTGGGGGTTTGACTTTGGACTGTTGGGGTTTGACTTTGGACTGTGAAGGTTTGACTTTGGACTGTTGGGGTTTGACTTTGGACTGTTGGGGCTTGTCTTTGGATTGTGAGGGTTTGACTTTGACTTTGGACTGTTGGGGGTTTGACTTTGGACTGTTGGGGTTTGACTTTGGACTGCTGGGGTTTGACTTTGACTTTGGACTGTTGGGGGTTTGACTTTGGACTGCTGGGGTTTGACTTTGGACTGTTAGGGTTTGACTTTGACTTTGGACTGTTGGGGTTTGTCTTTGGATTGTGAGGGTTTGACTTTGGACTGTTGGGGTTTGACTTTGGACTGTTGGGGTTTGAGCTTTTCCATGGCAGACAACAACAACTTGTCAGCTATTCAGAGAACAAGAAATAATATTTTGCATTCATTTTGGGTTTTTTTTTTTACCCTGTAAAGTTAAATAACTGCTCCAAAAAAAAGTTGCAGTGTTTGTTTATTCACTTTTTTAAAACCTTGGAATCCAGACCTAGAAATACAAACTGGCTTGGTGTTCAAGCTCTCACTGGAATCAGTTGACTCCATTTGCAACCACAAGAAGTACGAAGATGTGTTGAGCTGTGCAGGACAAGAGTAGTACTCTTCCAGTAAAAATAGCCTGCTTTTGTGCATGAGGTGTGGAAGTACCAACCTCTCACTTTTCCAGCACCAGGCAGCCTGTTTGCCAGCTGTTACAGAAGTGAGAGCAAAGACTTTGCCACCAGACTTCCAAGATGGAGCTTCTCCCAAAGTTACCGGTGATATCGCTGGGTTAATAGTAGTTGGACATTAACCTTGAAACCAGCGTCAGCGTTTCGTGTGAAGAATCGTGTCCTGGCACCTAGAATTCCTTTTTTTCCTTTATTGGAGACTTCTAGTGTCACTTCTGCATCACAGTTTTCTAGCCCTAGTTCCTTGTAGAAGATGATACAGGCTCCCCATCCCTCGTGAGGTTTCCTAAGAAATGGAAACCACGTTCAGATCCACATCTGCAGCTGAACTGAACTAATTTAGAAAACTTTTAAAGAAATATTCAAACTTGGAAAAACTAGACGAGGTAAGAATTGTGGTTCCAAGTCTGTGTTTACAAACATAAATTGGATTTCTTTCCCCCCTCAAACGTTCAGGTTGCAGGAAACTTACTGATTTAATTTTATTATGTTGGAATATGATTCGAGAGGTTTGAGTGACTCAGAACGGAGTAAAACCTAGTAGTTACATTGAAAACCTTGTTGATTTATAAACCAGAAACATGTGTCTGTCAGATTTTTAAACCGTGACAAGGCAGTTTTGGTTTGCAGTCCTTTTTTTTTCACTGAATAAAGTGCCTTGCTTGCACGAGGTGGTATTAGAGCAAGTATTCAACGTAAAACCACGCCGGGCGCTGTTAGGCAAACGTTCCTTTTGCCTTGACATACCCACAGAGATGTTTCCCACTTAAAGGAAAAAGCGGTCGAAGGAATTTGGATTGGGTGATTTAGGCTGAACCGTTGAAAGCGAAGTTGCTTGCTTAGGCACCGATCCAGTCAAACCCCGTGCACATCTCTTAACTTTCTGCCGTCGGCGTAGCCCGTGAGACCTCTGCTGACATGGATAAAGTCACAGGCGAGCAACATCCTTCCCAAATTGGACGTGCGTTGCCCTCCTGTCACGTGCGCTGGAATTAAGCCTGCGCTTGAGTGTGCTTGCAAATAGACCCCTGAGATTACCTGATGGCACCGAAGTGCCCGGCTGGTGGTCCAAACGGAGATTTCCTTTCTTGTCGATGCCTGTGCTTGGGGGAATGAGGAAAAAAAAGGGAAGGTTTTGTTGCTTTTAATATGAGCTTCATTGGATTGGTTTGTTTCACTAGAGCAGTTGTGACGCAGTGTTGTGTTTTATCAGTGCCCACCCCCAGCAGAATTCTTTGCTTAAGAGGAGGCAGATTTTCACCTACTGAATAAGACTCTGGACTCGCATCGATGCTGCTCGGTGTTGTCTTGTGTGCTCTCCCGTGCCAGAGTGAATTTTATCCCCGGACTGCTTGGTGTAAGTTATAGCCCTCTTTCTACCCTCTGCAACTTTGCATGTTCAGATGTGACTGTGCTGAGTGATAGGGTGTCTATTTTAGACCTCAGCCTGTATTTACAATCAGGAGGGCAACTCACTGGAAGAACTTAGCCATTTTTTCTTGTGAAACAACTTTTTAACACTGGGGTGAGTGCTTTCTCTGCATGGCTTTCCTTTGTGAACACCACAAACACCTGGGGGGGTTTTCTGACCTTAAAAACCTGCAAACTGTGAAAACTGCTTGCTTGTTAGAAAGACTCGAAGGATCAAATTGTCCTTTAGGTAGAGGAAGAAGGTGTTTATCAGCAAATGCAGAAGGACTTGTTGATGCCTCGCTTGTTTGTGGAACTGCTGTTTAAATGCGACTGCTGTTTGTGCTTATAGGGGGTGTTTTCAGCAGCAGAACCTCATGCTGAATGTTTTATGTGCATTTTTGACCTTTCAGTGGTGGCAGCAGAGGTTGATAAGGGGACTAAGGAGAGGAAGCATCCTCTGGAAGTTTTGGGAGCTGGTGGTGACAGACCCTTTCGGCAGTGTTACGCCGGATGGGAGTCCTTGGAAAGCTGTCAGCCTCAGTCTTGTTGCCATATGCAGTAGTAGCATGCAGGGTGCTTGAGCACGTCGGGAGCCTGATAAAACAGGAACTGGTTGATGCACAGACTGCTCCTGTGGGTTTATTTATTTGTGAATTGATTTATTTATGTTGTTTAAGAGTAAGTCGAGGGTGCTTTTTGTGTCCTGGAACACTAAACTTGCATCATGCTTGGCCTTGTGACAAGCCCCGTGCATGTTATTTAGAGCCATATAGGGATGTTCTTCGTCTGGAACCACTTTAACTGATCCCCCCTTTCTCATATAATGAGTGGGATATTAACAATTTAAAGCAGACAATTTGCAAGCCCAGAGACCTGAGCATGAACTGGAAACCATAAGGACTATTGATGTGAATGATCAGTAGGAGCTTTGGGAATAAATCAGGCTGGGGTTCTGGGCTGTGCTGGGTTTAGTTCCTATCAACTGGGGTGCCAGGTCTGGTGGGAGTTTGGGTTTATATGAAGAACAACAGACAAGAATTAGAGAGGTGTGGAGTAACCACCTAGAAGCTGCTGCCTGGCAGGCATTTTAGACAGACTTCTCAGCCACTGGGAACAAGGAGTGAACCTGCCTGTCAGTACAAATTCACTGCCTCTGTCTATCATGAGCTGTCTGCTGTTCTCTGCACCACAGGGGAAAAGGAATCGTCCTGCCCTGTCTGCCTTGTCAGGATGCAAAGTGGAGCCGTTGTTAATGTTGTCTTGAGAAATGCTGCCCTAGCTGCAGAGTTCTGTGTTTTCCCTCAGCCCCGGGCAACAACAAAAGAGTTAAAATCAGAACCTCTTGGAATCTCCATCCAGTCTGGTGCAGGAGAAAGTTTTCAAGTGCAGCGTGGGGCAGTTTGTGAGCAAAGAGCTGTGCTCAGTGTGATTTATGTCCGGTGTGACCCGCGTACAGGGTGATTTATGGACTTGTCGAAGTTCCACGAGTACAGTAGGTTCTTCCCTAGTTGTCTTCAAAGAGAAGACTAAAGGACATTTATGGGGTCTCTGTTGCCCTGATGTCACACACTTGGATTGCTGGTGGGTACTTGCACTCTGACTGTTCCTCTAGACTTTGAACTTCCTCCCGAGCTGTTATTTAACCATTCGTCCCTCTTTCAGTGTTAGATGTTTCAGTGTTTTCTTTAGCAGCTGTTTTCTTGGCAAAAAAAAAAAACCATTAAAAAAAATCACAGCTGACACCTTGGTTTTTCACATGTCATGTAGTTGTTTTTCACTAACAAATCATCTAGGCTGAGAAGAGCCCCGTGAGCAGTTTCCAGAAGAGCTGTCTCACTAGATGCACAGAAACATGTCCTAAAATGATTCCGTGGTTACCAGGAGCTCCTGGCTTTTTCCTGAGGATTCACTTGCCACCCTGCAAGAATCAAGACGCTTTCGTACCTAGGTTTTGTGTTCATATCTCCCTTTGGGAAGGAAAAAGCACTTTGTGTTGACAGAATTCTAACAAGATGTTTAGCTAGCAACAAATTCAAGTCCGAGGGGGGTGTCTGGATCATCTGCCAGCAGGGCAGAGGGACGTGCTCAGCATTTCCAAAAATCACGGTTTCTCACTGAGGCAAAAGCCTCTGCTTCCACTTAAAGCAGTGAAACGCTTCAGCTTGGACCTCCCGACTCTGCGACTCTGACTGTGGATCCCCAGGAAACTCTGTTAGCTCCAGATCTTGCCTTGACACAGAATTAGCTTCTTACAATTTGAATTTCACCTGTGTGTGTTTCCCTTTGCTCTAACAGCCAGGGCTGCGTGCTCCAGCTTTAGGTCCTGCAGCTCCCCGATGCTAACGCAGTCGGTGATGCCCAAGGGTGAGCTGGCAGGCTGGGCTGCTTCTTCCAGAAGAGTCATCCAGAGTGTCAGCAAAAGCAAACCATGAGCTTTTCTGCTGAGGCCTTGGCAAAGAGGTGTCCCGGTGCCCGCAGGTGAACAGGAGGATTTCCTGGCATCGGGCAGAAGGTTGCGTTGGGCACGGCAGCCTGTGGGTGAAACTCAAGTGTGCGCAGGAGAGAACCATCCCCGTGGGTTCGAGCTGGCATGCAGAGCACAGAAGATCTGCCGCTTCCTACTGCACGGAGTCTTTTCCAGTTTCTTTATTGTCCCAGTAACAACAAGAAACACCACGGGCTGTTGGGTTAGATTAGGTGACGAGGGCCATCGCTCAGCGTGCCTGAGCATGCCAGATGTATTTTGGGCTCCAGAAAGAAGTATGCCTCAAGATTTAACCTCGATTTAGTCACTGGCCTACTTTGCAGGATATTTTGCATTTCTGAGAAGGTTCTCAGCAGAGATTTACTCCCTTCTTGCTATTTTTTCCCCTTTCTGCTTTTCCCTTTGAGCATTTAACATCTCTTACAGTTGTCTGAGGTTCGCAGTAGTAACGCCGAGCCGCTCTAGTGCTCCCTACCTGTTTGTTTTTAAACACCTGTTTATTCCCTTTCCTTTTTTCCTGTTGATTTTCACCCTGTTGAAGACAAGGCTTGGTTGACATCAGGTTTTGGAGGAAGCCCTACAGTCAGTGGTCACCTGGTGTAAAATGATAGGAGGAGAGATCACAGAATCATAGAATCATTTGGGTTGGAAAAGACCCTTGGGATCAAGTCCAACCATCAACACTACCCTCCAAGTTCACCCCAAAACATGTAGCATCATGCAGCTGCCTCTCCAAGCCCTTAGCCCAGAGCCCCAGTTGACAGGCTTTGGGAGATTCCTTGGCTTTCACAAGGAGTTTTAGGAGCACACAGACAAGCTTGAAGTCTTAATTTCTTTGGGACCATCTGGAGTTCTTCCCCTTGCCTAGCCACCCCGGGAAAGCTAATAAAGGCAACCTTGTGACTTCGTGGTTTATTTTGGAAGCTGCAGGAACTCGCCGTGGCTGGAGGAGCCAGATTTGGCAAACCTCGTCCCGTGAAGTCCATTGCCATAGAGGAATGTCACAATGCCTCTGCTCTTCTTTATCCCAGGAACTGGGTCACCGCAGTAGATTCATAGGTTGGTGGGTAAGTGAAGAAAAGGTTGGGTGTGAAGATGTGGGGCTGAAGGAAACCCATCTTGCAATCACGGCAGCGCCTGAGGATGCAGGCATGGACCTCGGTCAGTCCGGAGAGGAAACTGGGGCACTGAGGCTAAAGGTAGTTTATAAATCCATGCAGGATGAAGAATTTAATCGTTAAATCTCCAGGATCAAGGAATGACCCTAGTCCAGCACTTCGCTTACTAGCGGAAACCTGCTGTACAAAACAGACTGTTTTGAACCAGTTAAGCAGAGTTTTGTTTTCCTTCACAGGCAAACAAACGCTGACTCGGAGTGTTCCTTCCAACTGTTGTTAGCCCTTTCTGTCTCTGTCAAGCCCTTTTCAACTCAGGGGGCCGGCTGCACATGAATTAGAGAAAGGCAACAGGTCTTCAAACATCCGCAGTGCGTTGGAGCTTTGTTTTCTTATGTTATCTCATACTGTAAAAATCTTTGTACAAATGTTTTTAGCCATGAAGTCCTCCTGAGATGTTATTTCGGAGTGCGAGGCATTCAAGGATTGATGTCTGCTCCATGTCTGGAAAAGACTGGAGCAACAGTTGCTCGGCTAGTTTGGAGCCTGGGACAAGACACGGGGACAGCTTGTCTGCATTTAGAGAAGTCATCGATCCGTGACATCAACTTGAGGAGTTTTTAGGGGGGGGGTTAGGTGTAGAGGTGGTGCTTTCATATTGGTTAGTCTCAAGGATCCAGCATCTCTGCAACATGTGAAATCTATTTTGATTTCAGTCATTATCACAGAGCTTTCAGAGGTCCTTCCTTCTTGCTGCTGAGGGATCTGCATTGCATTTTGGACACCAAAGACATTAAGCAGGGTCTTGAAACTGTGGATGTGGCTATAGGGTATAAGAGCCAAGTGATAGTGGAGATGCAGGGAGAGCAGGAGATAGGCTTGGGGCTTGTTTTGTGAGATCCTTCTACCTCTTGTAATACTTCTTAAAACACGTGGAGTAGGCTGATGGATATTTGCCACCTCCAAATGACACCTTTCCGGAGCCAAACAGCATGGATAAGGAGAATAGAGGGTGGCATGGAATGACTTTGTGGTGGCTGCTGGCAGCAGAGACGCAGCTCTCAGAAGAGGCAGGTGGTTGGACCAAATTGGCTTCTAGCTTTTGGCCATCTTGACATCAGCACAAAACCCCCAACAACCGGTTGTTTTGGATGGTGAGGGGTTTAGTTTTGGAAGTCCCTTTCTCTCTGTCCGTTTTTTGGCTTAAAAGGGCTCAGTCTGTATCAGATTAGGCTAATCAAGGGCTAATTAAGGTGTCATTCAAAAGGCAATCATAAACCTGAAGCCATCAAAAGAAATGCTAAGAGATGTTGCTCTGACAGGGGGATTGGACTAGATGACCTTTCAAGGTCCCTTCCAATCCTTAATGAATCTATGATCTATGTCTATAACTGGTTTGAATTAAAGCAGTGATTAGTTGTTGATAGCCATGGCTAGGAGTAATTTGTAGCCACCTATGGGAAAGAGCAGAAGACTCCATGTTTTAGTTGAAATTCTTTTATAGGCTGTTTGTGGGATTTTGTGGGATATTGTGGGATGGTTGCATTGGTGGAGCTAGGGGATAGCCATCAGGTGGGAGTCAGGCTGCATGGTGGAGGCTATGTGTTCTACACATCTTAGAGTCACTGGGCGCAGAGAGTCAAGAAGAATCCTCCATGCAGAAAGAGGACTTGGATCTCACCGCTCAGTAAATTCAACACAACTCCCCTCCCAATCTTTCTAAATCTTATTTAACCGCTCAGAGGATTTTCTCCGTCAGAGATATTGTAAGAAACATATTGCTTGGGAGGTGACCTAATTTTAACCTTTGCTGAATTGCTTTATGACTAGAGCGGTCACATGCCGAGGCAGGACCCTGCTCGTGGGTTCTTCTGGAAACACGTATGGTTGTGGGCTCCGCTCAGTATCCCTTCCTTTTCCTTTTTAATTGCCTTTTCCCCTTTTTCCTTGTTTTGTTTTTCTGTTGCAGGACAGAAACATCGCAGCAGTACCGGTTTGGGAGTAAAATATGGAATGTGTGTCACTGCTGACCGACGGCAGCCAAACGAACAGTATTTATAGTAGTTTGAAAATCAGCAGTTAGCAGTTTCTTCACATTCTAACACTACCCAGCACTTTCCAGAGAGAACTCGTTGTTTACAAGGAATCTGCTTTCCAAATCCATTGCGGTGCCCTCCAGCCTTGACTATTAACTATTTGCGAAAGGGAAGCTAATCTGCGCTTTGGGGGAAGATGGCCATGGAGGAGTACCTTTGGATGGTCATTGTGGGCTTTATCATTGCTTTCATCTTAGCCTTTTCGGTGGGTGCAAACGATGTGGCCAATTCCTTCGGAACAGCTGTGGGCTCTGGCGTCGTTACTTTACGCCAGGCTTGCATCTTGGCTTCCGTCTTTGAAACCACCGGCTCGGTGTTACTGGGAGCAAAAGTAGGAGAAACGATTCGCAAAGGTATCATTGATGTGAACCTGTACAACAACACTGTCCCACTGTTGATGGCCGGAGAAGTGAGTGCAATGGTTGGTAAGTAATACTCTCTTTTTCCAATTTATACTTCCCTTTTATAGCTAATACTTCCTTTTCCAATTAATACTTCCCTGTAACAATTAATACTTCCCTTTAACCAACTAATAGTTCTCTTTTACAGTTAATACTTCCCTTTAACAATTAATACTCTCACAATTAATACTCTCCTTTCCCAACTAATACTTTCCTTTTGCAATTATTACATTCAGTTTCCAACTAATACTTCCCTTTCCCAACTATTACTTTTTTTTTTACAATCAATACTTTCCTATTACAATTAATACTCTCCTTTTCCAACTAATACTTCCCTTTTCCAAATAATACTTTCCTTTTACAATTAATACTCTCCTTTTCCAACTAATACTTCCCTTTTCCAACTATTACTTTCCTTTTACAATCAATACTCTCCTTTTCCCACTAATACTCTCCTTTTTCAACTATTACTTCCCTTTTACAGTCAATACTTCCCTTTTAGAGTTAATGCTCTCCTTTTCCAAGTCACTTTCGTTGTGTATTTATCATCCTGTTTGTTGTGACTGTTGTTGATTAAGTCTTCCCCTCTCGTGGATTTGCACAACTGGTTCTGTGTGAATTGCAAGGATCTCTCTGATGTATTTTTTGCTTTTTAAGTGCTTTTAATAATCACATTTTTCCAGCCATTTAACTGATGGAAGGGGAAAGAAATAGCAAAAAGGATCAGCATTCCTAGTGTATTGAAAAAATGATTTGGGAGACTTTTGGGATGGTAAATGAAAAATAGGAAGGCAGGGCATTTGTGACTGTACAGCAGAGCCTACAGAGAGAGCAGTTTGCACTGCAAGAAAGAATTACCTCCACCATTACAAAAATTACTGAGAATCAAACATGTTTGCTTAAACTGGTTGTCTGCTGGAGTAATTGCAATTAATCAAACACTTCACCGGTGACCACGGCTGAAGGGAAGGAGCAGCAGAGGCAGACAGTCCCACATTTCAGGTCTTTTTGCTGACTCAAAGCGACAGCAATCAGCAGCTCAGTTCTCCTCAGAGCCTGCTCTGCACCCCTTTGTTTGCAGTGAAATTAATCTCCCTTTAGAACAAATAGCATATTCTGAGGTAAGTAACATTAAGCCTACGGTATTTACTCTTTGTTTGTATGCAAGAGGCTTTGAGAGCTTTTGGAGAGCTCCCTCAAGGATCAGTAGCAAACCTGCCCTTAAAGGGCAGGAGGCAGCAGGATGAAAACCCTTCCTCTGAGGTAGAGACCGCTCAGGTGAGAGGCACCCATCCCACCACCACATCCTTGCCCTGGCAGCTCCCTGGCATCCCATGGCAGTGCAACGTGATTTGTACAGCATCCTCTGCTTGAAAGGGCTGCCCCACTCAAAAACTTCCTTGAGTCCAACCTAACTATTATTTCCACCTCCCCACATTTTTCAGGCGGGACCTGCCTGTGGGATAGGTACAGCCATGCAGAGCTTATTTTCCTGTATCTTTGGGGGAACGGGGAAAAAAATTGCCTTTTGTTTTAGTGGATGGAGATGGACATTGAGTGCCTGTTTCTGATGTTGTCTGAGGCACCTTTGTGTGCTTGAGAGTGGGGAAGTGGTTCCCTTGGGCTTCTGCTGTCCCTGACCCCCCTGAAGTTTGGCCACCTTCCCCTGCCCAAGGGAAGAGGGATTGGTTAATGAGAAATCACTGCTGGCACCGCAACCGCTTCCTGAGACACTCACTCTGGGAGGCTGCCAGCTTAAACCACATCAAATGCTCTTGGGCACCCCCCCATCAGTCCCTCTTTCCTGACGGCTCGCAAGGTCAGCTGCAGGTTTCTGGTCTTTCCCTTCTGACCACTGCTCCACTCTCGTCATTCAGCCTTCTGAGGTAGCACCATCATTTCCCACGGGTCTGTCCTGGGAGCAGCGCACACCGCCTGCAACGCCAGGGACCCGAACCATCTCACCTTGACGCTCTTGATGCTCCCAGCCCCTGTTGGAGGAGACACCCTTTTCTTTTACCCTATCTGCTCTCGTCCTGGCAGGGCAAAGTCTGAAGTCTCAGATCCCCCCTACGGAGGCAACTGGCCAGAAGCTCAAAGAAAACAACTTATTTGCATGAGTATTTACATAAGCCTGTGTGAACTTCATGACCAGCTGCACTCCCTTCCTCCACTAAGGGCATTAAGAGAAAATTCCACCTTTTAAATCTCAGACTTAATCACAAGTTACAAACTGCAGATCTGAGTTTGTTTTTCCCCCCACCCCAAATCCATCCCCAGCTTTTCTCTGGCTGTGTGACACTGTCCTCCGTGTTTTCTCAGAGCCGAACTGGATGTTTTTCTTTTCCTCTCTGTGTTTTTGCTCTGTGTTTCTCACCCCCCTTCTCCCATACCTCATGATCATATTTTTGCAAATGGACTTAGCATCAGAATTTCAATGAGGCTTAAATGAGTCAACAGCCTGGGAGAGACCAAAAGTCACTGTATCTTCTTTCCAGATGTTGGTAGGAGATCCTTTGATGCTTGCAGCAAGCAGCCGATGGGGATTTTCAGGGCAACCTTCTCTTCTAAGGAGAAGGAAGCAGGGAGTAGTGGGATTACAAATTGAGCAGACAGCGTTCTGTGGTGATGCGTAGCACACGAAGCAGCTGCGTGTTAGGCAGTTGGGAAGATAAGGACTGTTGATCTTGGGAATAAAAGGTAGTTCTTCCCTAGAAATGACTGATGGTCAGGAATTACCTGAGTGGTGTTCTAGCGGGGTCCTGATTGGAGTCGGTGTGAGAGGTGAGGCTTGGATTCTTCTCACAAGAAACAAGTGACAGGACAAGAGGAAACGGCCTCAAGTTGTGCCAGGGGGAAGTTTAGGTTGGACGTTAGAAAAAGCTTCTTCATGGAAGGAGTCATCTGGCCTTGGAACAGGCTGCCCAGGGAGGGGGTTGAATCGCCACGCCTGGACGTGTTTCAGAGTCGTGGAGCTCTGGAGCGTAGGGGCAGGGTTTAGCGGTGGGTTGGGACAGCTGGGTTGATGGTTGGGCTCGATGATCTTAAGGCCTTTTCCAGCCTAAGTGGTTCTGTGATTGTCCTTAGACTGTTATCAGTCTGCCACCCCTTTCCCTCTTGCTCTCCTGTTTGGTTTCGTGGGGCAATTGATTAAACAAGAAACAGTGCTGTGCTCCCTCTGTTCTCCCTCCAGCAAAACCCCAGCCCCTGCTACACGTCTGCAGTGCAGCTGATTTTCCCTTTTCCCTCTACTGGGTGTTTGGTACTTGGATGTCTAAGGCTGCCTTCTCGGTTCGTTCGGCTGTTTACAGATGTTCCCATCTGTTTCCTCTTTCACCTCCCTTCTACTTGCTGGCCTCTAAGTTCATGTCAAAGGTTTCCGAGAGTATTTTATTTTAGTGCAGGGGGAGAGATGCCAAGAAGTCAAGGAGCAGGTGT
Source organism: Rhinopomastus cyanomelas (assembly GCA_013400115.1). NCBI lineage: Eukaryota > Metazoa > Chordata > Aves > Bucerotiformes > Rhinopomastidae > Rhinopomastus > Rhinopomastus cyanomelas. Next base: position 527,466 of record VXBP01003486.1, on the reverse strand, counting down.
TCCTTCTCTCATCTACAATTTCCAATAGCAATAGGAGTATCAGTTGCCTTGGGACAGTACCCTGGGAGAGATCAGATTTACAAACTGGTTGACTTCCAAGTGAAGCAGTGTACGACAACAGCAGATCACCGTTTGCAGATGGCTCCATTTCATCAAACCATCCCCTCTGCTTGAACTGGGATTTTGAGTAGCAGCATGTGTGCAGCAACCTTGCTCCATCACCTGGGTCTGCTGCAGATCTGTTCAGAGAGGTGGCCCCGGCCAGGTCTCTCACAGCAATTTACTGGCTGCCACTGGAGCCTCTTAACAGTTGCAGGTTCATTCTTAGGATGAAGAAGTCTTTCCGAGCATCCTCTAACATTAGGTGAGACCCACAGAAAGGTTGTGTCCTGTCTGAGTGATTTTAGTCACCCTCAGGAGCACCACTGCAAGAGGAGCAGGGAACCTGGGTCCCTGCCTTGTGAAAATGAGCTGGAGCACAGAGCTTCACCCTTGAGGGAGGGCTTGGTGCTCTGGTAGCTGGGGCCAAAAGCAAATATAAGGCATCCTCTCTAGTGCTTGGTTTTGGTGTTTATTTTTCTTCTGCACTCTTGGCAAACATCCTTCCCTGGGAGATGTGTTGGGACACCAGATACTGCATTTGCTTTGTAGACCATTAGCCACTCTCCCTTGGCTAGGGGATCTTATTTCCTTCTGCTCAGGGTATCTTCGGCTGCTCCATGACTCAGATAAGGTTCTTCTGCACTTCTGGATTTCTAGAGTGCTGCAGTGGGCTGGAAATAAAGGCAGTGAGAGTCCTTATTCTCTCCTCAGTCCATCCTTCATATAGAGGATTCTGTGGACCACTGAGGGGAGGCGTCAAAACATCCTGCTCCACAGTGTGAGCACCTGAATGTAGGAGCACGGGTAGGTCGTGAGCGAAACAGTACATGCCTCCTCACGCTGACCACTTGGAGACACACGGCTCCAGCTCTCAAGGAGGTTTTCTCCTAAGCTTGATGCAAACCAGGAGCAGTTTGTGTGTTTGGTCAGACAGGCTCTGAGTGCTGAGAGGCTTCAGAAAACCAGCAGAACCATTGTGCAGCGTAAAGAGCTGTTGGTGACAAAAAGTCACAAGACATTCAACAGGTCACAACATTCAAGGCCGCTGTGAAACTGTCCTAGTATCTGCTTTAAGAGACAGAACAGGAACAGGACTGCCCATAAGAGGTCTGTGGTGCGTGTGGGGTGTAGGCACTCAGGAAAGAACGGGGGTATGTGGTGAGGACTTCTCTGTGTCTGGTTGTTGTTGCTGTTGTTTATGCCCCACGGGTGGGGTTTCTTGCCCAGGTTCTGCTGTCTGGCAGCTGATTGCATCGTTCTTGAAACTGCCGATATCGGGGACCCACTGCATCGTCGGTGCTACAATCGGCTTTTCTCTGGTGGCGATCGGCACGCAGGGGGTCCAGTGGATGCAGCTGGTCAAGATTGGTAAGTGCTGTCTCCTCGTGTGTGCATGAAAACAGTGTGCCCTGCCTTCAGAAACCATCCAGAGCTCTGCTTCGTGCTGATAGCCCTTCCTCGAGTCATTTTCCATCCCAGTCCTGTCACTCAGGAGACGCCCTGCCGCTGCGTTCACTGTGGTCTGCAGCGTGTGGAGCGAGATGCAGACAAGCCAAGGACACTCTGTCCCTCAGAGACATGCCCAAGGTGCCATTCCTCCTCTTCTAATTCTTGCTGTGGCAGCTCATGCCCCCTCACTCTTGCTCTCTACAATGCTGGCCATGGTGCGAGCGCCCACAGGCGTGTTTCTCCACCCACCAGCTTCAGGGAGGCGATAGCTGGGCTCATGTTTAAGTCACAACCTCCCACTGCTGAATCAGCGCGGCCAAGCAGGGGTGTGAAGGAGTTCTGCTGTTGTGCTGGGACCCTTGTAACCGGAGTCACCGCTACACCTCGCGTTAAAAGGGTTTGGTGCTGCAGAGTGGAGTTTTAGAGGAGCTGGAGCAACGCACGTTCATAAAATCCTCTCCAAAGCAGCAGTGAGTTTGCCGTGACGGCAGAATTACTCCGTTAGCCACACGGCAAACAGCACAGCGCTCTGTATGAGGTTTCCAAAGCCCTCATCCAGTTTTATTGAAATGAGTGGGAGTTTGGCCACATACTCCAGTTAAATCCATCCTGGACACTCCCAGGGCTGGCCTGTGGAAAATGCACGTGCCTCACCCGTTCCGCATCGCTTGGTGCTCCCGTGGCATTTTCGGGGCTGAGACCTTTTGCTTCCAAGATGCAGTTGCCTTCCACTTCCTTGCACCATCTGTGGTTGTTTGGATTAGGAAATTGCCAGACTTTCTTGGTCCCCTTTGCAAGAAGCTTTCTTGATGAATTTGGCTGCCAGATTGTGAAATGATCAGGACTTGCTCCGGGCTGTGTTTCTGATAGTGCCTCTGGCTTTCATGACAGTTGGTGGGCAGTGAGTTGCACCAGTTGTGAGTGAATGTACGGAACAGTCATTCCGGCTGTACAAGAACTGTTTTGATGTGCTGCTCGTTAGCTACTTACTGAACTGTTGGGCAAGAACCCTGGGTGGTTTAATGTTTCCCTTCTTGTTTTCTTCAATACAGTCGCCTCTTGGTTTATTTCCCCACTGCTATCTGGCTTGATGTCTGGAATCCTCTTCGTGCTGATCAGGTTCTTCATTCTGAACAAGGTAAAGAAACATCACTGTCGTCACCAGGGGTTGCTGTAAGGGCTGCGTTCTAGCCTCTTGTCTCGAGTGCTGGTGTTTCCAGAGCTGAAAGCTTGTCCCTTGCTTTGTGGCAAGGAGAATATAGGCTTGTTTTAATAGCCATTGGAAATGTTCTTGCTTTTAGCAGCTCTCAACTCTCAGAGTGAGCAATTTGATTAGTATTTGAGGCTTAGAAGGTGCTGCATGATCATGAATATTGTATATTCTGTTTGGATTAGGGATGGTGCATCGAGATTGATTTGGTATTGGTGCAGACTTGCTGGCATCAGCTTAACTGTTATTGTTGTTACTGAGGTTGGAATAGACCTCTAAGATCATCCAGCCCAGCCCAGGGCCTAACATCACCACATCAACCAAACAATGGCACTAAGGGCTATATCCAGTCTTTCCTTCAACACCTCCAGGGATGGGGACTCCACCACTGCCCTGGGCAGTCCATTCCAGTGTTTGATCACCCTTTCTATGAGGAAGGGCTTCCTAACATGCAACCTAACCCTCCCCTGGCAGCTTCAAGCCCTGCCCTCTCCTTCTGTCACTAGTTGCCTGGGAGAGGAGCCTGACCCCCACCTGACTACAACCTCCCTTTAGGGAGTTTTAGAGAGGGAGAAGGTCCCCCTTGAGTCTCCCCCAGGCTCAACAACCCCAGCTCCCTCAGCCTCTCGCCAGCAGACTTTCCCTCCAGTCTCTTCCCCAGCCTCGTTGCTCCTCTGGACCTGCTCCAGCTCCTCCATCTCTTTCTTGAAGTGAGGGGCCCCGCACTGCCCCCAGTACTGGAGGGGAGGCCACCCCAGTGCCCAGTACAGGGGGAGAATCACATCCCTCTCACAACAGCCGTTCAAAGTGTTATTGAAACCTTTAGCCTTGTTTAGCCTTGAGAAGAGGAGGCTCAGGGGAGACCTTATTGCTGTCTACAACTACCTGAGGGGTGGTTGTGGCCAGGAGGAGGTTGCTCTCTTCTCTCAGGCAGCCAGCACCAGAACAAGAGGACACAGCCTCAAGCTGCGGCAGGGGAAATTTAGGCTTGAGGTGAGGAGAAAGTTCTTCACTGAGAGAGTCATTGGCCACTGGAATGGCCTGCCCGGGGAGGTGGTGGAGTCGCCAACTCTGGAGCTGTTCAAGGCACGATTGGACGTGGCACTTGGTGCCATGGTCTAGCCTTGAGCTCTGTGGTGACAGGTTGGACTTGATGATCTATGAGGTCTCTTCCAACCTTGATAATACTGTGATACTGTGATACTGTGATACTGTGAAACAGAACGGTCCCCCCTTGGAGATACTTCAACTGATACCTCATCGTTGTGAAACCTCAGTCTGTGGGTTTAGAGGATGAGCATCTCCACATTTCTGCATTTCTCAAGAAACCCAAATCACTGGGTTTTAGCGACCTCAGTAAGAAGTGGCAGATCTGAGGTCGCATCAGTCCGTGCATCTCCAGTGCAAAGACAATCTGGCTGCCACCCAGCATGAGCTGGGAAGCAGAGCACTTCTACCAGCTCTTTCCATTTCCCTCACACCATCCAGCTTGCTAAAATGGGCGAGTGCAGCGCATGACAATGACCTAAAAAAGGCGACGCTGTGTTAGCGGTTATGCAGGGAACCTAAATAGACGAGGGAGTAATTCTTTGGCTATAAATAGCCCCACCTGTAACCTCGGCTTCATCAGTCTTTATTTCTGGTGTAAATAAATCTCAGCAGTAAAATCAGGTTCTAAATTTGGTTGGATTCGGCTTTGGATTTAGAATGAATCCGGTTGCTTGAGGTCCCTCTGGAATCACAGAGTGTTAGGGGCTGGAACGTTAGGGTTAGGGGTTACTCTACCACTTCAAAATCTTTAAGAAGTTAGTCATCAGCATCACATGAGCTCTGGTATAAAAACCATCCATTCAAGGGGCAGGAGAAGTTCAAGCTAAGGGAACTGTCTTTCTGGCTGCCCTCTGGGCCATTCACAAAGTACTGAGATCTGGAGAACTGCTGGCACAGGTGGTGACCTGTGTTGTGCCTACGCATGAAAAATCAGTGGCCTTTCAGTTTGTGAGTCCATGGCCTGCTGAGGGGTTCAGGCCATTTTTGGGGGTGTCTGTGAATAGCAGCTGCCCCTGCAGATACAGCCTACGCAGCGTCGCGCTTGGGACGGGGCCACAGTGCAGGACAACTGCAGCCTTGCCTTGGCTCCCTTTTACAGCTGCTGGCAGCAAGAAACAAAGCCTCATTAGCCAGCCCTTAGCTTTGCCGGGCTCTTTGCAAACACACGGAGCCCTTCAAAAGGCCAGAGCAGTCCCCTCACAAAGGCTTTTTCTGTGGCTCGCACGGTGTGTTTCCGCTGCGCCGTCAGCTGAGCCCTTCCTCCCGAGCACCGGGGGCACGGGGCCGTGGCAGGCAGTGGGCACAGCGGCATGCTAAGCATTGCATGCTCACTTCAGATGCGTCCCCTGCTCGCTGTGGGGGGGACTCTTAATATTCCAGAGATTTCTCTTAGCTGGGGGAGAGTGCCAGGCTGGCTCCCTGAGAATAGAGAGGGGAGGAATAAGGCTTTGTGATGGACGTGTTGCACTGATGCTTGTAGCCCCGCTCCAAAAATACCAGTCCTGTCCTGCCTGGCACCCTTCAGTCGTGCTGGGCGAAAGGGACTCCTTGCCTTGGAGACTAGATAAGTAAGGAAACGCTCACTGAGAGTACCCTGCCCCAGGTCACCCAGCAGATCTGCAGCTGACCTGAAGGTACAGCCTGTCCCCACCGGTTCCCACTAACAGTGTCAGGCTTTCCTCAGTGGCCACTTGCCTGGCACTGCCTCAGGAGCACACCTGTCCCACGCTGCCGCTCCTGCTGGCGTGTGTTTGGTGGAAAATACAGCTAGCATTTCACTTGTTCCTTCTTCCTTCTTTCCAGGAAGACCCTGTGCCCAACGGTCTCCGCGCCCTTCCAGTGTTTTATGCTGCTACCATAGCTATCAACGTGTTTTCCATCATGTACACGGGGGCACCAGGTGAGTGAGATGTCCTCAGCGGGAGGCTCCGAAAGGAGCTTTCCCCCAGTGTCGATGATGCTCTACCAGGTACCCGCCAACGCCGCTCGCTTGCCTCCTGTGCTAGGAGCTAACGAGGGCGAGAGGAAGGGGACTGCTGAGCTGCCGGCCTCAGCTTTGTGCATCTGAGCACACGCTGAGCTCTCAAAGGTTTCCCAGCTCTGTGCATCGAGCGGTCAGAGCTGGTCTGATGCTATAGAGCCACTAAAATCAGCAGATTCACCGCTCTGGCGGATCTGGCGCGGAGGCTGTTGATGAAATTTACTTCTTCGCTTCCCGTCAGTGACACAAACCCCTGAGCCTGCCCCTGCATCGAAAACGCGTCGTCTTTCCTGGGTGCTGTTCACTGGAACGCCCGCTTGCAGCAAAGAGCTTCAGAGAGAAGCTGTTCGCTGCTCTCAGCTACTTTATTGAAGACGATGGGCATTAAATGTTGGCTTAAAATTATCGCCCCGGAGCCAGCAGGGAGCAGGCAACAGAGGAAAGGCTCCTGCCCTTGCATCAAGTGACCTTTTTCGAACAGAAATATCTCTAAAACCTGATGTACTCGCTAAACGCAGTCAGCAGACCCCACAGCACCTTGTTACTGAGATTTAAAAGCTCGAGAAGTTCTCGACTGCAGGGGAACACAACTCAGCTGTTCCTTTTTCCCAAGCCCAATTGGCCGCGTCTCCAAGATGTTTCACAGTAAATCAGCTGTATGACCAACATTTCCTCATTAGCTGTTCCACAGAAGTAGGTCAGGCACTCCGCAGTGACTCGTTAAGCAAAAGAAATGAAATAAGAATCTTAATGTCCCTTCTGTTTCAGCTCAGCAGCCTCTAGAGTGGCTGAATAAAAAGGTGAGACTCTGTTTTCGGGGCTCAGGAAGTACACATTTACTCCCCAAGGGCTCTCTCCTGGCAGCATTAACTCACAAGGATGAATTACTCACCTAGGCTTCGAGACAGTGATGCAGATACGGGTTTGAGAGGTCACAGCCTCAAGCCCTTCCTTCTTTGAGGGTCGGGCCACCCTCAATCAATCAGTCATAGAAGGGACCCTGAAAGATCATCTAGCCCAATCCCCCTGCCACAGCAGGATCACTTCACTAGAGGAGTTATGGAATCAGAATCACTCAGGGTTGGAAGGGACCACCTGATCATCCAGTTCCAAACCCTCCACCATGGGCAGGGACACCCCACCCTAGACCAGGCTGGCCAGAGCCCCACCCAGCCTGGCCTTAAACACCTCCAGGGATGGAGCCCCAACCACCTCCCTGGGCAACCCATTCCAGACACGGAGCTTTGTTGGGGGGATTCTTAATGGGATGGTGAGTAATTGGCCTGATGATGTGCTGCAGGGCAGGAACCTCAGCTCTGAAGTGCTATCAGCATAAGCAAAGAGCGGCTTAGGTTGAGCTAAGTGTTGGTGTTTATAGACCAGAGCAGGGGTCAGGTAAACACCCTAAAGGACAGCAAGGTTCTGGTGCATTCGTGGATAAAATCACAGCAAAATGGTTTTGGCAGCCCTGAGGTGGGAGTTTTGCCCCTGACTTCTTTGGAAATAAGGTCACAGTGGATTAACAGAGAATTAGCACGTCAGCTAGACCTTTAAATGCTGCACTAACCTATGGACATGAAATAATTGGCTCCTTCCTGTTGGGTTTGAGCGCCCTGTGCACAGGCATTTCTGCACAGACTGGTTTCTAACCCCTAAGATAACTAAATCCTATTAATTTACAACTTGCTCAGGTTTTGCTTCTTTGTCTTCACAGTGCTGGGACTGGTACTGCCAATGTGGGCCATTGCTCTGATATCAATTGGTGTCTCCTTAGTATTTGCCGTCTTAGTCTGGATTTTTGTGTGCCCCTGGATGAAGAGGAAAATAGAAAGTAAGTAGCTGCTTGAGAAATCCAAAGGGATCTAGAATCGTGGAGAATGTCACTTTACCCTTTGCAAGGTCACCGAGAGCAGTGCCCACCCACAGGCAGGGTGAGCTTGAGCTGCTTCTAAAAACCCGCGGCGGTAGAAGTTCCAAGCTGTGCTAGGTAATTCATTGCACTGCTCAGTCCCAAAATATAATCTGGTTTATGTTTTATTGAGGAAACACTGGAAGAGGAAGAGTCTGGCAAGTGACTTCTTTAACTTTACGGGAAGTCGAGCCGATCACAGCTTTTGTCTTCGCAGTGTTTGGTTCGTTCGCTTTGCTGCTCTCGACAAAGAGCACAGGGCATGTGGCAGGGGGATTGGACTAGGTGATCTTTCGAGGTCACTTCCAATCCCTCATGATGCTATGATTTCATTAATAAATGAGCAGGTTTCGTTAATAAATGAGCATTCATAGAATCATTAGGGATTGGAGGGGACCTCGAAAGTTCGTCCAGTCCGATCCCCCTGCCACAGCAGGATCACCTAGACCAAGTCATACAGTCAGTCAGGGTTAGAAGGGACCACAGGATCACCCAGTTCCAACTCCCCTGCCATGGGCAGGGACACCCCACCCTAGATCAGGCTGGCCAGAGCATCATCCAGCCTGGCCTTAAACTCCTCCAAGGATGGGGCCTCCACCACCTCCCTAATGGTTCTGTGATACCAGCACTGCTGGATTTTGTAGGAAGAAGCAAAGATCCTCTGGATTTTCCTTTGTCAAGATGTGTGGAATGGAGGCAGGTGGTTGTGTCCAGGTTGATCTGTGCAGTTGGTGTGAACAATGGAAGCATCCACAGCAGCAGAGTGTGGCTGGGTGTAAAGTTGCGGTGCGGTTACCTCCACAGGCCGGTTAAAGAAGGACGCTGCGCTGTCAAGGATATCAGACGAAAGTCTCGACAAAATTCAAGATGAGGAAACTCCAGTCTTTAAAGAGCTTCCCGGCACCAAAGCGTCTGATGAGAGCACGATCCCCCTTACGAGCTCAGCGACAGAAGCCGCTGGGGCATCGGACACCATCGCCAACGGAAACCATCCGCGTGTCCCCTACGGTAAGAGGCGCGAACAACACGACGGGTTTGTGTTCTGCTCGTTTCCGTGGGGTTTCTTAACTGCAAGGAGGTCTCTGTAGTGAGGGGTGAGCTGCTGTTTGGGTCTTCCAGCTCTTGCCTCTCTGCAGCACTTGCTGGGCAAGATGCTCATCGAGGAGCAGCACTTTCTGGGGAGGATTACAAAACAATTCCGTTGTGTTTGGCTCTGTTTCAGTTTTAGAAACAGTTGAAAACCAAAACGACTTCTCGTTTGGTTCGGTTTTGCTTTGTGTCCGTAGCGGCGCTTCCGTTCTTCTGAGCAGTGGAAAATACAGAGGGCGCAAACTGCTGATGCCTGAGGGTTCAGTTCAGCATAAAGATGCTCAGAGCTGCTAGCACAGGGGATCACAGAATCATAGAAGCATTAGGGACTGGAAGGGACCTCGAAAGATCCTCTAGTCCAATCCCCCTGCCACAGCAGGATCAGCCAGACCAAGTCACACAGGAACACATCCAGGTGGGTTTTAAACGTCTCCAGAGAAGGAGACTCCGCAACCCCCCTGGGCAGCCCCTTCCAGTGCTCTGTCACTCTCACTGTGAAGAAGTTCCTTCCGATATTGATGTGGAACCTCCTATGTTCCAGCTGACACCCATTGGCCCTTGTCCTATCACTAGGTGACACTGAGCAGAGCCTGGCTCCATCCTCCTGACATCCACCCTTCACATATTTATAGACATCAATGACGTCACCTCTTGGTTGCCTCTTCTCCAAGATAATGAGCTCCCTCAGCCTCTCCTTATAAGGGAGGTGTTCCACCTTCATCATCCTCCTTGCTCTACGCTGGACACCCTCCAGCAGCTCCACGTCCTTCTTGAACTGAGGGGCCCAGAAGGTTGAGGAGTCTCCTTCTCTGGGGATGTTTAAAACCCACCTGGATGTGTTCCTGTGCGACTTGGTCTAAGGGATCCTGCTGTGGCAGGGGGATTGGACTGGATGATCTTTCAAGGCCCCTTCCAATCCCTAAGGTTCTGCGATGCTGTGATTCCTAGAACTAAAAGCTCTCAATCTGTGCCTCTTCCAGGACGGGCGTTCTCGGTGACGCACACCTCGGTGAAGTCGCCCATTTCCAACGGAACCTTCAGCTTCGACGGGCAAGTGAGGAGCGATGGCCACGTTTATCACACTGTGCACAAGGACTCAGGTTTATACAAAGACTTGCTCCACAAAATACACCTGGAGAGGGCCACCGATGAGCGGCCCAGTCAGGAAAACAACTACAGGCTGCTGCGGCGCAACAACAGTTACACCTGCTACACGGCCGCTATCTGCGGCATGCCCGTGCACGCCGCCTTCAAAGCGGCGGACACGGCCGCTCCGGAGGACAGCGAGAAGTTGGTGGGAGACACTGTCTCCTACTCCAAGAAGCGCGTTCGCTACGACAGCTACTCCAGCTACTGCAACGCAGTGGCTGAGGCAGAGATCGAGGCGGAGGAAGGTGGGGTGGAGATGAAGTTGGCCTCTGAACTCACAGATCCCACCCGGCCCCCAGCGGAACCTGTGGAAGAGGATAAGGAAGAGAAAGATACGTCTCAGGTCCATCTACTTTTTCACTTCCTACAGATCTTAACAGCCTGCTTTGGATCCTTTGCCCACGGAGGTAACGATGTCAGGTAAGAGGATGAGATGACACGCATTCTCACAGAGCGTGTCTGCCTGCGGCATCCTTCCCCTTCGGGGCCATGGTGCCCCTCGCTGTCTCGGTGGCGTGTGGCTGAAGGGCAGTCTGGATAGTTTTGCTCCATCCCTGGGACGCTGCGTATCTTTCCTTTGGGATTTGGCTGAGCTGCCTCTTCCCTAGGCCTGGAGCAGTCCAAGTCCACTTGGTGTTTAGCAGATACTCTTGTGTAGGGATGAGGTCTCCCAAGAGGTCCACTCAGAAGCTTCTTGTCAGCGTCACAGTCATCTCTTGGGTTGTAGCTGGGGCCCAAGAGAGTTGCCTTCCCGCTGAACCCCCGTTGTCATGGCTGTGCTGTGCTGGTGTTGGTTCCAGCAGGACTTTGCGGCCTTCTGAGCCTCCATAGTCCTCCTCAGGCATCTGGAGAAGCACTGTCCCGCTCAGCAAGGAGAACAGCTGTGGCTCCTTGCTCTTGTCAGTCACCTGATTTAACTCACAGCTCATCTCAAAACCACTTTCCAGCCTCCTGGAAAACTTGAATCACAGAATCACAGAATGGTAGGGGTTGGAAGGGACCTCTGGAGATCATCCAGTCCAACCCCCACCGCCAAAAGCAGGATCACTGAGGTCAGGCCACAGAGGGCTGCGTCCAGGTGGGTTTGAAAGTCTCCAAAGAAAGAACCCGCAACCTCTATGGGCAGCCTGTTCCAGGGCTCCATCACCCTCACAGTAAAGAAGTTTCTCCTCATGTTGAGGTGGAACCTCCTGTGCTCCAGCTTGTACCCATTGCCCCTTGTCCTGTCACATGACACCACTGAAAAGAGACAGTCCCCTTCTTCTTGACACCCACCCCTCAGGTATTTATAGACATTAGTAGGATCTCTGTCAGCCTTCTCTCCTCCAGGCTGAGCAGCCCGAGTTCTCTCAGCCTTTCCTCACAGGAGAGGTGTTTGAGTCCCTCAGTCTTCCTCACAGACCTCCGTTGGACTCTCTCCAGCAGTTCCCTGTCTCTTTTGAACTGGGAAGCCCAGAACTAAACACAGTATCCAGGAGTGGTCGCAGCAGGGCAGACCAGAGGGAAAGGAGAACTTTCCTTGACCTGCTGGATAAACTAGTCTTGATGCATCCCAGGACACCACCGGGGCACAAGGGCTGTCCCACGGATAACTTACTGTCCCCAAGGTCTTTTTCCAGCCCTGGGGATGGGGCTTTCTGAAGAGCCCTCTTGTCCTTGCTCTTGTTGTTATTCCCTAAGTATCCTCAGGGATCTGGCTCTGGGAAGGAGTCCAGGGTCCTCTCATTCTCATCAGAGGGAAACAGCACAACTTTCTTTTCTCTCCAGTGGTGTCTGTGGGTTGGGACTATTGCTCTGAGCACAGTGGGCAAGAGCAAAGACCAGTAGCCATGCCCTGCATGTGGCCAGCAGCAAGTGCCAAGGGGAACACAGGAACAAGAACAAACACCACTGGTGCTTCTTGCAGAAAGCTCACAGGCTGCCACAGGAGGTGCCCCTGCTCCTTTAGTCCTTGTGGGTGATGTCTGCAGACCTTCCTCAAGGACTCAAACGTTGGTGCAAGCGTCGCTTGCCCTTCCTGCAGGAGGCAAGGCTGGAAGGGTTTGCTGTGAGGCTGCAGTCAGTGTAGAAATGAAATCTGATTGCGGTAGCTGGACTCCAGTGTCTTCCAGATGATGCATTTTAGCATCGCAGTGATGCCCACCAGCCACCTTCGCTGTAGGAGCTGGTGTTTGTAGCCGTCGGGACTCGCGTTGAGGCTGACACCCATCTGCAGGGATCCTGGCTGGGAGTCATGGTGCCTCCTTATTTGGGTGGCTGTTTTGCTCAGCCCATTCCCTCTGTCCCCCGGCCACAGGGCTTATATGTACTGTGTCAGCGATGCTGGAGCCCGTCCAGGGCTGGGGCTAACCGAGCCGGGCCGAGAGCCTTGTGCCACCGTCACGCACGGGGGCTGAATGAAACCTAAAGAATTTTAAACCTCGACTAAATGTGTTGGGATAGAACTGCTGAAAAAAGATGTTGTTGCTCGTAGTTAGCAGAGCCAAGTGAGCAGGTCCTCCTGGCTCAGCACCCCAGCACAAAGGGAGCACGTCAGGTCATCGCAAGGGCAACGGGAGAACAAAAAGGGCAGGATGGAAAAACAGACCTGGGCCAGGAGCGTGACACCAGGAGAACTGCCAGGTTCCTAAGTGCTTGTTCAGATGCAGCTTTCCAGAAGGGCCGGGAGGCCGGGCTTTGTTGGCCCTGGGGATTATATGCACCTCTGGTCGAGCTGGACTGAGAGTATTTGCTGTAAATATAGGTTTGTTGGGTGAAAATCGTGATGGTTCAAGAGCTCAGTGCTGCAGCTGCCTGCCTCTTCCAGTGCAGGTAGCAGGATGGTGGCTGGGGCTGTAGCTGCCTAGATCACGAAAGCAAGGGCAGCTGGACAGGCTGCTCTGGAAGTGGCTGGAGGGGACTGCTCACTCCACAGCTATCTCCCATGCTCAGCACAATGTGCCTGTGGCTGCTGTGCCAGTGGCTTGGCAGTGACAAAGCCATGAGCAAACGTCCCCACAGCCCATCCAGGCAGATGAGATGGTGCTTTTGTTGACTCAGGCAATTTCTGGAGCTTGTAATTCCTTAGAGTTTTGCCACTGAAGAGGGATGACCCATGGAAAGGTGCTGTAGGTCAGCATGATGTTTGCTGATTAAAATCTGCTGCTTGTGCGGTGCCAGAAGCCCAAGCCTGTTGCTCCACACATCTGTTTCTCCATGTACTTGGTTCTTCTCTGATAGACAGTCCTCCTCACCTAAACAGACAGTCTTCTGTCCCTTCCTACCCCACTCTCCACCTCAGGCCATCATTCCTGCTGTCACAGGAGAAACCCTGGGGACAAGAGAAGATGCCGCATGTCCCAGCTAGTGTGAACAGGCATCTACCCCAGGCTTGTGCATTGAAGCCATGGAGGAAGGTTCATTATGATGGTGGCAGTGGCAGAAGCTGTGATCATAGAGTCATCCAGTCCAACCAGAGAATCACAGAACATGAGGGATGGGAAGGGACCTCAACAGATCATCTAGTCCAATCCCCCTGCCACAGCAGCATCACCTAGACCAAGTCACACAGGAACACATCCAGGCGGGTCTTAAACATCTCCAGAGAAGGAGACTCCACAACCTCCCTGGGCAGCCTGTTCCAGTTCTCAGTCACCCTCCCTGGGAAGAACTTCCTTCTGATATTTATGATATCATAAATAAATATCATAAAGACCATAAGTGATGCTCCAGCTGAACAGAGCGACTGTGGACCCCACTGCCTGCCTGCCTGCATCTGTGAGCACCAAGGACAGGACCGAGATTTAGCCGGTTTGTGCTGTAGAGGGGAGGAACCTCAGTTCTGCCGAGTTCCTGCTGCAGAATTGGGGCTGCTCTGGTTAAACTTCACATGGAGGACTTGATGACTACCCTTGCACATTCGTACTTGGATGTTGTAGGAAAAAGAGGTCATTTGTTTCAGCGTGAGGACATAGCAGAAGTTGCTGGTACAAGCTTGAATAACAAGGCTCTGCTGTTATCCAAATGATGGAGGTTCATGAAGGAGGGGTGTACAGCACCAGTCAGGATGTGCAGTGTTTTTAGTGGTTTTCTACATGTTCTCTCAGTGGATTTGGGGGATCTGACCTGTCACCAGGTAGGGAATTAGTTGTTAAGCAAAGCGGTGCCGGTGAAACTAGAAAATAGCTGCTTCTCCAAAATATGGGGAGAGGAAATTTCTCCCTTCATCTCCCTGCAGACTTCCCTGGAGTTTTTGGTCAGAGGGCACACAGCAGTGGGACTCACCTCTTTGTAAAGCCAGTGCACTGGGACTGAAGGAGGGAAGGGCCAGAACATTGCCAGTGTCTCACTGTGCACAGAAAGCTCAACGGGATTCAGCCCCTGGCTCAAGGGGCAGTGGAAAGGAGCTGTAATAAGGCTGGGACACAAAACAAGTGCTTCTTGTTTCCTCACTGAGAGCTGCAGTCAGGATCCCGTAGAACAGCCTGGACCTGATGATCTCAGATGCCTTTTCCAGCCTCACAGTGATGCTGTGAATGTTTTAAGAAGCTAATGTGGCCATTACAGTTGCTGAGCACAGGCTGAAGACTGATGGTGCTTGATTGCCCTGTGCTATGTGCTCCGTTTCAAGGTGGATTCATCAAACTAGGGTGAAACTCTTGATAACCTGAGATTAGGAGGTGCTGCTGCTTCTTTTGGCACGTACAGGCGTATCTTCCTCACGTCCTTGCTCAACCGGGTGATGTCTTCCAGCCTAACTGCAGCATCTTCAGAAATACCAGCCCACATTTTTTCCCAGTGGAAAGTTCATTTGTGAAATCCTGGTTTGAGAAACAGTCAAGTGACTGGGGCTTTTGTGATTCTATTTGCAGTGCTGGAAGCCTGCTACAGAGCTCTTGGCTGGCTGGCTGGCTGCTCATCGCTCAGATTTTAATCAGTGACAATGTATAGAATCATTAGGGATTGGAAGGGACCTCGAAAGGCCATCTAGTCCACCCCCATCCTGCAGTGAGCAAGGACAGCCTCAGCTAGGTCAGGTTGCCCAGAACCTTGTCCAGCCTGCCCTTGAATATCTCCAGGGATGGGACCTCAGCTACCTGCCTGGGCAACCTGTTCCTGTGTTCAACCACCCTCCTGCTAAATTGCTTAGTCCTTAATATCCAATTTCAATCTGCCCTTCTCTACGTCTTGAGCTTCTTTCACTCAACTGGAAGAAGAGGCTAGAACACAATCTGCTTTTCCAGTCAGCAGGTCATCAAAGTATGGCCACCAAATAGTCCTTGGGCTGTGGATTATACAACAAGGTTTGTTCCTAGTGCAGCATTCAAATGCAATTGGTTGTTCTTGAGCAACTCACCACGAAGCAGTGAGATCATAGAATCGTTCAGCCTGGAAAAGACCCTTGAGCTCCTCAAGTCCAACCATTAGCCCTACTCTACCAAGTTCACCCCTCAACCAGGTCCCCCAATGCCACATCTAAACAAGCTTTAAACACATCGGAGGATGGAGACTGAACCCCCTCTTTATGTGGAAAACAAACCACAGAAGGTTACAGGTTGGAAGGGACCTTGAAAGATCATCTAATCCTTCCTAATGTCCAGTCGAACCCTCTCCTGGTGCAGTTTGCTAGTTCACAGAAGATGGTGACAGGCTGATGGGCTCATGGCAGCAGAGCATTTGGCTGGTAATCTTCCAGTACTGAAAAAAAGCTCCTTAGTTTTTACTATTAAAAACAAGAAAGTTGTAGTCCTTGCTCCTCCAGAGAACAGCCTGCCCTTGTGACCCTGAGGTACCTAAAGATCTCTGAGTGTGTGTGTGTGCCTGGGAAACTGATTTCTGAGGCTGTCTCGTGACAGCGGAGTGAGGGGGCTGTCAGTGACCCTCTCTGTCTCACAGGGGACGGCAGAAGCCGACGCTATTTCCAGTTCAGCTTCGCTGTCAGATGTCTTTCACAACAGCTTTGTAGGTGGTGCAGGACAGCGTCGCAGCTGGCACAGGCAAGCGCAGAGAGAGCAGTTGTGCCAGCTCATGTTAGCTGGGAGATGCTGGGAGACGCCGGGAAGTCACGGTGAGGGG
Source organism: Rhinopomastus cyanomelas (assembly GCA_013400115.1). Lineage (NCBI taxonomy): Eukaryota > Metazoa > Chordata > Aves > Bucerotiformes > Rhinopomastidae > Rhinopomastus > Rhinopomastus cyanomelas. The sequence goes on along the minus strand of VXBP01003486.1, from coordinate 511,473 downwards.
CAGACAGCACTGCAGCAGCGCTCACCAGCACCTCGCTGGACCCTGTGACAAGGATGAGCTTTCCTGTAGGTGACACTTAACCCTCTGTGGTGCCTGCAGGGAAGGCAAACGGCCCCTGCGCGCCAGCCCTGCTGTGCCCTCTGCCTGTGAGTGACTGGGGCTGGCAGAGCTCAGCCACGCTGGTGGAAAGGACAGGGCGTGGAGATCACCTTTCATGACAGGTAGAGCCAGGAGCTGGCTTCTCGTGGTGTTGTGTTCTGTAAGTTCATCCTAAAATTCACCCGCTGTGGCCGTCCTCTTGTGCTCAGTGGGAAGTGTGTGTTAGACCTACAAAACGACACCAAAACCACGACGCGAGCTGCAGAGAGGTGGGTGCTGCTCTCTTCTCACAGGTTGTTGGTGATAGGACAAGAGGGAATGGCCTGAAGCTGCCACCAGGGGAGGGTTAGGCTGGACACAAGCAAAACTTTGTCACTGAAAGAGTGGTGGGACGCCGGAACAGGCTGCCTGGGGAGGGGGTTGAGTCTCCATCGCTGGATGTGTTTAGGGGTTGTTAGATGTGGTGCTTAGCAATCGGGTTTAGTGGTGAGTTATTGGTTGGACTTGATGATTTTAAGGGTCTTTTCCAGCCTGCGTGACTCTATGACTCTTATCTTGGCTTCTAAACCCAACAGCTGAGTAATTCAGTGACATTCTTGAAGCCCCTCAGTTACGTAGGAACCTGGTGGCAGTTTTATCTGCAGATAGATGTGGGTAGGGGCTCAGAGTCCCTGCATGACCGCTCATCCTCCTTTTTCTCCTCCCTCTAAACTACTACAAGTCAGACTTGGAGCTCCAGCACAGAGGAGAGTTAGTTAAGCAAGTCCCAAGCGCTGCACAGAGGAGAGTGAGAAAATCACCTGTGGAGAACAGACTTGTGAAGTGACTCTCAGCCAAGTACCTTGAAGAGTCGGAGTCTGCTTTCCTGCTAGTCACGTCGTGAGTCAAGTGAGGCAGAACTAGTGGGAAGTACTGTGAAAGCCACAGCCCAGTCTAGCCAGCTTCTGCATGCTCTGTCTGTTTAGTCTTTCAGCTGCAGGAGACATCTGTTAACTGCAGAAGGTCTCCAAACAGTTTCTCTCTTGGCCTCGTGTTGGGACTGGCTGAACCAGTGAACTCTTCCTTGTCCCGAGGAAGGTTGATTGCACGTGCTCGTGGTAACGTCTTGAAGCTGGAGCAGGGCTTTCTCTAGGGCTGTTTTCCATTGCCACGGGAAGTGTCTGTAGTAGGACTGACCAGGAGACCAAAGGAGCCCTCCGGAGGGCTGTGGTGGTGGTAGATCAGAGCCACGGGCTGTGCCCACTGCCACTTTGCAGGTGGTTGGTAGCTGCTTGTGGGTGCTCAGGCTGGAGGGTGCCCTGGTCCCTAAGTCACATTGAATGGGATTTCCAGGGAGAGGAGAAATGTCTCTCTGGCACAGGTAGTGGTCCAGGCAGCCACGAATACAAATGCAGGTATTCCCTTTGGCCTCTCCAGCCACACCCAGCTCCTCTGCTTTCTTTTCCTGTAGGGAAGGTGTTGGGAGAGCTGCCTCCGTGGGCATCAGTGTCATCTCCTCCGATGCTGTGAGGCTGTGCCCTGCTCTTGCCAGTGCTGCAAGTAGGAAAATAACCTTTTTGTCAAGGATTAAGCCCAGCTGATTCACAGAGGTGTCACAACTGCAAATGATTAAACCTGGATTTGGGTACAAAAGAGCATCGTTTGCCGAGGGGGCCTTTCTTAAACCCTTCTCTGTCTTCCCATTTACATTGGGACTAACAAATATCCACCCATAATCTCTTCGGAACAGGCAGGAATCAGTGCCTGGGCTCACTCCAGACATACCTGCTGTTTCCAACAGGGAGGTTGTCCCCCTCTGAGCAATGTTTTAGTTGCTTTCCTCATCCGTCTGCCTCCAGAAGCTGAAGGGATGGTGGATCCCTTTCCCTGTGCATGACAAGGCACCAGGAGCATAATCCACACCTGGAAGTGCTTGAAGGGCACCTTAAAGGTATTAGAAATGATGCTTGGATGAAGAGTCTCTTCTTCCTCGAAGGTGAAGTAGGCGCTGAGGGCTTTTCAGATCAGAATTGTCGAGTGTTTTTTGCTAGTGGAAGTCCCTCTTTATTTGAAGTGTACTTAGCTCTGCATTCTACCACCCGGTGTCTTCAAGCCCACTGGTTTTCTTACCCCCCTTAGCTCTCTTGTTTCTTCCCAGCACGTTCCTCAGAACCTGTAAGAATTGCTCATTCCCTCTCCCCACCAAAGAGCACTTGTACGTCCTTGGTGGCTGCAGCTTGGACATAACTTCGTGGGTTTATAAGGGAAACAACCTTCCTCGTTACTTTACTCCAGGACCTCTTCTTGGGGCTCATAGCCCATTTTTGTCTCAAGAACCAGAAGAAAGAAGAGGAGGGTCTCGTGAAGTTGCTGAGCTTTGCAGTGCTGAGGACCCTCATCTCCTGGCCGTTAGCGCGTGCCCCTGGCACCTCATGCCTGCTAAAGATGGGGTTCAAGTAAACGATTAACAGCCTGCTACAGGGGCTTGGTTTGCACAACATTTGACGTTGGAACTGGCTCTCACTCCATCTGTGTGCTTTGGAGCAAGACCAGGGACTAAATTTAGCTGGTCCTGGCAGCGGGGCGAGCGTAGCTGCTGTTCCTGCCTGCAGCGCTCGCCGTGACCCGCTCCCCTTATCTGCTTACAAAGAGGGGAGCTTCCTGTTGGTTTGCAGACTGATGTTGGACAGGTCTGCTCTGCTCTAAGGCCTGAGGGCAGCCCTGCCTTCAAATCTCTTCTGGTCTGGGATAAATGCTGCCCAGCAGGGCAGCAGCTACTCAGTTTAGTGGAAGAGCTGCATTTAAAAATACAGAAGAGGTGTTGATGTTCTTATCTGCTATTCAGTACTGAGGCCTCCACAGTAACTGGATACCACCTTTCCAGTTTCTCCTCTAACTCTCAGGTCTAGAAACTTGATGCCTCTTAGGAATGGACAGTCAGAACTCTCCTTCCAGGTACTCGGGAGAACAGGTCTCGGTGACCGGCATTAGGAGTGGGGACTTCAGTGCTGCTGCCCTGCAGTGTTTGGAATTTCTAGATAGCAGCAGAAAGGGCTCAGCCAGCTCTGAGTCACCCAGGAGTCCTCTCTGATCCAGTCCCACTGGCTCTGCCCTGGCCTTGGGGAGGACTGAGTCACCTTCCTGGCTGCATTCTGATCTTATCTCCAGCAGCTGCAGGTTGCCAGACTGGATTGGATTGGTACCCTCTGTCTGCAGTGGGAATTTTATTCATTAATCTCCCTCTTTGGCAAAAAGGACTCAAAGTTTTAAAGGTGCAGAGCCCTAGATTGGGCGCATTTTGAGACCGTTCCAGTGCAGTGCTGGAACTACTGGGTTTCATCCTGAAACAGATGTGATGAGGTGGTACCAGCTGCGATACTTTAGGGGATGATTTGTGCAAGAGAAATCCCCTTCGGCCTCTGCTGTAGCTGTCAGTGGTGGAGTGACAACTGGAAAAGCAACGTGACGGGAGTCCTCCGCTCCCGCCTTGCCCAGTGAGCAGGGGTGAGACAGCGTGTTCCCCGCGGAGCCAGGTCCAAGCAGTGCTGCCCACCCACACGAGAGAGAGAGAACCTGCACAGGGAGGAGGAGATTCGTTTCAAGGGCAGCTCCCTGAGTCTTGCTAACACGTGTGGTGTCTTTCTGCTTCTCCAGCAATGCCATCGGGCCCCTTGTTGCGCTGTGGCTTATCTACGAGCAAGGTGGTGTGATGCAAGAAGCGTCAACTCCTGTCTGGCTGCTGTTTTACGGAGGCGTTGGGATCTGCGTGGGCCTGTGGGTCTGGGGCAGAAGAGTTATCCAGACCATGGGTAAAGACCTCACTCCGATCACACCGTCAAGGTAGGTGCTCAGTTGTCATTAGGGTTGTGTGACCCAGTCTGAAACGTTGCTGCTCTGGTGTTGTGGTGGCGATGCAGTTTGCTGGATTTGCTGTGCTTTGGTTTTAGTGATAACCTGTCTTTGACTCCATCTTTCTCAAAAATTAAAGCAAAAAGAGGAAAAGGAGAGAAAGACTAAGAAAACGGGGAAGAAAAGATAACACTAAACTAACACTGAGCGCGTTTGAGTCGCAGAGGTCTACGTGAACAGAGTCTTCTGCTGATGGCCTCAGGTGGCAGAGGGTGCATTTGGAAATGGCAGGAGTGCAGTGGCTTTCCTAGTGCACACAGACCCTTCGAACCACGAGTATTTATTACAGTCATTCGTGTCCTTAACGCACACTCGACCTCTGCTGGTGCTTAACCCAGTTACTAACCGGGCACGATTCCCCACAGCGTAGCGTAGTGAAGTCCCCGACGCAGCGAGCCGCGCAGCCGGGTTGCTACGGATGACTAGCCCGTGCCCTCCCATTATTCAGCCTTTCCTCATTCTCTTAACTTATTGCTATGACAAAAGTCGGTCGGAAATAAGAGAGTCGAGAGAAGAGACGGGTAAGACGTTGGCACGCTGCATGGTGTCAGTCCAAGCTGATGCAAAGAGTGATTGTGAAGTGTTTTCTTATGCTTCCCGCAGTGGATTCACTATTGAGTTGGCTTCGGCGTTCACAGTTGTGGTAGCTTCCAATGTTGGACTTCCTGTCAGTACTACACACTGCAAGGTATGCCTTTGCCCAGCGACTGCCGCCGGGGCAGTCTGGACTGTTCGTCTTAAAGTTGTGCTGCCTGAGCCAGTGGAGAATGGCATGGCAAGGGCAAAACAGCCGCTCACGGAGGACGGTCAGGCGGGGCTGCGTCCGCGCCTCGCGGTCGTGCCAGCGACACCGGGAAACAATCGGGCTGCCAAAAGTGCGTTGGAGTTGACGCAGTGACATCACTGCGATTGGGCACCGCACGAACTCCACGGTGTGGGTAAAGCAAAACGGCACCTCCAAAGCACAACCTCTATTTGCAAGCAAACCCTTGCAAGGGAGAAGCTGGTTTCCTCCGACGGTGCCATTTGAACCTGGTCGGGTAGCATTTCTCCTTTGTTCAGAGGCTGCGCACCATCGTCGTGTGTCCTTGACTTTCCTGATAAGTGCATGGCATGGGGTTTCCTGCGCTGTAACTCCTGTACTACAGGTTTTCCATCTGTCTTTTTTTGTTGTTTTATTTCTTCACAGTGGATTTTGCATTGAAGTAATGTGTGCGCTAACGGTACTTGTAGCCTCAAATGTGGGTATTCCAATAAGCTCCACCCATTGCAAGGTATTGGAGTTTGCAGTGATCGTAGCATCCGTAAATCTCATCGCTAGGACAAACCGTAACAAAACACGAGAGACGCTGATTCTTGCAGATTGCCTTCACTATGCGGTGCGCTGCGCGGCCATCGCAAAGCGCCGGGGACCCGCGTGGCCCCGCACAGCCAGCCTCACGATGAGTACTTGCACAAAAGTCTGGAACGGCTTTCGCCCGTGCGTGAGCGCGTTGCACTAATACAGACGTGACAGTAACGTAGACGCGTAGCTCGCGTCGCCCCGGTGCCGTGTCTTGTAGAGCCACCTGTACGAAAAACGCTGCCGCGGCACAAAGCTAATCCCCTAATGCCTCTCTTCTCCTAAACCAGCTCGTCCTCACTTTTGTGCAGACTGGTACAGAATCGGGCCCTGGTCATTCGTTCCTGGAACAAGCTTGTTGGCTTCAAAAAAAGGCAAACCCAGACCAGTTAGAGAGAGATGCGTATTCAGATGTAGAGACCAGTATAGATATGTAGAGACCAGGACAGATAAATGTATAGACCAGTATAGACAGATATATAGACCAGTATAGATAGATATGTAGACCAGTGTAGATAAATATGTAGACCAGTATAAATATATATATAGACCAGTGTAGATAAATATATACAACACTGTACCAGTATAGATAAATATGTAGACCATTATAGATATATATAGAGATCAGTATACATAAATATATACAACACTAGACCAGTATAGATAAATATACAGACCAATATAGATATATATAGTCCAGTATAGATAAATATGTAGACCAATATATACAGACCAGTATACATAAATATATAGACCAACATAGATATATATTTAGAGACCAGTATAGATAAATATGTAGACCAGTACAGATAAATATGTAGACCAGTATAGATAAATATAGACCAGTATACATATATATATATATATAGACCAGTACAGATAAATATCAATATATAGATCAATATGTAGACCAGTATAGCTCAACATGTAGACCAGTATAGATCCAGGCTGGGTAATGAGCAGAGGTGAGGTGTGCACTGCGACACGCCGTGTGAGGAGACGCTGATGTTGCTTGTAGGCAGCAGGCTGCACGCGGGTGTTTACGCTGCTGGAAGAACGTAGCGGGCACGTGGAATTCTTTCCCCCAGGGAATTCCCAGGTCAGACGGCCCATCTTTATCTCCTTTGCTTCCCTGAGGACTCCCAAGCTCTTGGGCTCTCCGCCGGCAGGGTGCGGGGAAGCTCCTCCAACATCAGACACCACGGAGCGGCAAAGCCCAGCTGCTTTGGGACGTAACCACTGAGCCTAACGAAAGCCAGATCCCATAGGATTTGCTACTGCATCCTGGGGACTGTGGAGCCTTTCCAGCTCTGGCTGGGGCTTGGGCAAGCAGGGTTTCAGGGCTAACTGCTCCACGGGGGACTGGCAAGAAGCCAGGCATCCTTCCTTGCCTGTGACATTGACCTGGTTTCCAGTGAAAGAGTCAATGAAAACCACACATCCTGCAAAACGCCCCGAGTGCGCTCAATTGGCCCTTTTCTGGCGAAAACCGTTTCTTCAGGAAGCCTTCCTGCGCTGTGAAACCGTTTCTTTCTTCTGCTGCAGGGCTCTTTGAGAAGCGGCCAAGGTTGAGCTGCTCTGAAAGGCTCTTCAGATTTCCCGGTGTTGGCCAAACTCTTGTCCCTCTGAATGGAGAAGGGAGGGTAAAAATAATAACAACGTGATCCCCTTCTGAAGCCGCCAGCCTGGAAGCACCTCCCCACGAGTGGGCTGCTGTGGCAAGTGCGTGACCAGGGATTTGCCAGGGAGAAGAATGCACTTTGATTAGCCGGCTTGCGTGCCTGAAGCGCCGCGAGCCAGCCGCTGTATCAGAGCAGAGGCAAATAGGCTGAATTTAGGAAGAAGATGTTGTGGAAGCCATGAGCTAATGAGCTTGGCTCCACGCAGCGAGAAGCTGGGTCTTTTCTGATCGTGGAGCAAACTAAGTCTTGTTTTTTGAAACAAATACTTCTGTGAGAGCAGCGCCTGTGGTTGGTCTGTGCCTGCTCTCTGTGCTTTGCACTGTCTCAGTGAGATCCCCCTGTATGGGGAGCCCCACTCTGCAACGGGACGAGGCTGTTCCAGCAGCCCTGCTGAGCAGGCAGCAGCTAGGTAAAGCACTGGCAGAGGAGCAGTGGTGGGAACATCGTGGTGGAGGGAGACTTTTCCAAGGTGACTGTGCAATAGACTGCAGAGCAGGTAGGAAGGGAAGCTCTGAGCAGCGGTTTCAGGTCGTGGAACACGTGTGCTGGCAGATGAGATGGGTAGCTGGAGGAAAACCATCGGCTTCTGGGAAAGAATCGCCAAGCCCTCTCAGATCAGGAGCTGTATGTGGTCTTAAACCAGAGGTCTGTTCTGCATGAGGTAGCCACCTCCTGATATGGCTGGCCTAAACCTGCAGCCAGCAGCTTTTCTACGCTTGGTGCCTGGGGAGAGCCTGAACCGCACAGTTGTCCCCACCACGAGTCAAGGCGGGGAGCAAAGTCCCTCTGAAAGCCTCCAGGTGTCACGAGGACCTGAGGGAAGGACCTCACTTTTTGAGTGACGAACTGAACACAACAGCCACGTTGCTCTGCCTGCACCCGTCCAGCTGCCCCCGGGGACCCGGCGTTGAAAAGCTGCTGTGGAGCGAGCGCTTCACCCCTTCCCGCTGCCCGGGTGGGCGAGTGATCTGTGGACTCCTACACGTAGGGCCTGTGAGTTGTTTTGGTGCGAGGTGCAGAAACAAGCAGCCGTTCCTCAGCCCTAACAGGTCAGCTCTGTTCACACGCAGACAGCCTCAGGGTGCAGGAGCCAGAAGCCTTTTCTGCGCAAAAGCCGCTTCGCTGAGGCCGCGCTGTCGGCTCCCTTTTGCCGTCACAACGCTGGGGCTTGGAGAAGCCTGACGTGCGGCGCTACGGCGGCGCTGCCGCGGTCTGCGTGCGGCTCCGACGCCCCCGTGCACGGCCGCAGGACAGCCAAGAGCGTTTCTCGAGCAGAGCATACTGAAGGCAAACTGCACCGGTTTCAAACCAATCTCCAAGTAGATTCCATCTGAAATTCTGCAGGCGGGTGTAGCGGCCCTGCGCCCGAGTTCTAGCTGCTCTCCTAACCTCTAGTCCATCAAAAAATCACTAATCATGAACTAAACTCTAACGATGGTTAAAGCAGACGCCCAATGCCGTCATCGCTGATACCTGCTCAGTTTCAGGAGGGACTCGGAGGTGGCCGTACGTAGACGACGGGCACTCGACACACAAGTGTGGTAGAAGGATGCTGAGGACGTGCAAAGTGTAAAGCAGAGCCTAACAGCTGAGCTGCTGAGAGCACAAGCACTGCGGCCTTGGGCCAGGGCTTGCAGAGAGCCAGGATTGTGGGGTTCCCCTTACTGGGCACCTCCTGAATAGACTTGCACCTCCTGAACACACAGTAGCCTGGTGGCCACTGCAATTAAACCTTATCTACCAGATTTCCTGAGTGGATCAAGCTTTACAACGAGGAGGCAGTTTCAGCCCCAGAATCACAGAACCACAGAACATTAGGGATTGGAAGGGACCTCAAAAGATCATCTAGTCCAGTCCCCCTGACACAGCAGGACCACCTAGACCAATGTCAAGCTTACTTTCCCCTCCCCGCCTCGTTTTCCTAGAGTTACAGGGACTTTCACCAGTAGCTCTTGTCTCCAGAAATCAATGTTAAGCAGCAGTTAGAAGTTAAATAGAGGCTAACAAAAGCTTGGGAGTAGTTATCCCCTTCTTATACTCCAGAAGAGCCCAACCTGCACTTGACTACAGCTTCCCTTCAGGGAGCTGTGGAGAGGGAGAAGGTCCTCCCTGAGTCTCCCCTTCTCCAGGCTAAACACCCCCAGCCTCTCCCCATCAGACTTTCCCTCCAGTCCCTTCCACAGCCTCGTTGCTCCTCTGGACCTGCTCCAGCCTCTCAATCTCTTTCTTGAAGTGAGTGGCCCAGAACTGCCCCCAGTACTTGAAGGGAGGCCTCCCCAGTGCCCAGTACAGGGGGAGGATGACGTCCCTAGTCTACTGGCCACACTATTTCTGATCCAAACCAGGATGCCATTGGCCTTCTGGGCCACCTAGGCACTCTGCTGGCTCCTGTTCAGCCAGTTGTCAACCAGTACTGCCACGTGCCTCTCTGCCAGGCTGCTCTCCAGCCACTCATCTCCCAGTCTGTAGCTGTAGGGGGTTCTTGTGGCCAAAATGTAGGACCCTGCCCTTGACCCTGTTAAAGCTCATCCTGTCGCCCACTGACCCAGCCTGGCCAGAACTCTCTGCAGCATCTTCTTTCCAGCAGATCCACACTCCCCCCCATCTTAGGGTCATCTGCAGATTTACTGAGAGTGGGATCCCATGAAGCCAGGGAGTGGATTCTTGCCCTCATCCCTACAGACCCAGTCAGGTGTTTAGCAGGTGGAGGGCTGCCTCAGTTCTGCTCATGGTAGGGCAACAGAACCACCTCACCCAAACAGAACCTTCATCATCAGGGGCTTCTTTACCTGAGATGACCACTTGGTATCAGCTGACTGGCATTGGTGTGGCCGTGGGCATGTTAGGGACACCGAGACCGACCCCTCACCTCTTGTCTCCCTCTCTTCTCCCCACGCTCCCAAGGTTGGCTCCGTGGTGGCCGTCGGCTGGATCCGCTCCAAGAAAGCTGTCGACTGGCGCCTGTTCCGCAACATCTTCCTGGCGTGGTTCGTGACTGTGCCAGTGGCCGGCCTGTTCAGCGCCGGCGTGATGGCGCTGCTGATGTACGGGATCCTGCCCTACATCTGAAGGAGCCCTCCTGCGCCGCACGAAGGGGAAATGGCCGAGATACTGCCGAGGGGAGACGCGTTCCCATGGAAGACCCAGTGAGAGAGGATCCATTTTCCATATCGAGCTTCTTATCTACTGTACATACCGATGTGTCATACTGGTGACATGGTGATGTGGTGCCATTTCTTATCTATTAAAAGACGCATATATGCATATAGTAGGTAACGATACCTAAGTTATATTATCAGTGGGGTGAAAATAATGGCCTAGACTTTAATATTTAGTACAGTTTGTACATACTGTATCATTTTGGTGGCAATTTTTAATCTTTGAGAGAAGAGTGTGGTTTAGGAGGTGTTTCTTGTCCGTTTGATGGAAGAAGACGACGAGGTGAGGTACAGGAGCGCGTAGCACACGGGTTTTCTTTTCTAAAGCGAGTAAGATCCTGGAACGGAACAAACCGTGCGGGGTTGCTTTTCCTACGACAACTGGGTTCATATCCCCTTGATGTCCGTGTGTCACCACGCGGCGGCTGTGGCTGTGCGAGTCGTGCAGGCGGTAACTTTTACCCGGAGCGCTTCCCTTCTCCAGCTGGGGTAGGGAGGGTTAGAAGTACCAAAGAAGCAGGGGGCTCGCTTGCCGACGTCGTTGTCCCCACGTGTGGGTGTGTGTTGTGTTTCACCACCTCTCTGTCCGCGTTGTTTTCGCCCCGCTCCGGCCAGCAAGGCTGGGGTGGTGCTGTTGATGTCTTAATGTAGCTCTCAAAAGCAAACCAGAAGCACACGAGCAGTTAGTTCTCATCACTCCGCAGTCAGACCGCACTTCTCCACGTTAGCCGAGAGCAGAACGGCTTCAGTCTGTGAGCGGCGTTTCGAGTGTCTCACTGCTCACCTTCTCCCTCTCCCCTCCAAGTCGCAGCTCCCAGTTGCCCTGCTACCAGTTCTGGTGGGAGGACAGACTGTGGGTCTCCCCTTCCACCATCCACCCAGCCAGCACCTCATGTTCTCGGGTGTCGCAGGGTGCCTGGCACCCCGGGTACCAGGCGAGAAGGGCAGCAGCAGGTAGGAAACGGGCTCAGCCCTGGGTTTGTGGCTGAAGGACTGGGTGGCCACAGGAGTGCTGCCTGTGTGGGGGCTGGTGGGAGACGCTTGCTGAGGATGTGGGCAGCTGCTGGTTCCTTCCCAGCAAGTCCCATCCCACGCCGTAGCCGGCCAGCCTCCCGCCATGCTGCTGACTGCGTGGGAGGCTGGCCCCGCGTGGCTGGAGGGGGGTTGTGGTAGCCAGCCCCTGCAATGGGATCTCTGTCACGGCAGCTCAGGGGGACGGGGGCGGCTGTGGCGCCTGCACAGCTTCGGCCAGCACGCTGGGGCGAAGGCGACTGCGCTGTGGGCAGAGGGCGAGGGCTGCCCGGAGGAGGCTGGGACTCGATTACTGTTTAAATGCTGCTAAAATTTTGATAAAATGTTCTTGGTACTCCATTGTGACTTTTCCATTGGTCATCCACACTAAATTTATAATAAAAGGATAAACAGCCCCATCACTGTTTGCCCCTTGGGTTTTTTGAGCGGTGCCAGCTGTGGTGGGAAGGCTCCGTGGACGGCTGAAACTCACTTCTTGGCATCCACCACCCTTTGTTCGTTGTCCCCCGGGCATGAAGCGATGCTCTGTGCGGCCCTCTGACAAACCTCCCTTTTCTTCCTGTAGCACCAGGGTCCAGCCCCTGCTCTGCCTGGAGCTGGGCTCATGGGCATCTCCCCAGTGAGGTCTGGGAGCTCAGGGGCTGCTTTGCATTGGTCACTGGCCACTTGCTGTGGCCTGCTGACCCCCTAGCCCTCCTTTCCGGGGCTCTGTAAGCATCCCTGTCGCTGCAGCTCCACTGTGCTGTTTCCAACCTCTGAGACCCCAGGGCACTGCTCTGAACACCACTGGCAAGCAAGTGGGACTGGTGAGCAGTGGCTGAGGGACCACCAAGACCACCTGGGACCTTGGAAAGGGGTGGGAGGACTCAGCCTATCTTCGCACCTGCAGAAACAAATGCTCGCCCGGTGGTGCAGCAGCTTGCCACCTTGTTTTATCTCCAGAGACTTCTCTTACTGGGCTGGCAGGGACACAGCGACAGCCCTGCACCACACACAGGGCTGTGCCTGCGCTGGGGGTTTGTGACACCCCCCTGCACACACCGCTGGGCGGCTGCTGCCCCCGTGCACGTTCAGGAACGAAACCCTTCTGAGGGAAACGGGCAGCAGAGAAGCATCTCCAGCACCTCCCCTCTCCCCACAAACAGAACAACCTTTAATCTGGAGGGAGCTGTAAAACCCAGAGTCCGTCCCGTGGAGGTGACCGTTGCCGCTGCAGGGGGTCAGAATTCGTTGCAGGGGAAGCAGAGCTGGTGCAGTGCCCTGCAGCCCCAGGCACCACTGAAACATCCTGCACCAGGCAGCAGTTAGACAGGCTCGGGCCACCTTGCACCCTGTGGGGCTGCCCCGTCCCAGAACTCAGCGCTATGACCTTCTTTCTCCTAACCCAGAGCATAAGGCAAAGGGTTTCCCACCACAGTTCGTGGTCTGTAGGGCTACAGCCCCGGGCTGGGGCAGGATTTCATAGAATCATTGGGGATTGGAAGGGACCTCAAAAGATCATCTAGTCCAGTCCCCCTGCCACAGCAGGATCACCCAGACCAAGTCAGAGATACAGAAGGTGAAAGAGGCAGAAGCTTAATGAAAATATTTCTTACAAGCAAAAACTCTCAACTGAAGGAGCACAGTCCCAGTTTGGAAACCAAAGTGTCTACTGTGGCTCATGGACCAGCAGTAAAAATCCCTGACTCAAACCAGCAGAAGAGGCAGCTGCAGGATGTGAAGGTGCTAACAGCCTCTAACAATCCTCATCAAACTCTCCTGGTGCCTTCAGCCTCCGCCCTTCTTTCTTCCGTGGGAGTTGCCTCATCCTTGCATGTTTGTCTGGTGGTCACTGGGCTGTTGCAGGGACTTCTTATTGCCCCTAGCCCTCCTCTGCTTGTGTTGCTGGTACTGCCCCACACCAGTGAAGCTGCTGCTGAGCGGTAACGTGAGTGTTCTCATTTGTTCTTCTCTAATGGAGTAGCCCTGTCCTTCCAGTAGGCTGTTGCTGGCCTCCTGACCCCAAGGAGGTTGTTCTTTGAGGCTCTATTGACTGGTCAGACTGGCTGAGCACCATTTGGGGCAGGGGTTCAGCCAGTGCCACAGGTACTAAGGCTTGTTCTGGTGATCCTGCTCTGGCAGGGAGATTGGTCTAGATGATCTTTCGAGGTCCCTTCCAATCCCTGATGGTTCTATGACCCTGTGATTCCACAGATGGGGTCTTCCTGCACAGCAGGTGTGTCAGGCCCTTTGCTGGGAGGGGCTCATGCCGCTGCTCTGTTTGAGATGCTGCTAGAGAACAGGAGCTTTATTTCTGATCTCCCAGTGTAAGGACAGCTGGGATTGTCAGCTCCACCAACAGGAGCTCCTCCAGCACAAAGGGAGAGGTTGTACCTGCAGGTGAAGCTGCCGGTATCGGGGAGGACAAGGAGGATGTAGTTAGTGCACTGCTGGTGACTGAGCCAGGAGGGTGGCCCTGACTGCCAATGGAAAAGCACTGGAGCAGTTTTGGGTGGCACCAAAACTGTCCTCCTGCTGTGAGAGAATTTGTCACCTTTTCTGCTTGAGGGGAAGCCTCCTGTTGTGCTGTGCTTTGGCATAGCTGATCTTCTCCTGATCTTGAAGGACAACTTCAAGAACCCCTTGGATTCCTGTAGAGAGCAGGCACACCTGGAACCACCCAAAGCTTCTGGTCTGAGTAATGTCCCACGTGCCTGACTCCTTCCACTTGTTCCCACTTCTCACGGGCTCAGGGTGATCTCTGCAATGGACATGGCATGTGGCTTGTCTTTCACACTCATGGGCTTATCAGGGTGAAGCTGCCAAGTTCTGTCTGCCTCTGACTCTGCCTGGCAGCCTGCAGCAAGTCTTGGCTGCTCCTTGAGAGACAGCTTCTGCCTTCCACGAGGCCAGAGATGCTCTGTTACACTGATAAAGGGCCTGTCACAGGCTGCTGGGGTTAACTGCTGCTCAGATTCCCCCACAAGCACTGGGGGACTGGCACGAGAGATGATGGTGAAAGGGGGAAGAGAGACTCCAGGCTAGTCCCAAGCCCTGCGAAGAGCTTCTGGGGAGAACTGCACAGGCCCAGCCCAGGGGACAGGCTTTGGATAGCAGACACAGGCTCAGTTTTGTTAGGTCTTGGCCATGTGTCTGCCTGCTCTACCAAGCTGCAGGTAGGTCTTCTATGCACTGAGCAACCTGGACACAGAAATCTGTGCCCAGAGAACTTCTTTGAGGGTGGTGAAACACTGTCACAGGTTGTCCTGCGAGAGAGGTGTCGGCGTCCCCATCCCTGGAGAAATCCAAGGTGAGGTTGGAAGGGGCTCGGGGCAACCTGACTTAGTTAAAGATGTCCCTGGTCAGCGCAGGGGACTGGACTAGATGACCTTAAGGGTCCTTTCCAGCCAAATCCATTCAGTGATTCCATTGCCTAGAGATGACTGACAGACAGGCAAACCCCTCGTACTCATTTACCAACCTCACGCAGCTCACTGAGGGGTTTAGTAGGAAGCTGGATCAGAATTTCCTTCCTTGGAGGACAACAATTCATTCCCACTTAGCAGCACAAGCAAAGAACAAACCTGCTACAAACCTCTGGCAACAAAGAAAACACGGGGCCAGCACAATTCTCCACCCTTGGAAGAAAAGGGTCAGTAAGGAAAAGGCAGATTTCCTACCAAATTCACTGAAAGAATGAAAAGGTGGCGAATTCTCCCAGCCATGGCTGGGATTGGGACTGCAAGACACGTGTCCTTCTGGGGTCCTGGTTTCCTGTGCCCTGTTTATTCCCACTCAGTAGGAGCAGGACTTCCCTCAATCGGCTGGACCGGTGCTTGAGTGACGCAGAACCGGCACAGCTTTGGTCAGAGGCTGGTGTGTCCTGCCCGCAGCCTGCGGCGTCCCGGTGTGAGTGTGCCATCAAGTGGTTCCACACGAGAGAACCCGGCGCAGAACTTCGTGTCACAGGCTTTGAGGCTCTGCAGAAGGGGTCTGTGGAAAACCACCTCTTTAAGGTCAGCATGAGGTGACTTGTCCAGGCAGGTGATGCTGCTTCCAGTGCAGCTCAGCACTGCTGCTGTTACCTGGGACTTGCTGGTAGTGCCTGGCTGGTGAAAGAGCCGTGCGCCTAGGTGGGGATGCCAGGACATCCTCCATTCTCCTCCTCGCCTTGCTTCCAACCGTGCTGGAGGGTTAAGGTCAAGAGTAGGAAGAGACTGTCAGGTACCTGAATAACCCTTGTTGGGGATTTCTGAGGGCCCCACGGCCATGAGCAAAGTACCTCAGTAAGTCAAACCCGAGTACATCTGTCTCCATGTAAGAGCTGCTAGGACACCCACACCCTGTGGGGTCACCAGATGTTGGGTGCTCCTAAATACCCTCACAAACACAGAGCTGGGCCATGTGCCTCGGGGCACACAGGTACAAGCCCCCTTGCTTCTCTAGCCCGGTGAGTAGGGGACGGTCAGACATCACAAAGCAGATCTAGGAATCCCAAGCACAGATACTTGGCTGGGTGGTGAATGGGTTGAGATCAGCCCTGAGGAGACGGAGATGGGGGAGTTTGTTGGCAGACAAGAAACTCGGGATGAGTGTGAGGGCAGCACTGGAAGGCCAGCTGTATCCTGGGCTGGGCCAGCTGTATCCTGGGCTGGCTCAAAACAAGTGAGACCAGCAGAGGTCTCCAGAGATCTCTGCCAACCCCTAACAGGGCTACAGGCTTGGGGATGAGGGGCTCAAAAGCTGCCCAGCAGAAAAGGACCTGGGGGTGCTGCTAGACACCGGCTTAATATGAGCCAGCAGTGTGCCCAGGTGGCCAAGAAGGCCAACAGGATGCTGGCTTGTATCAGGAATAGTGTGGTCAGCAGGAGAAGGGAAGTTATGGTGCCCTTGTATTCAGCTCTTGTGAGGTCTCACCTCAACTACTGGGTTCAGTTTTGGGCCCCTCACTATAACAAAGGTACATGGGAACGTGTCCAGAGCAGAGCTACCAAGCTCCTGAGGGGTTTAGAGAACAAGGCGTATGAGGAGGGGCTGAGGGAGCTGGGCAGGGTTATTTTGGAGAAGAGGACGCTGAGGGGGGACCTCATTGCCTTCTACAACTACCTTAAAGGAGTTTGTAGAGAGGTGGGTGTTGGCCTTTTCTCCTCAGTAACTAGTGACAAAACCAGAGGCAATGGTCTGAAGTTGGGGCAGGGGAGGTTTGAGTTGGCTATGAGGAAGAAATTCTTTACAGCAAGAGTGGTCGGGCACTGGAAGGGCCTTCCCAGGGAGGTGGTGGAGTCACCATCCCTGGAGGTGTTGAACTCCCCGTTTGCAGTAGGCTCTAGAGGGAAAGGTGCTTCTCAAAGTGCTCTCTGCGTCCAGCTCCCTTTGAGGCCCCAGCAGCCAGAAGAGTCATTCACCCACTAGTCCCTAAGCAGGCACCACGCGATTATGGCAGCTTGCACTCGAGCCTGACAGCGGCTGAGCTCAAGCGCGGTCGGAAGCCGGCAGTGTTTGAACAGGCGCTGATGAGCCGAAGCAGAGATGAGCTGGACCTGCAGCAGCAAATAGACTGGAGCTGACATGAAGCTTCAACAGGATAAGTTTAGACTATTATCAGGAAAATATTCTTCCCAGAGAGAGTGGTCAGGCACTGGAATGGGCTGCCCAGGGTGGTGGTTGGGTCCCCATCCCAGGATGTGTTCAAAAGTCGCTTAGATGCAGTGTTGGGGGATCTGGTTTAGGGGTGACCTTGTAGAGTAGGGTTGATGGTTGGACTCGATGATCCCAGGGAGCTTTTCCAACCTGAATGATTCAGTGAGTCTATGAAAGGCTGCTGGTTCCTGCCCAGGCATCTGCACGCTGCTGAGCTGGGAGGGGAGGAAGGTGCTGCAGCTCGTTGAGCAATTCCTGCTCAGCTGAAAAGGGAAGTGTTGCCCACATCCCTGGCCAGCAGATTATCAGCTTTCATGGTCACACGTAATTGAACTCCCGGCCCAGGGTGCTGGGGCACGTTGCTGCAACGCACGGCGTATTGAGCAAGGCAAAGGGAAGGGAGCGGAGGTTAGCGACAGCACAGGAGCCGCGGCGCTGCGCTCCTTCCACGGCACCGACGCCGACACAGATCCTATCGGCTGGGATCCCCAGTAGGAACTGATACCGCTCCGACCTCCAAGCTGGAGAAATCAGATGTCTGCAAGCAGAATTAGGCAAACTGTAAAGTGTGTGATCTCACGAATGGATCTTCTGGTTAAACCGGCCGGAGTCGGCGCAGCGATGCAGTGCGCGATAAGCAGCCGCGCGTGGACAGCCAGGACACGGGCAGCGAGCACAGAGCCGACACCTGCCCACTGCTGACCGCAGCCCCCTGCCCTGAAGGCTCTGGAAAAGCACAGAGGAAGCTTAGCTCAGCTGTAGTTGAAGCTGTCCCAGAGAACTGGAAGAAATCTGCTGCGGAGCCAGAGGCCAGCCTTCCCGTCCCGCAGGCATCCTGGCTTGTATCAGAAATAGTGACCAACAGGAGTGGGGGAGTGGTTGTCCGCTGCACGAAGCACTGGCGTGGCCACACCTCGAGTACTGGGTTCTGTTTTGGGAGCCTCACTCCAAACCCGATGATGGGGTGCTGGAGCAGGTCCTAAGAAGGGTAACAAAGCTGTTGGGGGGGGTCTGGAGAGCAAGTCCTCTGAGGATGCTGGGTTTTTTAGCCTGTTCTTTACAGCTACCTGAAAGGAGGTTGCAAGGAGCTGAGGACCGCTGTCTTTTCCCAAGTCACAAGAGGAAACGGCCTCAAGTTGCACCAGGGAAGGTTTAGGGTGGCTATTAGGAAAAAGTCGTTACAGAAATGGTTAGACCACGCTGGAATGGGGAACCCAGGGAAGAGGTGGAGTCACCAACCCTAGTGAGATGTAAGACATTTAGACGTAGTACTTGGGGACATGACCTGTCAGTGCTGGGCTAATGGCTGAACTTGATGGTCTTAAAGGTTCCTTCCAATGAAAATGATTCTGTGAGTCAAAAATGCTCTGAAGTAGTTAGTGTTTGTTGTGATGGAACTGGTGCAGAGAGGCACTAGGAAAGGCTCCTTTCAGTATCAGAACCAATCAGCAACACAGGAGCTGTATGTTGCTGAGAAGAGCTGGAGAGCTTTGGAGAGACTGTACACAAACCAAAGCACAACTCCATCTGGTTATTCAACCAACATCTCTTCAGGACATCTGGAAGACAGCACTCAGTCTGATTTTAAGCTGTTGATGTCTGTTTCATGCTAAACTGGCAAATCACACACTCAAATGAGTTGTATGGATCATTCTGATGTTGCTGCCCTTCACCACTGAACATCCTTCTTTTGATTCTTAAAGTCATTTGATGGTTCATTCCCATCTTCACATGAGCTTTTGCTTTGTACCTGCAGAAGTCTGTTCAAGAACAAGGCCAGAGAGGTGCACAATCCTGTGCTGTCAGCTGGGTTGGGGACCAGAGCTGCAGCCAGAAGATCTCCAGGCACAGCTCAAGGAAGGAGAAGGCTCGTTCCCAGATGTTTGAGATGAAGACCCTGTGCTTCAAGCAAGAAGATTCTACATAAATGAAGGTATCACATGCAGTCCCTTTTGAAAAGTCCTTTGTGAAGTGCTTTCAGACTAGGTTTGTAGTGCCAGCCTGATAAGTAGTTCTGGAGGTTCCGTTCAGGTGGGATACGAATAGGATGCTCCTAAGAGAAACAAATCCAAGGGTTAACACATTTTTCACCTGTGACAGCTCGTTGTCCTGATGGGAGGGTAACAGACACTACAGATCTGCAGTGCTAGAATGGTTTTGCATTTTCTTGCTGTTAATAAACCCCTCCCAAGTGGGGAGAGAAGACCAAAGCTAATCATCCCAATGTGAAGCGTTATGAGCTGCTGAGCTTTCCAGAGGAGCACCTCAGTGCCTTCTGTGGCCCTAATGGCTTGGACTCCTGTGCCTGGGTACGGCTCGGATGCAGCAAGCTCCACTTCCCCTCCTCTAGAGAAGATGCCTTTCAGAGTTCAGCGCGGAAGCAACGTTGATTCAGCAGCCCAGAGAAGAAACCCACGCTCTGGATTCCGCTGGCATCATGGGTTCATTGGCATCATGTGCCTGCTGCTGGAGCACAGCCACTACTGGGAAACAGGCTGTAGCACAGCTCCTCAGGCATCCAGGAGACAGATGGAAGCCCCAGGATGACCCGGTAGGTGGGATGAGAAGTGTTATTTAAAGACTCACCGTGTTTTTGTTTGACAAAAGAGTAGTTCAAATGCTGCTGCTTTATTTGAGAAAGAAATGACTGGATGCCTTCCTTATAAGCAAGCCCCAAAGGAGAAAAGCAGAAGCCTACACTTTGTTTGTAAAGTTCAGAGTCTGTTGTGTTTTGATCCCTGCAACTAGAGGCTTGGCAAAGGGTTCCTCCTAAACCATCAGTCAGAGATAGAGGTAGAAGCTTTACAAGCCCATGAAGCCCAAAATTACCCTGCACAGAGGCAGAGGAGAGGCAGCCTGTGACTCTGCTGGTTCAGCTCACTGGAGATGCGGATGACTTGTGCCACAAAGCCTTGGGAACAGTGCTCTTGTGCAGTAGCCCTGCCAGGCTCTTTGCTCGCCCGCAGAACAGCCAGAATGCAGCTGTGCTTCTAACCCACCGCAGCGTAAGCCCCACCGAACCTCACCTTGGATTCCAGGCTGACAGAGACAAGGCCAACACACAACAAGGACATTGTTCTGGGCAGGATGGCCGCTCTCTGACCCCCCTGCCAGCAGCACCAGGGGTGAAAATGGGATCAAATAAAAGCTCAGAGATGTCAAGCTGGAAAATACCCAGCTCAACAGTACTCAGGTGATGAAAATTCACCCTAATGTTCATTGATCACATAGATGGAAAAACCCCAGCAGCAGGCATGAAGCACGTGAACCATCAGCAGACCTGAGAGCAGAGAATGAAAGACTTCTTCAATCTTTTACAGGAAATGCCAGCAAAGCCCTTCTTCTTATCAGATACCACAACAGTGCAACATCCTCGTTCTGACAGGCTTCCATGAGGTGCTGTGTGTTCCAGGGGAGGCTATCACAGGCTGCTACCCCCTTCTGAACTCCTCTCTGAGTGGGCCCGGGATAGATTCTTAAAGGAGAGTAAGGGGATGAGACCAGTTAGAGTGGCACCAAGAGCTGTGCTGGTGGAGTGGAACATGCTGCTTCCATTAGGATTTGAACTCGGCCCTGGGGACTTTGTCCAAAAGCAGCACGATGGGGCACACGGAGAGATGATTGCTTTAGGGGCTCCTGCAGTGGGCAGGACCAAATGAGCCCAGTCAGAAACCCGCTTTTAGATGTGATCAGCAAAACACATAAAAAGAAACAGCACACATAATGCAACACAAATCGACCTGGTTCTGGCTTTCTAAGTTCCCCCAGGAGATCTCTGAAGCACTTAGGAGGGAAAATGCAGCCGGCACTACCACTGCGCTGGAAGCCAGGACCTTCTGTTGGGGAACAGGGGTGCATTTTCCCATCTACTGCTCAAGGAGACCTGAATTCTTTCTGCGGTGTCTTTTTATTTTCTAGAGTTCCTTGCAGAACACTGTCATCACAGCTTAGCCTCCAGGGAAACTGCAGCAGAACCACCGCTGCACGAGTAAGTTCTGTTAACTTGAAGCCTCCAACGCCTACCTGCTGCTCAGCACAGAAACCCCGCAGCGGGTGAAGTCCAGCTGACAAGCCAGGCAGGTCTCAGCAATGACAAAACCCTTGGAAAACACACCATCATCCAACAGTTCCCCCCTCCACTGAGGTGGGTGTTTAGCAAGGAACAAACAGGCTCTAGAACATGTTTTAAAAGGTAAAAAGAGGTTGGCAAATTTGTTAGAACAAGGGAAAATAGAGACTGTGAAGGAACCCTGACAAGTACTGCTGCTTGTGTGGATCTGTTGGGATACAGGGGTTTGCTAACTGAGAGCCAAGTTAACTTCACCGATAACAGAGCTCAGCTAAACACTTTCTTATCGCCGATCGCAGATGGAATGAAGAAACCAGGAATCAGAATATTAAGTGTTTTTAGTTCAAACACTGCGTGTGTGGCTGGTTCTCTTATCTAGGCATCAAAAGCAGGCAATGGACCCCAGACTACAGAATTCCTTTTCCTCGCTGCAGCAGGAAGAGTGCAGCTAAGCTGGAAGGCTTCAAGAATGTTTGTTCGCTCACAAAAACCACATCATGAAGCTTTTCCTCATCTCTTTAGCCAAGCGTGTGCTTCCACGTGCACCAAGAAGTGGACAAGCCATTGCTTGTTGACACCTGGGGCTGCCCTTTTCTTTTGAATCCAGTGTAGCCTCAAGAGCAGGAGTCCTCCCTTGATAAGCTGTGTGACCGAGCAACAGAACCGGCTGCCCGGCGAGGCTGTGCAGCCCACTTCTCTGGAGACTTTCACGACCTGTCTGGATGCTTCCCTGTGTGACCTCTCCTGGCTTTTATAATCCTGTTCGAGCAGGGGGGGTTGGACTCAATGACCCCTGAGGTCCCTTCCACCCCCTAATGATCTGTGTGTCTGTGTGTGTAGCTTGCTGCACACATGACCAGAGACCTCATGGGGTTCTTTTAGCTCTTGCTCTGCAGCTCTTTCTCCACTAGCTGTGAGTTCACTGAATGCTGCCCCATTGTACCTGGGCCTACAATTTGGAAAGGAGGCGAGTGACCCCGACCAAAGCAGCAGAAGTAACCCCCAGCTCACTGACAGCAATGCTTTTTATTAGAAAGAATAAGAAAGTGCTTCCACAGGAGTTGCTTCATACAGAGTTGTTAAGAAACATGATTTTTCCTTTTCATCTCTGGACAGTTCCAATGTGATGAATCTTCAGTGCAAAGTGTTCTCCAAGATTCTCCCACACACATGTAGAGTTTCTTCTCCGCACACCTTCATGCATTTGGCAAGTGTGAAGCAGTACTGAAATGCCTGTCCTTCAAAAAGCAGAGGTTATGAAGCTCTTGATATGTTCCAGTGCCCAACAGGAATCACATCATGTGTTGTCTAACACAAGTTCAAGGGCCACAACTCATTCATTCAGTCCTACACACATAGAAACATTCAGGTTGGAAAAGTTGGGATCATCAAGTCCAACCATCAACCCCACTCTACAAGGTCACCCCTAAACCAGATCCCCCAACACTACATCCAAGTGACTTTTAAACACATCCAGGGATGGTGACTCAACCACCACCCTGGGCAGCCTGCTCCAGTGCCTGATTCTTCACTCTCTCTCCGTGAAGAATTTCTTCCTGATGTCCTGCACAGGTGCTGGACAGTGCTTTCAGTTCTCTGGAGAACCACCACCACATACACCAACCTCAACAACAGCATCACATTTCACTACAGAGAAAACACTGGAACTGCTTTTATTTTAATTAACCTGCTTGTTAGCCGGGGACTGACTTGGAACACTTGGTGCTGCTTCTGCCTTGGAACTACATCTGGAGGGAAGAAACATCATGAGAGGACTGGCCACCCCTTCATTCCCCCTCAGTTTGGCACACATTTATGATACTTCTTGTGATGTTGGAGCCAAGGTCAGGCTGGATGAGGCTCTGAGCAATCTGTTCTACTTAGAGATGTCCCTGCTTGTTGTAGGGTGGTTGGGCTAGATGACCTTTGGAGGTCCCTTCCAGCCCAACACATTCTCTGATTCTACGCATCACTCACAGTGTTCCAATTGCCACTCTTTATGTCCCACTCTACCCATGTCTCCTTAACCCCTTCTTCCCTGCGTGTGAGCGACAGGGAGATGGCACAGCCATCGCACAAACTTTGGTGCAAATTCTCACACGCAGTGGAATGCACCGAACCAAACGGCGGGATCTTCCATGCAACACATTACTTCTCCTTCCTCATGCTCCACCACGTGAACCCCATCAAGAAAATTATCTTTTCAGCTTTTCCAACATGAAAAACTCCTACTAAAGACGAGAGAAACCACAGGAAACACTGTACACAGCCGTAGCCCAAAGGCTACCTTTCCCTAGAGTACATGGACACAAACACTGACACTGAAAGACAATCAAAACAGCTTTGTGAGCCATAGTCAGCTCATACCAACAGGTCACACGTGTGTCAACAAGGTCCGTACTGCATCTGCCAGTCACACCCTTGGGTCATTGTTCCCCATTCCTTCTGTACAGAGCCAAATCACCACCCTCTTCAAGGGACTACTGTCACCCATCGTACAGCAGGGTGTCTTTATACAAGAGTCCCACTGCAATAACCATATCGTGGAGAAACTTATTCCCATGGATGAGAGGAATGAGGTGCAGGTCCCAGAACAGTAACTTGACTGTGGGAAGAGAGGAATTTGTCTTTTGAAAAGGCAAGATGCTTTTCTAGCACAGCCCTCACACACAGGAAAGCACCCAGAAACCCACCACAACGTCTATACAAAGATGCAAAGGTATAAACAGATGTTCAGCTCCCTAAGGGTCTTGAAACAGAACCAGAATTTACCCCTAGGCACTTGTGAGTACAGAGCTCCTACCTCCAAACTCAGGACTTGTTGCTTGCTTTGTGACTTCCAGCTGTGAATAACAAAACCTGCATCCAGGAACACCTTTAGCTGTCAAACATCTCCCTGCCACCAGCAGAAGTGCTGAACTAGGCACTAAGCAACACGGGCTGCCATCTACACACACCGCTGGGCCTTGGTGCTGCTGCTCCTCTGCAGTCCTCCTGGATGAGCAGAGCCTCTTGGGTCCACAGTCAGGGCGATTTGCAGATCGGTAGGAGAGACCTGGCTCTTCAGAAAGGAAATATGTGAACATTTGAAAAGCACAATGTGTCTACAGCTGGCATTTAGACACAAAAGGACTTTGAAGGAGCTGGGCCTTCACGTTCACTGCCCTAAACAATTGCATCACCAACAGGGAAGGCTGTATGGACAGGGGCCAAGGGTCCTGGACACAGCCCTGCACCTAACACGATCCATCCAGGCAGAAAGTCAGCTTTGAGAATCCAGTTGCTCAACTGGGAACATAAAGAAGTTCTCCTTAATGTCAAGAGTCTTTGGATAAGACAGCGTTCCCAACTAATCTACCGCTGATCCCTGCTAGTATCAAAACCTTTAGAAAAGAGTCTCTGCAAAAGGTTGGGTAGTTCTGTGGAAATTCCACACCCGCTGTTGGATTTCTCTAAAAAAAGGTGTCATTTCAGTCTACACCAAGGAGAACTTCAGCAGTTCAGTTTTCTACTCAAAGTGGCATGCAGCAAATAGTAAAAGAGTTGCTTATTTAGTAAAGGGTCTGTCTCATTTGACTCTTTAACTGAGCACAGTCACCTTGGAAATAATCAAGCACAGCCCTGGTGTGGCTCCTGGAGCCACAGGGAACTTTGCACCTACTCCTGAACGTGCGTGTCCTGTTGTTCCACTGGTGTTGCCCATGACATGCAACACCACTTGGGTTGCCTAGCATGGGAAGGAATCCCTTAAGACTACTCAGTAAAACAAGCACCTGATTTCCACTTTGTCCTTGCCTTGCCTGAGGAACTGCTCACGTACGCAAAGCTTGCAGTCCATGCTGTGCCCACACAGCAGTACAATGAGGGAAGCACTAAGAAACCTGCTGTGACATCTTGTTGTTTGGACCCTTAACACATGACCCCGAGGAAGCAGACAATATTCCAGCACTGCCATCTGGAATGGCAACTTTCCAACACTGCAGCTGTTAACTGCCTTAAAAAGGCCATGAATTATCAAAACATTTATATTCAGGAGGGCAAGGGTTAAACGAAAAGAATCAAAACCAGTAGCAGGAGCCCAGTAAACTGCCAAAAACCAAGGCAGAGCTACCTTACACCTTTTGGTCAATACAGGACTGTGGCTCCTCCAAAGCCACAGCTGAAGACTTTGTATGAAGTTGCTAAAACGAGTAGCAGAGCACGTTGCTGGGATGGCTTGTTTGTAGGAGGAAGGCTTCTTCCTAAACAAAGATGCTTTTGTGTTGGGAAGCTGCACTCACCTCAGGAATGTTTGTCACTGCAGGTTTGTTGTAAACTTCCCACCCTAAAACATTCAGCTTTTTGGCAACAAAACTAGCAAAGACTGCAAACTGAGGGAACAACCAGCACATGAGCTCATTCCTTCCCAGAGAAATAGGATACTCAGAGCAAGCGTCCTAGAATCATGGAATAGAATCATAGAATCATCAGGGATTGGAAGGGACCTTGAAAGATCATCTAGTCCAATCCCCCTGCCAGAGCAGGATCACCTCACTGGAGAAGACATGGAATCAGTCCTCTTCAAACCAGACACAAAACTTTCAGTGGACAAAAGCAAGAACACTGAGGGATGAGGGGGTGCTCAGGCCCCCAGAGCTTAGAAAACAGAGTATCTGACACCACTGTACTACAAACATCTGCTTTTCCCCCCCCTTCTAATATGTAGCAGGGCACTGCTGACTTTGCTTCAAATGCCTCCTCTGAGCTCCCCTCACCCAAACGCTGCAAGCTGAGCACTTGAAAGCCTCGCAGCTTTCGCTGTGCCACCCATTGACTTCAACACATCAACCCACTGACACAGTGACAGTGCTGAAACAGACAATCCAAACAGCACCTCTCAAATTTTACTGCTGTACATAAATAATCACAAGGCACAGAACAGCAACCAGTCCAAGAGCTTGAAGGCCGAGGAACCAGAGCATCACCCAGAAGAATATGATTATTACGGGCTCCACTATCCGCTCTCCAAAGTACATCCTCGTGAAGCCTATCCTGATGAGGCTTTTGTTTAGTTCTCCAAAGAGAGTCCCCATCCTTTGATAGTCATCTACGACAGGTTCTGCCGGGCGGCTGCGCTGTTCCTGCTGCACCTGCAGACACAAGATGAGAAAATAGAGTAGGATCAGTTCTTATTGCGGTGATTCGGAACCAGTCTCAGCATAAAAATAAGAGGTAGGCAGTGTCCTGGAAGCTGTCACACAGAGCGAGGGGGGCGAAGGACCGCCATGGAGGCCACCAGCAGGTGCATGTCCACATGCTCCGACTCATGGGGCAACAGGAGGACAATCACCTGCACGCATCCACACTGATGACACCTATTGCGGTATGGAGCAGGCGTAAGACATGGGACTTCCCTCGCAGCCCCAGTCTGCTCTGATAAGCCAACAGCACGAAGTTGCTCACAGCCTCATAAGAAGGGTACAGAGTAAATCCCACCTTCCTCTGGCCCTCCAGGTATTTTTTTAGAGCAAGGCATTCTCTCGCCCTCTCCTCAAGCAGGGCTCGATGAATGCATTCCTCAAGTGATCATGCCAGGCAACCTCCTAGGCACAGAGGCACCCAAGTTTGTGTTGAACTGAAAGACAAGCATCAGGTTATTTTTCCAAATATCTTCCATAAACTAACAAACCTTCCAGAATGAAACCTGCTTTTCTGAGCATCTTTCTCACGGGCTCCTTCTAAGTACTGAATGGCTGCAGTAAGGTCTCCTCAGAGCCACCTCTTTCATCTGCAGGATGAACAACCTGAACAAACTCCAAGCCTCTCAGGCTGCCAAATATCCGAGGTGTTTCAGCCCTCAAATCCTTTTGGCGGCCCTTGTCTGGACCTGCTCCACACCTTTCTTGTGCTGAGGACGCCAGAGCTAGATGCAGCACTCCATACTCCATATTTTGTTTCTATTTTTGATTTTAAAGTATTTAAAGTTAGTAACACAAGTATCACATAGAACTGAAGGGCAAGTGTCTGATCTGTCCCATGGATTAATACAATGTTCCTCACAAGCCCTACTGCAGCACCCAAAGGTTCCCATCAAGTGCCCAGTTTCCCCTTGTCTTTTCAGATGTCTGCTGTTACGTAACTTCCCTCCCTCTTTACTGCCAGAAAATCAGAACTTGGAGACCCACAATCTTTAAAAATTTACTAACAGAAACTTTGGAACTAAGTTTACTCAAAGGGCTCAAGGGCTTGGATGCTTTAAGAAGAGTCATGACCGGTCCTCTCAGATGCCATGGAAGGACCTTTTTTCAGAACTCAAGTCTCCACAGAGGTCACAAAGGCAATACAAAATGCAACTTCTGTCCCCTTCCAGCACAGATGATGCTCCTACCTACCTGAGGTGCTTCTTAAAAGAATCTATCTCCCATGGAATGGAATGTTTTCGTGAACTAGCTCTGAACAATACAGAAGGTCGAATCAACTCAGCCTACTGAACACAGCAAGGACCCAGCTGTGGCTTTCCCAGTTATGTTTGTCTTCAACATAACACAGAGAATCATGTGTGTTCTGACCACTAACTGCCCGTCCTTACGGCAACTGCCACTGTATCCACTCAGGCTCACTGCTGCCTAAATTCAGGAGTACACGTGGGAAGTCATGAACGAGAGGCTGCTCCACACCAGTCTGACAGCAGGAACTTTTTCTTGCTTATCCCCTTCCTATCAAGGGTGTTCTGAGCATGCAGGGAAACATGAGATCCCATCAGAACATACCTCCCCCAGAGAAACCATCTCTGCAATGATTCATGTGCTGCTCACCAGGACAGAAGGATAAAGTTAGCACTGAACTTTCCACAGTCATTTACGGCTGAACCCTGTCTGCACCTCGTAAGTACAATGCAGCCAGTTCAAGGCCTTTTTCCCTCAACCTGCTGGGAACACACAGTTCCTGCTCCTGACACTTTGCAGATCACCCCAAGTAACTGCTGGGCCCTTGGAGGCTGCAGAACCCAAATGGATCTGAAGTGGAGAGGATCCTATCCAACAAGCTTGGGAACTTACTTTCCTGTGGCTAATCAGAAAGCATCTTCTGTGCTATCAGCAACACCACACTATGGAAGGATGCTATCGATGATGTCCTCACACAAAGACTAGATGTTCTTACACAGCGTTGCCAGCAAGCTCTGTTGGCAAGTCCCAGCAGCTTCTTAGGGCCACAGCAGCTGCTAAGGGCCCTCAGCTAGAGATGCCCACACTCAGGGCACCCCACACTTGGATGTGGTAGATTTGCTGGCCACGTGCAGATCTCATGTGATGAATGGCTGCAGGTGACTCTCCGTGTGCTTCTTCCCACAGCCACCTGCTGCCAAACTAGCTTGATGGGTGAGGCACTATGGGGCCACCAGGAAGGGCAGCACTGGGCTCGATGAACTGTCTAGCAGATGACAAAATGAACAGCTCTACCATGACCACAACAATTCCCAGTCCTGCAGCCTCACTATGGCATTAGCCGTGAGGAGAATAGGTGTAGTCCTGAGTTTTCCACACTTAGCCTCAGGATCTTGGGACAGCTGGTCTGTTTAGGGATTTTTTTTTACCTGTGTGAAAAAAATATGTCCTAATTAACTGACTTGAGTGAAAGAACTGGATGAAGTCCAACAGCCTTCATTCTGTGGGTGGAGGGAGTGGACAAACACAAGCGAGTTGCCCCACCTAAGGATTAAGGATGTTTTGTTAAAAAATGCCCACAGCAAACCCCAAAGCACTGAACTCCTCTGAAAGCACAAGAACCTTCAAAACAATTCAGTAACATCCCTCTCACTGCCTGTCATGACTAATGAATTGAGAAATCCTCAAGTCTTCTGTTGCTCAGTAAACTTTAAATCACAGAATCATTTTGTTTAGGTCTTTGAAAAGACCTTCAAGACCAGAGTCCAGCCACTACCCCAACTGTCCCAAGGCCACGATTAAACCTTATCCCTGAGCTCCAGGTCTTTGAAATGACTCTGAAACACATTCAGGGATAGAGATTCGACTGCCTTCCTGGGCAGCCTGTTCAAAGGCCTGATAATGCTGTCAGTAAAAAAGTTTTTACTAATCTAAACTTCCCCTGGTGCAATTTGAAGCTATTTCCTCTTGCCTTGTTCCTTTTGAGAAGACACCAACCCCCACCTCTCTACACCCTGCCCTTCAGATAGTGGTAGACAGCAATAAGGTCTCCTCTCAACCTCCTTTTCTCCAGACTAGTGCTACTTCCTCCACATCAGAGCAGCTTCACTGGCTGCCCTTGAGGCCCTTCCTCAGCTTCAGTGCCCTTCTTTGGACCCAACACCTTGACCTGAGAACAGCGTGGAGTAGCAGAAAGGAATTCACAGCAGTCTTCTCTAACACTGGGAAGCAGCAGCAGCTCCATGTTGTCTATAACACATCTCAGATCACAACTGGTCACAGTTACAGTTGTAAAAGAAAGAAAAAGAGCTAGACAGCATATTTAAGACAATTATTTCCACATCAGACAGAAAAGAAGGCAATTCTTCAGGTTTAGCAGCAAACACATCTTTAATGACATCTAAATGAGACATTAAATCAAGTGAATTAAGTGTAGGGATGTTACAGTCACATACCCAGCCTCACACTTCCCTTTTCTCCAAGTAAAAAGGTTCCTGTGTGGTAGTTAACTGCTCACTGACTATTTTACTCCAGCCATGGGTATTTTTACTCCAAGCAGCAGGTGATCTGCTGGACAGCTGAAGCCTGTGGATCTCAGAGGTCTTTTCCAGCCTCAGTAATTCTGTGATTCTAAGACACTTAAATGACCAAGAAGGGACTGAGATGTGACTGAAGGAACATGCTTACTCACAGAAAAACAGTCCCTTATTGTGGAAAGCTAGAACATCAATGCTAGAGCTTCACAAAATCACCTCTTTTTAGAGGATGCAACCTACAAGTGAAAATACTTCAAGCTCTATCTTACAGAACAAATATAAGAAAGTGAGCAGATGATAGAGATCAGATGGAAGAAAACAGAAGTTCTCTTCCTCTCAAAACAACAGATCAGCTTCTGTTGGGTGCAGACAGGGACACATTCTGGCTACAGATATTTGATTTAGTAGCCAGCTACGTAAGTCTGGGAGGAATGACTTACTCAAGCACCACACTGCCCAGCACACTGCCATGGGCAGGCTTTGGAGATCTGCAGTGAATGACAAGTTCAGTGGCTGCCTCCTCCTCGGAGCCACAGCCTCACTCCATCACAGGGCACCAGCACGAAAACCCACGACTCTCAGGGTGGCTGAACACAGGTTCCCTCCCTCCCACTCCTCCACACACCCAAACCAGGCAGTTTGGGTACTCGTAACGCCTGGTGCGTGACGAGGATTTCACTCTGCTTTCTCAGGCTCAAAAATGATTTCTTATGTTTAATTAGGAGAAAGTTAAATTTACCTGAGAAGGGCAAATAATTGGATTGGAAATGTTTCCGATTTTCTTCCTCTTCAAGTGGAGCAGGAAGAGAATAGTACCCCCTGACATCCTTTGCTAGCATGAACCTAATGATTAATACGTGACCTTGGAAGTGTACGCAGTAAAAATGTCTTGGTACTCGGCCAACAGACTATTAACACACCAGAGTTAATGCCAACTGTCTGAAGATAAAGCCTCACTCTGGTTCACTTCTCTAGGCTAATTTTAATCTGATATTTAAATATGATAAGATGAATCTATTAGGAAATTAAGAAAAAAACCCCCCATGCATAAAAACCCATAAAACGTAAGAACAAGACAGAGGGAACAGGTAAGTTTAGTTTGCTCCTCTAGAGAGAACAAAAAAACCCTACAAAAATTCCTAATACCAAAAAGTACTTTAGGATGGCTACCAGAGACAAAAGGAAGATCAAGAGGTTCTCCTCCCCCTCCACTCCGCCCTGGTGAGGCCACATCTGGAATACTGTGTCCAGTTCTGGGACCCTCGGTTCCAGAAGGACACAGAACTGCTTGAGAGTGTCCAATGCAAAAGCACAAAGATGATGAAGGGATTACAACATCTCCCTGATGAGGAAAGGCTGAGGGAGCTGGGTCTCTTGAGCTCGGAAAAAAGGAGACTGAAGGGTGACCCCATTATTGTTGATAAATATGGAAAGGGTGGGTGTCAGGAGGATGGAGCCAGGCTCTGCTCAGTGGCGTCTAGTGACAGGACAAGGGGCAATGAATGTGAGTTGGAACCGAGGAGGTTCTACACAAATATGAGAAGGAACTTCTTCCCAGTGAGGGTGACAGAGCACTGGAAGGGGCTGCCCAGGGGTGTTGTGGAGTCTCCTTCTCTGGAGATGTTTAAAACCTGCCTGGATATGTTCCTGTGTGACTTGATCTAGGGGGTCCTGCTGGGGCGGGGCGGGGGGGGGGGCTGGACTGGATGATCTTTCAAGGTCCCTTCCAATCCCTAATGTTCTGCGATCGTGAAGCAAAGACTGAGTTAACATTCATTTCGCAGTAAGGATCTAGACACCATTTATAAAATAGGAACACAATGTTTCTATAGAAACAAGCAACAACATAAGAAAAGCAACCACACTGGGTCCCCATTACACAGCTTTTATGGCAACTCACATTTAGGATCAACAGTTGCTGAACAAACTTTGACATCCCAGGAGCTGCTTTGTGTTAAGGAGTTGAAACAGCTTTTCCAGATATCAAACCTGTACCTGTGTACAGCAGATAAGGCCTCGAGAGCAACAGAAGCTTCTCTGATAAACTCTGTTTGAGTGCCAGCATTTCAGGAGTAATTTCCCCATTAGAAGTGGCACCAGATGAGAAACTCCCTGACAAGAAGCCTGCACAAGAGGATCCAACCTGCCTGCCCCTGTGTTCAGACCTGCCTCTCTCCCTCACTTGCGACTGCTGTGTACCCTCCTCAGGTCCCATCCACTCTGCCATTGTCCACAGAGACCTGATCAGAAGCCACTTCTAACCCACCTTTTTCTGACACCTGCAACACTCCATTTCCTTAGGATTTTGTTTATCAAGGTTACCCCACTACAACTGGTGAGCTTCACCCAGTTCAAGGCTCACAACTGTCAGCGTCGCACCAATGCACTGAAAAGCAGCAGTTGTTAGTTCTGCCTTTTAAGGGAACAATTTTCCTATTTGCTTCGATCTCCAGCCCATTTTTTCCTCTCAGAAAAGGCAGACTATGCCCTGCTAGCTACTGCAGCTGCTACAGGAATGTCTCAGTGATTGGGGTTTTTTTCCTTCAAACGCTGTCAAGCCCCAGAAAACCTGCTAATGCTTTTTAGAACGTTATCGTCACACATTAGTGTGCAGCTCTGAACCTCTGAAGCAGAGTTATTTGCAGAGTGAGCACAAATTTGGGATTAAGCCCTCCTTGTCAGGTATTACTATTTTCACTCAGAAAGAAATCCCAACAACCTACAAGTTTTAGATGATGCGAGTGTGGAGTAAGTCAGAAGCAGGTTTCCAGCCTTGGGCACCACAGCTTCCCCATGTACAAGTTTATTCAACATCTAGCCAAGTATTTGTGCTTGGGATTGCTTCAACCCAGACACAGGACCCTGCACTTGGGCTGTTGAACCTCATGCAGGTTGTATGAGCTCCATCCTCAAACCTGTCAGGGTCCGTCGGATGGCCTCCCTTCCCTCCAACGTGTCAACCCCACTACACAGCTTGGTGTCCTCAGCAGACTTGCTGAGGGTGCACTCAGTGCCACCGTCCATGTCACCAACAAAGATGTTAAAGAGCTCTGGATCCCAACCAGGCCCCAAAGGAACACCACTCAGTCTCCACTTGGACATTGAGCTGTTGATCCCAACTCTTTGAGTGCAATCCTCCAGCCAATTCCTAATCCCCTGATAAGGAATTCCCTAGGAGAAGTGCTTCTGGCAGTGCTGTTGGACAGCACTTTGGATTCTCTGTATCCTAAACCAGTGTGAATCGGACATCCTGGCCTCACTGAAGCAGCCAGGAATTTTGCTGTTTCCTTCAACTTTGATTAAGAGAGATGAAACCCCATAACTGCCCAGAAAGCCAATTTTCCATACAGTGGAGAGCCACCATGCCACAGCTTTCAGGAACTCTGCTGTAACTAACACAGGCTGGCTTCAGAACCTCTACAGATGGCCTGCTGGTGTATCTCCTCCTAATGCCACCTCACGTCCTGTTGTAATGCGGGACTTCTCCCGCACCTTTTATTACCACACCCTCACATACATGTCACTGCTCTATTCTTACTTTGTGGTTTAATTGCTAGGTGTTGATGAAATTTTGACTGCAGTAAGCTGACAAAGGCTAATAACCTATTTTAGAAAATGGGTTAGGGAAGGAGATCTGAGCTCCTTAACTCTTGTGACATTGAACATCCTAATCATTCCCAATAAAAAACCTGCAGGGTGAAGCAGCAACCTACTGCCGTGGTTTCAGGAGCAATGGGATCTTTCGCTGCCTTCACACAGCACTAGTGAACACCAGTCATGCAATACAGATGTGAGGAAACTAGCCAGGTTCTGCAGTGCTCTGAAGACTAAAGCGACTGTACTTATTCTCATCAGTGTATGCAAACTTACAAAGGGTATTAATCACATCATCACCCAGTCTGGCTTTTAAATCTAATCACTGAAGCAGGCAATTCCACGGTCTCCTGCAGTAATGAATTCCAAAGCCTATGGATAACATTTAATAACACAGCCTTCTGCTCCGTTAGAAATCTACCTGCCAGTAACTTCATCCAGCTTCAATGCAAAAGTTAAAGGTAGAGGGTTTGACATTCAGTTTATTTCCCACAGAGCACTCTCTTTAAAATAATTAACATATTAAAGGGTGTATCCTTTATTCTTTAGGTCTTACTCGTCAGGAAGGTATTATTTTAGCAGTTCATGACTAGGTCCAACCTTACACAAACTGGAGTTTGTTTTGGAGAAAATGGGAAAGGAAAAAGGAAATGGATACTCCAGGTGCTGGCACCTCAGTGTGCAGAATAAGTGCTCCATGCTATGCTATTATACATTTCCGGTAAAGAGGAAGGATTTTCTCTTTCTTCCTCGTGGCCTATTTAAAACTTCTGCCTTGCATCCTAACACTGCACCCCAACCTGTCAAAAGGGCCACAATCACTATCAGTGCCTGAGAGAAGAGAGTTCCACCCTAGCAGTACCTCTACCAGTGTATTTTTTTCCAACAGGCTTAGGCAACAGTCGGGAGAGGTTCTTAAGGGAGCACCATCCCCTCAAACCACATCAAAACACTCCTAGTCATCAAGAGAGGTGTTGGTAACCTGCAGGGAGAGCCCTCCTTAGCAAAGGGTAACAAAGCATTTAACAGCAGTAAAACCAAAATGGTCTGCTGGAACTTTTTAACCTCTTTTCATAGCAGACAGCAACCAGAACCAGCAAATACTTCCTACTCTTCTCCTGTAAGACCCTCCTGAAAGGCTGGTGGACACAGCAAGGGAAATGCGGTGCTTCTCTTGGCCCATCCAGCCTTAGCCTGCATTCAGTGTGTACCCTGCTCTGCCCCACTTTTCTAGAGAGAGGACCAAGGAAGATGTCCATAAACAGCCACCAAGAGAATTCTCAAGTCCTAGCATCTTTCAGAAGTGGCCTGGTTCCAGTTGTAAAGCCAGGCAAGTACCACCAGACCCTTTCAAACATTAAGCCCTCCTGGCTGTGTAAGGGCTTGCCTTTGGTTTAGTGGGGTCGCCAACCTCATGTATGAATTTCCAACAGAAATTATTAACGTATGAAACCCAACTGTCTGAAATGCCTCTGGGCTGTGCTCCAGCAGCTCCAATTATCGGTGCTGGCGCAGACATCTAACTTATCTGCTCAAGGCATTCAGAGAGCATCGTTACACCCGAGCCCTGGGTATGAAAAAGGATGTCTTCTTTTCTTCTTTAGCTGGAACATCCATGTCGGTGCATTAAGGGCACTGCCTTTGCCCCAGCCCCGGGACAAGGCTCCCTGCAAAACAAAGCCTGCGGAGAGCCATTTTACTGCCAACAATGGGGAAACCCGCTGCTGCTCTCGCTTCCTCAGCGATCCCACTGCCACCCCCGGGCCCTACAAACGCTCACCCCGGGGGAACTTACAGAAAGCCAGCTGGCATTTCCCTCCAGTTAAATTTCGTAAGCAAGAGGGCGATTAAAATCATCAAACACTTCAGCAAACAAACCTTAAGTCTTTCGAAGACAGGCTGCGCTGACCTGCTGGCGATGGCAAGCGCGCCCCAGTGACTCCCAGTTCACACGTGGGTGCTGCCAGGGGACCACCTTCCCTCCTCCGCGGCCCTGGGGGTCCCGGGGCTCGGCGGGCGGCAGCCACACGGGGCGGGGGGCAGACCCGCGGGGGTGTATAAGCTCCGCTACAGCCTTGCTGCCACCACGGAGTAGGAATCCAAAGGCGGTGACGGGCAGCCCCAGGGACGCCCCTTTCTCGCCGAACCCCAGTGTCCCGCCCCGCCAGAACCCCCCATCCCGCCGCCGACACCCACCTGCTCCTCCGGGCACCGCCGGTGCCGGGCGGGGGCCGTCCCCGCCTCCCGGTCGCAGTCCCGGGGCCGCGGCGGGGCCGATGCTGGCGGCGGCAGCAGCTCCGGTGCCGAGCCCATGGCTGCTCCACTCCCGGCGGGGCCGCCGTCTCCCCGCTGCCGACTGGCGGGGCGGGACCGCGCCGTCACGGGGTGCGGGCGGCGAGGGGCGGCCCCTGGCAGCGGCTCCGCGGGCGAGGGGGGCGCGGGGCGGGGAGGCTTCTGCTGTCGGGCCCGCCTCTAGCAGCCTCTTTGGCCGTGGCAAAGTTAAACCGAAGCAAAGCCCGAGCCTCGCAACACCTGTGACAGCCCCGTTTCCTCAGGTTTAATGAAACCCGGGAGATTGTGGGTGATCCTTAGCGCTAACGCCCAGGGGGTGTGCGGTGGGGAGCGGTGCCCCGCTGGGCAGGGTGCGATGTGCCAGCGGCTGCTCTTCCGGAGGGAACAGCGCAGCCTTGCTTCACCCAAGCGTGAAACCTACTTCTCTTGGTTAGAATGAGCCTGCACACAAGAGGAAGAGGGAAACCCAACAGCCAACGCAGCAGATAGGTCTGAGAGTCCAGTGAAACTCGTGGCTGGAAAGCACCTCCAGGATCACCAAGTCCAGCCCTTATCCCAACAGCTCCCTAACCCCTCGACCATGGCCTCAAGGGCTCTAGCTACTCAGTTTTTAAACACCTCCAGGGATGCCTGGGCAGCCCGTTCCTGTGCCCAACCACTCTTTCAGTAAAGAACTTCTTCCTAAGATCCAGTCTAAACCTTCCCTGATGCAACCAGAGGCCTTTTCCCCTTGTCCTATCATTAATTTGGGAGAAGAGACTAGCACCAGCCTTGCTACAACTTCTTCTTAGGTAGTTGTA
Source organism: Rhinopomastus cyanomelas (assembly GCA_013400115.1). Taxonomy (NCBI): domain Eukaryota; kingdom Metazoa; phylum Chordata; class Aves; order Bucerotiformes; family Rhinopomastidae; genus Rhinopomastus; species Rhinopomastus cyanomelas. The sequence goes on along the minus strand of VXBP01003486.1, from coordinate 475,218 downwards.
AGCCTCCTCCTCTCAAAACTAAATAACCCCAGTTCCCTCAGCTGCTCTCCCTAGGGCCTGTTTTCCAGACCTCTCTGCAGTCTCGTTGTCCTTCTCTGGCCCCGCAACAGCCCCTCAATGTCCTTACATTGAGGCGCCCAAAACTGGACCCAGTACACAAGGTGCAGTCTCACAAGTGCAGAGTACAGGGGCAGGATCACCTCCCTACTCCTGCTGGTTACACTGATCCTGATGCAGGCCAGGATGTGTTTGCCTTCTTGGCCACCTGGGCCAAGAAGCACCCTTCTTGCTCCTGTCCAGCTGGCTGTCAACCAACACCCCCAGGTTGTTTTGTCCTAGGCAGCTCTCCAGCAGCTCTTCCCTAAGCCCCACACCAGTCACCAGTTCTGCCCACCCCACTGCTCACGGGCCTGATGGTGAAGCTGGATTTCAGAGCCAGGTGTTCCTAAGCTGTGATGGGACCACTGGTGGTACCCGTGGGCATCTTTTCTCCATGCCCAGGAGCCAGTTCACACACAACTTGCGGCAGTTTTGTTTTCACAGGCAATTACCAGAGGCTGCAGTGGGTTGTGTAACAGTAGGATTCTGTGGGAATGAGGCATTCTGTGAACTGGATATGGCTTTCTGGTGGCTGGTGCGTTACTGGAGGGAATTCTGCCTGCTTTTTGCTTTTTGTGTTGTTGGGCTGCTCGTGGCGATAGATGCAGCAAACCTCAAACCACCAGGAAGAACCACTTGCTGTATTGTACTGTGGTCACACCTTTCGCAAGTATTGCTTAGAAATGTGGGACACCACAGCAGCCCTGTGTCCGGGCTGTGGGGGATGGGTTCCAGGGCAGGGACAAGTGGGGACACTGCACTTGTGTCCCCATTCCTGCACTCCTCTTCCTGCTTGAGCAGCTGGCCCTGGCTACTCCCCAGGGTGCAGGGTGGCCAAAAGCACTTTGCCCTGACGACTTGTCTAATTGCTTGCCCAGAGTTGTGATCCGTGACCCATCTAATCAGCAGTGTTTCTCAGGAGCAGTGACAGGCTTGGAAGAATACCAGGCTGCTGAACCAGTGCCCATGAGTTACTGCAGTCCTGCTGGCACAGGGAAATACTGGGCACCAGGAAAAATCCTATGGGCTTCATCACCGAGGGCTGTGGTGATGTGTTTCTCTGCAGGATGAGACTGCTCAGCAGCAGCTCTGTGAAGTATACCTGAGCTTCTCTGCTCCTCAGGTGATCTGTGAAGAAATGAAAGGTCACACAGGACTGACATTTAATAAACTCAGGAAAACAGATGCTGTAATAAAGGCTTTGATTAAGTGTCCTCTTCAGTGGGTTTTCTGTGTAATTAAATTAATAAACATTTGCTGGTTTGTAGAGCACAAAACATCCAGTTATTCACAGGTGTGTGGGAGCTTCATAAGGATCTAATCATAGAATCATTATCATAGAAGGGACCTCGAAAGATCATCCAGTCCAATCCCCCTGCCACAGCAGGATCACCTAGACCAAGTCACAGAGTCAGTCAGGGTTAGAAGGGACCACAGGAAAATCACGAGAATAAGCTGAAGCGTCTTTATCACCAAAAGATCTCCGCAACTTAGGACGTTTCCTTTTGAGTCACTGAGTAAACTTTCCCTCACCACAAGCCCTCTAGACATGGCTAGCCTCTTGCTGATGATGCCTTCACCCTGTATCGACAGTCTCAGAAAATGCCAGGGTAGATCTCAGCGGGTACGAAAAGAAATCATGGAGGTGCAGGTTAAAGGCTGGATTCTGCCACATAATTGTTTCACACAGGGCAACTTGTGGTCCATTTGTGATTCATGGACAGACCAAATAGCTCTCAAAGGGGAAAGAGAGGCCCTCCTGCACAACTGCCATTTGGGGGCCACTAAGGAGAGTCAGAATCTTATGACAAACATCTGTAATTGCAGCACTTTCTGGAAAAACAGTTGTTTGCAGTAGGAGAAAGAGTGAGCAACTCAGAGCTAAGACAGGCTGAGTGCACTGGCCTTCCTGAAACATCGCTCTGGCCTGCACAACACAGAGGCTGCTGGAGTGAGCGAGACTACATCTCCTTCTGGATGGGCATTTGCGGGTTGGACTCGATAACCCCTGGAGGTCCCTTCCAACCTCTAGTGATCTGTGTATCTGTGTGTGTATCTGCTGTCTAACTGTGGCCAACAGAAGGTGCTGGGGAAGAAGTGACAGATGCTGTGCTGATACTCCTCAAGAGTATTCTTTTGGCTTCCAGTAGTCTAAGCTTCAAAGTCTTCCCGAACCCAGCTGCTGCATTGGGACAGCCTGGGCAGTACTTCAGCAGCAGGATCAAAGGCAGCAGAGGGCAGGCATGCTACCGTGAGATCACAGGTGGCCAAGTCATTCTGCGTGTTTATGTTGGTCTGGTTGCCCAGGGCAATGTATCCCTTTCATCCTGCACTTCTTTCTCATGTCCCTGGTGTTTGCTAGCACCTCCTTAGACTGCTGTCATGGCTGGGCCAGTAAGCCTCCTCCTCTCAGGGCTGTCCTCATCCCAGCTACCTGTCTGAGAGCATCAAGGCAAAGATGAAACCTTTTGGAGTGCAGGCTGTGGTTTGATGACTCAGTAAACCCAGAGTTAGGCCATTAATTCCAGATTGAGCCTTTTTTCAGGTTCAAACAGGTCAAAACGTTTGGGCTGGTTAGCACTTGTGTGTCCAGATGTTATGTAAGAGCATAAGCCTCTCTCTTGGCTGCTGGTATGAACACCTACCACCAGCCTAAAACTGAGACTTGTATACACAACTGTGTGCCTGCATCTGCTCCAGAGCAGTCAGTTCTTTGGGGTTATTCTCAACACAACAGGTACTCCTGTGGCATCTCAGAAAATACAGGGACAAGATACAATGGATATGCTGAGTTCTCACCAGCTTGCTACCTGCCATTTCCTATCAGGGACAACTCACCTCACTTTCTCTAGTAAATATGTGGTTAAAGACCTTTTCCAAGATTGGTTATTAGGAAGCACTTCTTCACAGAAAAGGTGATCAGACACTGGAATGGACTGCCCAGGGCAGTGGTGAAATCCCCATACCTGGAGGTGTTGAAGGACAGACTGGCTGTGGCACTTAGTGCCCTGGCTGATGTGGTGCTGTTAGGTCATGGGCTGGATGATCTCAGATGTCTTTTCCAGCCTCAATAATTCTGTCATTCTGTAAAAGAAAAAAGACCCTTTGTGTTCACTGTATAGGCATCTAACAGCTGTAACTGACTTCAGCATGAGATTCACATTGCTGAGTGCACAGTTTAATCCCCAATCTTTCCAAACTCTGGAGTTCATCTCAATATTAAAACGTTTGGAAAAAATCAGAGGATCTTTAAACCTCTCGTAATGGAAACTTTTCTTGTAACTGGGTAGAGGTCAATGTGGTTTGATGCCGTGTAATGGATTTACTGTAGAATGGAACATTTCAAACTCTCTGATGGGTTTTTATCTACTTTATATTCTAGCTGTTAATGTAAGTAAATTCTTTAAACCGTCAGACAATTTGTCCGGTGTGATCATGCAGCTCATGGTGGTGATTTGAGCTCTTACACGGATTTTTGAAGCTAAGCTGTTAAATTTGGTAATTTCCTTAGATCCTTTGAGCATATTAAGAAATACAAGAAATGGCTTTTTCAACTCAGCATACAATGTGAACTGGGAGAAATTAGAATTCACAGAACATTAGGGATTTGAAGAGACCTCAAAAGATCATCCAGCCCAATCCCCCTGCCACAGCAGCATCACCTAGATGAAGTTGCACGGGGACATGTCCAGGCAGGTTTTAAACATCTCCAGGGAAGGAGACTCCACAATCCCCCTGGTGAGCCTGTTCCAGTGCTCTGTCACTCTGAACGTAAAGAAGGTCCTTCTCATGTTTATATGGAAACTCTTATGTTTCAGCTGCCACCTGTTGTCCTTGTCCTGACATTGGATGCCACTGAGCAGAGCCTGGCTCCATCCTCCTCACACCACAGCCCTTCTGATCCACCCCAGCATGCCTTTGGCCTTCTTGGCCACAAGGGCCCATTGCTGGCTCATGGTCATCCTGCTGGCCACCAGGACCCCCAGGTCCCTTTCTTCAACAGGTCAGCCCCCAACCTATACTAGTACCTGGGGTTGTTAACATGAAAATACATTAGAGTCTACTGAGTAAAAATGAAATGATTCATTGGGTTAATTAATTTTGGGGAAACCCCCCTTTTTCTTCCATATATAATAACTACAAAAGGACACTGCAGATCAGCCCCCATTAGCAATCCCTGTTCTCCAATGGGTGATCTATATCATGCAGTCTCATTTAAGTGACAAAGTCCAATATAAGGGCTCAGAAACACTGAAACCAACCAGCAGTGGAGCACTTCTGTTACAGAAGGTCACCTGGAGCACTCCCAGGCACTGAAGGGTAGTTTCCTGCAGTACCTTTTCTAATGCAGTCACCAGGCTATTTTTCTTTCTTTATGTTCTAATGTCTCAAGTGGATTCTAAATGAGCTTTTGCATCTCTAATTGTCTTTCTACATGACCTTACAATGTCCTGAAATGCTGCCTGATTCACCTGCCCCTCTTTCCAAAGCTGAGACACTCTTGTTTTGGTCCCAAGTTCTTGCACAAGCTCCCTGCTCAGCCAGGCTGGGCTTCTTCCCCACCGGCTCATTTTTCATCACGCGGGGACAGACTGCTCCTGTGCCTTTAAGACTTCCCTCTTGGAGCGTGTCCAGCCTTCCTGGACTCCTATATCTTTCAGGGCAGCCTCCCAAGGGACTTTGCCAATCAGTCTCCTGAACAGGCCAAAGTTTGCCCTCTGGAAGTCTAAGGTAGGAATTTTACTAACAGCTGTCCTTGTTCCTCCAAGGATTGAAACCTCAATCATCTCTTGATCACTGTGCCCTAGACAACCTCCAGCCTTTACTTCCCCCACAAGATCTTCTCTGTTCACAAGAAGCGGGTCCAGTTCTGCCATTTCCACTGGGTGCTATTTCACACTATAAAAAAACCTGACAGAGGGCTCCCTCTGGCTATCAAGGCTAAATGTTTCCTGTTTTACTTCATTCTTATCACTAGGTTGGTCTCCTTTACCTGCATCTGGGCTCTGGGCCTGGAGAGAAACTCACTGGTCAGTATTAGGAAGGGCTATGGTACAGCCCAGTCTAGTCCCGTGGTCCCTTGTTGCCACCAAACCAGGATGGTGCTTTGAGTCATCGGAGCAGAAACCTGTGTCTGGAGGCATGAGAAAGGGAAGGGAGAGGGAAACTCCTTCATAAGGCACCGGTGCTGAATCACAGCTCCATCACTTCATCCTTAATGTTTAATGAGACTTCTTCTTTTCCACTGAGATCCCTTCTGTTTGTACAATTTTTAAAAATAGCTGCTTTTTTTGTTTGCTTTTCATTTTGAGGATCAAGACATTTAGCTGTGGGTACTTTAACCACTATGGGCTTGCAATGTAAAATTGATCAGGCTTAAAAAAATTCCAAATGTACCTTGATGTTGCACCCTGTGCTGTTGTTTGTCTGTGTAGGGACAGGCCAGAATAGTGGGGTCCTGTATGGGGGGCGGTTGTGTGCGTGTGGACAAATGAATCAGGGTCTGAAGTGATTCTGGGTATGAAACACTGCACGACAGAACTGCAAGATGTGGGGCAGCAGAAAAGGTCTTTTTGTGAAATTGGGAAAGTTTGCATCAGTTCCTGATGAAAATCCCGAGCATCGAGGCAAATGAAAGGGCTTGTGGAACCCAGTGTTCTCAGAGAAACACCAATGAATCGATATGAGCACGAGGTGGACGGGATGAAGTGAAGGGGAATGGCCTTACTCCAAGCACTTCACTGAGAAGGTTCACCAGCACTCCAGAGTGGGCAGATGAGCGGACACTGGGAGAAAGGCTGACAAAACCCTCACGCAACTCATGTGCTGTTTTTACGCTGCTGGTGGGGTTTTTTGGGGTTGGGGTTTTATTTTCTTGGCCTGTGGTAGAGGCAGTGTTTGATTTGCAGTGAGAGAACCCCGTGTGTGTGCGAGTGTAAGACTCAAGCTTGATCTCAGCGTTCAGAGCTACACTTGGTGATGACTTCATTGTACCTGGCCCCAGTTTAATTTTCTGTAATTAGTTTTACAAAGCTAGCAATCTAATGAAGTTCATCCAAGTGAGTTACTAAAGACTCGGAAAGGCCTAAGCGATACACATTAAACTTCATTTTGCATTTTTAACAAAGCCTAGTTAGGTGAAGTTCTCACAGACTCTCGTGCTTCAGGGAAGGGAGTTTTAGGATCTTAATCTTGCACTAATTTGAAGTTTTCTGTAAAATTATGCAAATAATTCCTAATAGATAAATTATCTGATGAATCTTCCCTGTCTTCTTTGCTAACTGTCCCCAAGCAGAGCCAGCTTTCCTCAAATGTGTTTGCTGTTAAAAAAGCATTTGTTAAGTCTTTCCTTTATATCAAACTCAGGGTCTTCAGCTCATCTCTGTGAATATCTGGCAGTCCTTTTGTGAGACTGCATTTTCCTGACGGGGTCTCCTGTGTGCTTGGGTTGGGGATCCAGCTGCTGTGCTCCAGTGACTTCTTCTGGCTCATGTACCCACTTTTTCTTCCCAGAGGAATCTAATTAGGGAGGAAGAAGGTAAACCCTCATCATGTCAGCCTAAGGATGTATCTGGGAAGTGATTTTCATCCCAGCTGCACTGTTGACTGCGGGGATAAAATGTCCATTATGAGAAGACTGTGAGTTCACTGGCTAGGGATAGGTGCCAAAATAGCTGCCTAACGTTTCCCTTGCCGAACAGCACAGCATCCTTGGAAAGATGGTGCAAGAGGCAAGAACACAGACTAAAGAGTGTTTAGACACCTAAGGATGCACAGCAGTGTCACAATGAGATGTTTGTGAAACCACAGGAAACACCTGCCTGTGCCTTTAGGCACCTAAATAACCCCTGATTCTGGTTAAAATTAAGATGAACTATCATTCTTTGAATTTCTCTTGCTGGTTCTTTAAGCCCTAGCTTCTGTACTTCACTATGGCTAAACCAGGCACTTCCTAAGGTTCCAAGTGGAACAGCTCTGGAAGAAGTTATTACCAATCAAGTCTTTAATAGCTTCAGAAAGAGCTAAAGTCTCAGAATTTTGTCTGGGATTGAAAAAACAATAGGAAGCAAGGCAGCCCAGACCTGTAGTGATGCGAGGCTATACTTCACCTAAATGAAGAGGCTTAATTAACACTGCTCCAGCCTGGATTCAAAGTAAACTACAGCCTACTATATATAATTAACTCCTCTGCACTTCACTAAGAGAAATGGAGATTGCAAATGGAAGCATCTGGTGCTTTTCAGAATTTAATTAAAGAAATGCAAAGCAGCTACTATTGCTACTACAATTTCTCCTTGGGGCAACAAAAGACAAACATAGTAAGTGGAGAAAAAGCAGAAATATGAAGAACCCCCCCCAACAAATCCCAAATAATTGAGTTTTTCATGGCTGTCAAACCTTCTGTTCCTCCTGTCCTGAGCAAATTGGCTTACACATTTTCTATTAAGGCACTGAGAATACTGAATGAGTTCTGCCTTCAAATGACTGCTGTTTCTTTGCTAACTTGGGTTTTCTTTCCAACATCAGTGTTGGAGAGCTAATATAAAAGATTATTATAAACTTAGAGAAACAGTTATCAAGTGTTTAAAGCCACCCGGGCCTCGTGATTCAGCTTCAGTGGAGGTTGTACCTAGACACAAGGAAAAGACTTACCACGGCTAGTAACTTACTAATTATGGAGAGCTGGTGTAGTTCATAAAAAACCCCTAACTGAAGCCTTTTAGCTTTTAAAATACCCTAGGATTTGTTGCCCTTTCTGATTATATTTGTAACTGGCATTCAGGGGAGACATCCAAACAGAATGGAGCAAATTTATCGCCACCAAAGAACTGTAAATCTGCTCCAGTGCTTCATGTCTGTTTTGCTTGTTGAAAGAGGAAAGAAAAGGACTAATTCCAAGGGGAACACAAAGGAGAAGGAAGTTATTGAAAAGCTTTTCTAAAAGCTGTTTCATGTTGTTTGTGTCTTCATTCTACCCTTTGTAATTACTAAAGGTACATAGGTCTTCCACTCTAAAGAACAACATCAGAAAACAATAGTCCTGGAGTAGAGCTAGTTTTTGTAGCTGGACTGGAACACTCACAGTAAGCTCATTCCAGTCCAGTCTCACGGAGACCAGCCTGCTAGACCAGCTTTGCTGATAAGATCCTAAAGCAGCCATTCACTTTACACAAACTCAGGGTAGTTCAAGAGAGCCAATCATGAAATTAAAATACCTAGTCAAGAAGGAGGCAGGCTGTTGAACCCATGCTAGTTGTTAATCCAAATTACATGATGACCTTCTTGGATACATTTAGCATCTGTAGCCTTTCCCTGTAAGCATGGTTCCAGTGTGACCTGAAAGCCAAGAAAGTCCAACCCTCATCCCAACAGTTCCCTAACCCCTAGACCATGGACTCAAGTGCTAGATCTGCTTGTTTTTTAACCACCTCCAGGGCTGGGGACTCCACCACCACCCTAGGCAGCCTGTTCCAGTGCCCAACCACTCTCTCAGGAAAGAACTTCTTCCTAAGATCTGATCTAAACCTCCTCTGATGCAATTTGAGGCCATTTCCCCTCATCCTGTCATTAGTAATTTGGGAGAAAAGACTAGCAGCAGCCTTGCTACAGCTCCCTTTGAGGTAGTTGTAGAGAGCAGCAAGATGCCCTCTCAGCCTTGTGCTGCTGGTGCCCGTTGTGGCTACAGCAAAAGCAACCAGAGGAGCAGCAGGCAACAGCGTTTTGTGGCTCAAAGAAACTACCTTGTGTGTGGCTGTTAGAGAGGAGAACTGGCAGTTACCACACAATTCTCATATGACATTACAGCACCTTTGACTCTGCCAACCTGGTGATCTAATAAGTACTGCTTTACCTGCAGTGCGACCTATGGAACCTCAACCTGCACTCACCAACTACAGAAATTCCTAGTTAACTTTATCACTGTCATGAGTGAGGGCATGACCAAGCAAAAGAACAAGGAGAACTTGTGTGGCTCCAAAGCAGCAAAATCTAACTGTTCAAAGAAAAAAACCCCTTTATTTTGGAAGTGATTTTATAAGGAGAAAATGTCAGAAGCTTTACGAAGTGGTTATGATGAAATGTTCCTAAATGTATTTTCTAATAAGGCCTCTGATCTTTACATTTGAAAGGCAAGTGCTGTGAAATTGAACTAACCCCCATTTAATTTCAAATGACTTGCTCAATTCAACCCTTGTCCTGCTTCTTTCCTTCATCTGGTATTTCTTATCAAGCTAACACGACCGAATGGTTTTCAATTAGAACTTCCTCTCCTTCCTATCTGATTGGCTTCTTTTGCTCTTGATGTCAGCCCAGAGATTTTGTAACTCGATGAGCCTGCTGGAGGGGCACTTCTGTGGACCTCAGTATCACATGATGAGGTTGCTTGCTAAAGAGCTGCACTGAACTTTCACGATGGTTGGAGTCTATGATTCCAACCATCCTAAATGATGGAATTAAATTATAGAATCATTCCTAAATGATTCTATAATTCTATGGTTAAGCTGTGCTTAACAGGACTATTAGGGTTCTTCAGCATGGAAATGTCTCTGATTTTCACGATCTCTGGCAAAACTGTTTCTGTGTGGACATCTAACATATATAAGGTGGTTCCCAAAAATGAATGAAAAGAGTAACCTGCATAATGACTGTATCTCTGTATCTGTGTGTGAAACAGTGAAGTCCTAGAGGCAATACTTTTGTCCGTAGCCACTAGGCGGTAGTGTAAGATTAAGTCATGTTAAAAGAACAGGTTTGGATTCGTTCTGTAGCAGACTTCAAAACATGTGCCTGCTCCCCAAGAGATTCTGTAAAACGTTTTCATGCTGCTCTATCAACACACTCTGAACAAAAACATGCAACAGGATCATGCAGTAGGTTAAATGTTCTATTTTCAGATTCACAGAACATTAGGGATTGGAAGGGACCTGAAAAGATTATCCAGTCTGATCCCCCTGCCACAGCAGGATCCCCGACATCAAGTTGCACAGGAACATCCAGGTGGGTTTTAAACATCTCCAGAGAAGGAGACTCCACAACACCCCTGGGCAGCCCCTTCCAGTGCTCTGTTGCCCTCACCATGAAGTTTCTTGGCCATGGCTCACAGCCATCCCGCTGTTCCCCCAGGATCCCCAGGTCCCTTTCTTCTATGCTGCTCTCCAACAGGTCAGTCTCCAACCCACTACCTACTACTCCAACTACCTGAGGTTGTTCTTGCTCCATGCAAGACACTAAAAACATGCAGTTTAGTCAGTGTGGAGACTTACATAGATTAAAGACCTACCATAAGATCCCAGAGGTGCTAATTTCTACTAGCTTATTTTTGACCTACATTAGCACCATCCTTGACGAATGTTTGCAGAACCAACCAGCATCCTGTGCACTTTTGTTTTAGCAAAATATTTTTGAATTGTGGGAGCTGACAACTCAAGGAAAATGAAAAAACCCCCAGCACCTCTAATAGTGCAGGATAAGATCATATGGGCTAATATGAAAAGGGTTTTTTCACAGAATCACAGAATTATTGAGGCTGGAAAAGCTGTCTGAGATCATGGAATCTAGCCCAGGACCTAGCATCACCACATTGACCAGACCGGGGCACTAAGGGCAACATCCAGTCTGTCCTTAAACACTTTCAGAGACAGGGACTCCACCACTGCCCTGGGCAGTCCATACCAGGGTCTGATCACCCTTTTCCATGAGGAAGGGCTTTCTAACATCCAACCTAATCCTCCCCTGGCAGCTGCAGGCCCTGCCCTCTCATCCTAGTGCTGGCTGTCTGGGAGAAGAGCCCGACCCCCACCTGACTACATCCTCCCTTCAGGGAGCTGTAGAGAGGGAGAAGGCCCCCCCTGAGTCTGCTCTTCTCCAGACTAAACATCCCTCAGCCTCTCCTCATCAAACTTTCCCCTTCCCTAGCCTCTTTGCTCTTCTGGACTCACTCCAGTCCTTCAATCTCTTTCTTGGAGTGGCTCAGAACTGCCCCCAGTATGTGAGGGGGGGCCTCCTCAGTACCCAGCCCAGGGGGAGAATTGTCCCTAGTCCTGCTGGCCACACTATTGCCAACACAAGCCAGGTGCCACTGGTCTTCGGGCCACCTGTGCACCCTGCTGGCTCCTATTCAGCTGGTTGTCAACCAACGTCCCAGGTCCCTTTCTGCCAGGCCTTTCATGCATTTTAAGTCTCATACAAATCACAAATCCTCAAGACCCATTTTATTTTCCTTTTCTATTGTTTTTGGGGGAGTTTAATCCCATCTAATCTTTTCTCTGTTTGAACTCTAAAGAGATATTGTGGAAAGTAGTGTGAGGAAGTCTCTAAACAAACTAAAAAACTCCTGTCCTTTGCTTTTCTGTTTTTCTCCTGAAGAAATTGCAATCAGCACAGCCCACGGTGTGAACAAGTAACCTGTCGTGTTGCAGTCCTTGTTGCCATGTGACAGTGCAGCTATCTCCTGTATTGATGTATTACAGAAAAAGGCTTGTGGTTCTTTCCATAACATTAAACCCCCTTGCATCTTAATATATTACCTTGCAAACTCAAAGAGTCAACAGTTATTTTAGGAGGCTATCCAAAGGTTAACCAGATAAACCTAAAATGATGCTCATAAATAATCCAAACAATGACCAGCCATAGAAACAGATGGTGCTGCTGGAAGGGCCCAAACCATCTCCATCCTTAGTTCAATGTGAACCTCCTGTTTGGAGCTCTGCACTGAGGGCTTTGGCTCTTGCCTTTAAATGCATCGTTTCTTCAAAGGAGAGATTTGTGACCCAGTGTGTGAAGCTTCTTTAACCAGAAACAATGCTGCATGTGTGACTGACAGAAGAACTGGGATAGTTCTCCTGAAATCAGAAAGGTGTATATGGACCTTATAAGTTACACAACTTGCAACCAAAAATAACTATCCCAGTCAGGCTCATTTTCTCCTGCTGTTTGTTTACCATTCGCCGTGCTGATCAGTAGCTGTTACTGGTGTTGAATTATCTTGGTTCAACTTGTCATGAATGAAACAAATATGTTTTGATGTCTGCTTTTGAACTTGGCCCAGGTTTTTTTCTAGTACAGATTCATCTGCTTTGGTTACTGGATTTGCCAGAATAAGATGCTTTTGTGCTCGAGAAACACCAAGTTATGAGGTGAATGCTCTGAAACACACACCTGAGTGAAATAAACAAATAACAGGACTTTGTAGGGGTTGGTGTCTCAAACAGCTTGTGGGTTACCTGAATGAGGATGATCCCAGGAAAGAAGCATGCAGATCAGGCAGTGCTGATGTCCTCGGGCAGAACTACTCCCAGTTATGGGGCTTTCCTTTCCCAGTTCCTGTCAGGAGGGAAAAAAAAAGGGTGTAGCCTTAATGCTAGGATGTGTTCACTAAGCAAGTTCTTGCCAAAAGACCTCTTTATGGAACAAAAATATCATTACATCATAATAATTTAAAAGAATTATGTGAAAAAAGTGCAGGATATGCTCACTCCATGTAATTTATTAGTCCCTGTGCTTCATCAATCTTTCAGTCTCTTCTGCAACAGCTTATTTTTTACTTCTGTAGTACGGAGGTCTGCCATTCCAAAAGGAGATGAATAAATGGGAATAAAATGCCTGGGAATTTATGAACTAAATATATGGAGACATTAAAAAAAATCATGAAAGTATGCAATAAAGAAGTAGTGCAATAATTACAACCCTGGGGTGGCATAAGGTAGGAGTTAAAAGCACTTCCTCCTCTGTTAAAAATATATTGGATGAAAAATGTCAGGGTTAGTTCTATACTCTGAAGTGCTTATAGTTGGTTTTGATTTCATTTGAGAGCCAGCAATCAGCTGTATTTGCTTTTTCGATTGGCTTCTACCAATTCAGGATATTTATAACCACTGATAAAACATCTAAATCAGGGGGTGTGGATATTTCCTACAGAACAATGCCCAAGTCATTGAAAAGGAAAGAGAAGTCCTTTTTTGTACCCACTTACAGGGTCGAGGTAACATACCAGCACTTGCAGCTCCAAAGACTAGATGATGTTTAATTCATGTAGCTACAGAGTTTCAAGAGCATCCCTTAAATAAGTTAAAAGTAAAATACCTTTCAAGACAAAGAAGTTAAATATGTTTTACGGAGCGTGGGCAGAGGCAGTAACAGAGAAAGAAAGAGCAAAAGCAAGCATATGTGAAGGGAATAAATCTGTCTAGACCCCTGGAGTCCTCCAGAGGAGATAAGTTTTAAAAGCTTGCCTAAGAACAGCTTCCAAATATTTGTGTCAAAGGCCTCTGTCACTAAGGCATCTGAACTTTAAAACAATACTAAAGAAATAATCCTTCACGATATTTTAAGACTGAGCTACAGGGATACTAAAAGACTGATTTCCCTTTCCCTTCAAGAAAGCATACACCATTCCAGAGCTGGGGGGTGAAAGAAAGCCCTTCACGTTCGCAGCAAAATGGGTAGCTGGTTCTCCATCTGTGCCTGTCTCTAGTTCTCTAGGTGGGGCGGTGGAGAGTGTCAGCAGTGGGACTAAGCACCCAGTACATGGAAACCAGAATGCCCCTCAAAGCCTGAGCTCATGAGCAGTCATAGAATCATCACGGATGGAAAAGACCTCCAGGATCAAGTCCAGCCCTCATCCCAACATCTCCCTAACCCCTAGATCATGGCTTGAAGTGCTCCAGCTACTCATTTTTTAAACACCTCCAGGGATGGTGATTCCACCACCTCCCTGGGCAGCCTGTTCCAGCGCCCAGCCACTCGCTCAGTAAAGAACTTCTTCCTAAGATCCACTCTAAACCTCTCCTGACGCATCCTGAGGCCATTTACTCTCATCCTATATTCACAGTTAACTCCACACTTCCATTGGCCAAGTATTACCCACTGCTGTTGCACCTACGTATTGATGTTGCCCCTTATATCCCTGCTCATTATCCCATTGTTAGGAGTTAGGATGCAGAATTACATTCCAGTTTATAGTGTGTACTACTTACCCCTTTGAGTCAACAACTCCAGATAAAAACTGGACTCATCTGGTGGCTATGTGGCCAGTGAGTTCCTCTGAGGCCTTGAGCAACCCAGTTTAGTTGAGAGGTGCCGCTGCCCATGGCAGGGAGGTTGAAATAGATAACCTCTAAAGCCTCTTCCAGCCTGAGCCAGTCTGTGATCCCCATAATCTTATGAGTCAATCCCACTTTCTGACCAGTGATGGCCATAAGACTGTCTAGAGTAGTCCTCCTGATTATAAATACTTCTGTCACCTAACAAGGACTGCACAATACGATAGGAGGTGGCAATTAGCATGAGCATCTACACATGCAGCTGGCATTGCTATCTCTCAATTATCTTTGGTTAAATAGAATATGAAAGACCTGGCTGAAAATCAGCCCAGAAAAGAATTTTCTAGTAGCATTCTAGCATCTTCATCACCTCACAGGGATTACATTGAAATTGGTCCATTCAGCCCCATCATCATGCAGTTAGAACTGAAACTGCCCTTCCTGCACTTCTGCTGGTATCAGAGTTAGAGCTGAAACAATTACTGCATGAGATAGGTTTTCAATTCCACCCAGGCTGTGCTCACTGATTCAGCACTGCATTTTAAGTTTACAAATCCAGTGTCAGAAATCAGTGGCATAATGTTCTTATGGTAATCTAGGGAAAAGCCTTTTCTAAACCTAAAGTACATTGTATTTATTCCTAAAATCTCATCAGCTAATCCCTTAGAAATAAACTGTTGTGCTATAAATGTCATGTATTTTCCTGTCTGTGTTTTCAAATCAAATGAATGTTTCGTTTTCTGAGTATCTTTTACCTCTCTGGAGCCAAAGAAAAAGCATTAATCATCCAGGAAAATGGAAGACTCCTATGCAGATGTCATGGTGAAAAGCGTGTATGTGTGTCTTACGCACTGTCAGCTGGGTACACCCTGTGCACAGGTAAGCTGTTGCCAACAGACTTGCAGCGGGGAGCCAGTCTGGGGTAGAAGTCCAGCTGTATGATCACAGAATGGCCAGGGTTGGAAGAGACCTTAAAGATTATTTAGTTCCAACCCCTCTGCAGAGGCAGGGACACCTTCACTAGGTCAGGTTACTCAGGGCATTGAACACTTTCAGGGATGGGGCAGCCACAACTTCCTTAGGCAGCCTGTTCCAGCATCTCACCACCCTCACAGGAAAGAATTTGTTCCTCAGGCCCAACCTTAATCTCCCCTCTTCAAGTCTGGAACCCTTTCCCCTTGTCCTCTCACTACCACCTGTGTCAAAAGCCCTTCTCCAGCTTTCTTGTAGCCCCCTTCAGATACTGAAAAGCTGCTAGAAGGTCATCTGGGGGCCTTCTCTTTTCCAGGCTGAACAACCCCAACTTGCAGAGCCAGTCCTTATATGGGAGGTGCTCCAGTGCTCTGATCGTCAGAGCTGCTCTCCTCTGGACACGTTCCAGGAGCTCTAAGTCCTTCTTACATTGGGGACTCCAGAACTAGACACAGGACTCCAGGTGGTGTCTCACAGCTGCAGAGTAGAGGGGGAGAATCCCCTCACTCGACTGACTGTCACTGCTTCTTTTGATGCAGCCCAGGACACGGTTGGCTCTCTGGGCTACCAGTGCACACTGACAGCTCCTGTTAAACTTCTGATCCACCATCACCCCCAAGTTATTCTCCTCAGGGCAGTCCTCAATCCTTTCTCCTCCCAGTCTGTATTTGTGCATGGGATTGCCAAGACCTAGGTGCAAAAGCAGCTCTAAACTCCTTGAGTTTGTTTATACAAGATTTGATAGAAAACCCCAATTAAAAATTAGATGCACTGTCCCTGAGAACAGAATGAGCAAACATTAACTCTAGAATCATTTTAACCCAAATCACTGGCAGTTACATATGTGCAAAAGCTTTCTGTCACAAAGGCCACTTACTTCCTGTGGTGAAGACTGCTGCCATCTCTTAGCACAGGAGACCTGTTTTTTCACTCGTGCAGCTACATCTCACATCCCTGTTTGTTTCACAGATGAGTCTGGGACAACTCAAAGGAGCAGGCTTGCAGGTAGCTACACTCCACAAAAATGATCTGAAAGTATTTTGCAAAATATCTGTAGAATCACAGAATGTTTTGGGTTGGAAGTAGCAAACATTTAATATCCCAGAGAGCAGCAGAAAATCTCATTGGACTAATATGGTGCAGAAATAGAAGAACATACTGGACTGATGCTGAAATTTGACTGCTTCTCCCAGGTAACTAGCAGCAAGACAAGAGGGCAGAGCCCAACGCTGCACCAGGGGAGGTTTAGATGGGATGTTAGGAAGCCCTCCCTCATAGAAAGAGTGATCAAACACTAGAATGGACTGCCCAGGGAGGTGGTGGAGTCCCCATCCCTGGAGGTGTTTCAGGACAGCCCGGCTGTGGCCCTTAGTGCCCTGGTCTGCTCGATGTGGTGATGTTAGGTCATGGGCTGGGCTGGATGATCTTAGAGGTCTTTTCCAGTCTGAATAATTCCATGATTCTGTGATTGCTTTCCTAACTGTGCTAAACTCTTTAATTACAGGCAATTTGTCCGGTCAATTCTTTTGAAAATTAAGTTGTACGGGTTCGCCAATGGACTTCTCCTGAGAACAATCTCTCTGAGCTTTTTCTAACAAATAGCAAAGATGATCTACTGTTCCCTTTGTCACCTCTCAACTGCAGAAACCAATTCAGGCGCAGGTACTAAAGCTTCACTCCATGATTAATTGGCACTCAAATCCAGAATTTTAGTTGGGCACATCTCTTAAACAGAAAAGTTATCAAAAAATCAGTACCCTGCTGGAAAGCCATCACTGCAATAACTGCGTTGAGCAACAGTGCTTCACAGAACTGCTTCATGGTCCACCAGCCTGCCTTTAAAAATGACTTTGCATCACTGATATAAAACCCTACAGGAACCAGTGGAAATTGAAGATTTAGTGTAAGAAAACTCCTGTCTGACAGTGAAAGGGCACTTGGCTCTAATAATTTTCCTAATGGCTTAACTTGCCAGTCGCAGTGCGTTACAAACCTAAACTACCCAGGCTGCCAAGATGAACAAACTGTGAGATCACTCACTTTTGAAAGAGAGAATTGAAACTGCATTTTCACAGAAGCTCAGACAATTAAAATGTGCTTTCCAGACAGGACCACAATACTCTCGTCGCTTCTTTGTGCTAGCAGCACAGCAGCCTATGTTTTGAAATGAATTGTGTAGCCATCAGAAGAGTCGGTTCTGAACCTTGTTCCATCTATAAATTCCTCTCTATCTGGAGGCCCAGAAGCCTCAGTGTTCTCTCATTTCAGATTTGGCCAAATGCAACAGATAAAATAGAGCTTAGTGGTATATTTGAGTATGAAATGGCCTCATATAAAAGGAGGTCAGCTTGGATTGTGCTCTCCTCAGAGCATAGTGAACATGCTGAACTTCTTTGGTTGTTCTTTCTGCGAGGTGTTCTTTACATAGGATGAAAAGCATTGATTACATACATTGTCATGTCACGCAGCCTTGCCAAGCACTTTCTTAGTCTTTTCATAAATTTAAAGGAACTTTCTAACAGTTCAGCACATTTAATAAACATACTTTATATGGAAATAACTTTTTGGATAGTAGCGAGATACAGTTTATCTTAGAAAGTTCTGCTTTAGCTTTGCAGAGTCGAGCTAATCATAATCTGATTTAAGACCTTATGCTAATGATAACTTAAATGCAAATGCAAGCATAAATTGTCCACACTGATAGTTCCTTCATGCACTTTAGAGACTGTAGATAAATCTGGAATGTGCTCAGAGACAACGTTTTAGTGAGAACTGAGAAATACTTCAAAAAAATTCAACGTTTACAATGGCGATGGGCTAAACGTAGACTACGCTGCCACGGAGCACAGAATATGAGGTGGTTCAGACAAAAAGTGAAATATGGCACGTGGTGCCACGGGGGAAAAAGCAGGACACTCGCTTCAGGTCTCAGCTTGCAATGGATCTCTTGTGCAATCTTTGGTGAAACCTATTTTTCACGTAATTTCATGGACGTTGAGGTGCTGGAGAGGCACCTGGGCTGATTAGGGGTTTGGGGAGCAGGTCTGATGAGAAGAGGCTGAGGGAGCTGGGGCTGTTCAGCCTGGAGAAGAGGAGGCTGAGGGGAGACCTCACTGCTCTCTAATGCTACCTGAAAGGAGATTTTAGTGAGGCAGCTGTTGACTTCTTTTCTCTAGGAACTAGCAATTGAACAAGAGGAAATGGGGTCAGGTTGTGCCAGGGGAGTTTCAGATGTGATTTTAGGAAAAACTTCTTCCCAAGAAGAGTGGAGAGACCTTAGAACAGGCTGCCCAGGGAGCGGGTGGAGGCACTATCCCTGGAGGGCTTCAAACACACTTCCATAGGGTTTCAAGAGATGGTTTATCAGTTCAGGGTTGTAGGGCAGATGGTTGGACTTGACGATCTTGAAAGACTTTTCCAACCTTGATGATTCTGTGATTCTATGATTCTGCTGGGTGATCTTGATGTGCCCTAACAGATCACCACTGTTGTTTAGAAGTTCAGCAAAATCAGAGGATTACCCAGAAAACACACCACTTCCATAAGGACTTGTAGCCTATGACTTCAAGGAAGTTTCCTCATTCATTTTTTACAAAGACCTCCCACCAGATGTCCCCCTCTCCTCACCAAAGTGTGA
Source organism: Rhinopomastus cyanomelas (assembly GCA_013400115.1). Classification (NCBI taxonomy): domain Eukaryota; kingdom Metazoa; phylum Chordata; class Aves; order Bucerotiformes; family Rhinopomastidae; genus Rhinopomastus; species Rhinopomastus cyanomelas. Next base: position 456,471 of record VXBP01003486.1, on the reverse strand, counting down.
CAAAAGGCCGTTCAACCGGCAGTTTAACCCCCCCCAGGTGGTAACTCGGTTCTTCCTTAAGCAATGCATCCTGTAAAAGTCGTCACTGTACTTGCACATCGACACAGAAAGTAGCTGCTGCTTCTGCACGATAGAGTAACAGCCTCAGTCTGTGGGGAGCGTACGTGATCGCAAGGAGAGCTTCACATTCACAGAGCTGAGCCAGGCAGAGCAGGAAGGGATCTCCTTGTCTGTCTCACAGAGCACAGGACGCGACTGGATGCTGCAGGTGCTTGCTTTCCAGCACAGGAAGTGATTTTAATGCAAACGGACTGGGATTGATTTTAGCAAGTTCTTTAGAGAAGTGAAAGACAGATGAAGGGCACATTTAAATCTTGTGGAAGTTTTGATTTGATAGAAAAGTGCAAAAAGTGGTCATGCATCTTGACAGAGTTCTAAAACGCTGAATAGAAAACAAGAAAGTAAATCTCAGAGGTGAAGCTGGAATCATTGCTGCTTCACAGGAGTATAGTTTGGAATATTTATTCTGATTTTTACAGGGGCCTCTAGTGATAGGACAAGGGGCAATGGCCTGAAACTGAGAGAAGGGAGATTTACAATGGATATTAGGAAGAAGTTCTTCACCGTGAGAGCAGAGAAGCACTGGAACAGGCTGCCCAAGGTGTTGTGGATGCCTCCTTCCTGTAAGTGTTCAAGGCCAGGTTGGATGGGGCATTGAACAACCTGGTCTGGTGGGAGAGATCTGTCCCTGCCCACAGCAGGGGGGTTGGAACTAGAAGATATTCAAGGTCCCTTCCAGCCTAAGCCATTCCATGATTTGTCACTGTAATTTGTTAGGATGCCAGGTAACCAAAGTTTAGCATTTGCAGCACCACTGAGTATGACAAACCAGCTGCTATTCCCCTTATCCCTTTGCTAGCAGTTAGTGAGCTTTTTGAGCTTATAAGGAAAAAAAAGAATAAAAGCTTTTTGGTTGCACTTCTCAGCCATATGTGACTGCATCCACGGCTGCAGCAATCCCAGTCCCCCGTTCAGATACAGCCATCTCTCTTTCTCCACATACACCTGTTTCCACTCATTCTGACAGTTTAGTACTTAATGTGGAAAGGGCAGCAGGGCCTGACCAGCAGCTCAAGCTTACATTCCACGGAGTCCGAGACAACAGGAGAAATGAGCCTGTGACACCTATTTCATAACGCACAGGGAGTAACGGGATATCTCTGGTGCTTCAGTTCTAGACATTGACAATTAAACCTGAACTCTCATAAGAAGTGGTGTGCTTATCTGATATCTTGCCAAGTAAACTGCGAGGCAAGATGCAGTGCATTTATTCATCTGGCACTGCTAGTCACAATATGAGCCAAGTCCAGAACCTCAGTATCACATGGGGCAAGTTGCTTTAAGGGAGTTGAGAGCCTATGATGAATCTTGGCAGTTTTTGGACATGGCTGGGAATAGAATGTGCAGTCACAGATGGTGGATTAACCCATTTTTCCTATTTTCTTACAAGCCAGAACCTCTGTGTTCCAGGTGGGATCAGCACTGGAAATACATTCCCACATCAAAAAACCCTACCCCAACCTAAAAAACCCAATTAAAAAAAAACCCAATCAAACAAAACTCAAAGGAAACCACCACCGAAAAACCCACCAACCTCAAAATTCGGGAAGCATGAAGACAGTGAAATGTCTTTAGTTTGTCTCTATTCCAGCTGCTTACATATATTTATATGTACATACAGAATCATCATGGCTGGAAAGGACCTCCAGCATCATCAGGTCTGTGTGTGTGTGTGTACATATATATATATATCTATCTATCTATCTATCTCCTAAATGAAGGGTATTTCTTTCATCCCACCTTTTCTCACCTTTACACTGTCGTTGTACATCTCTTAACACAGAGGAGGTCTCCATCTGATAAACACATTGGCTGGTTCAAGGAATAGTAATAACAAACAGTGGGACCAGCTTGATTGACGCAATCTATTCACAGACTCAACGTGGAAGGAACAGTCTTGCAGGGTGCTTATCTCTCACATCAATGGTTGGTGATACTGGTCATAAATAGCATTTTACAGGCTTAACCTTGTCGTTCCCTTCTAACTGTCTTCATGCAGAATTCTGTCATGTAAAATCTGACTAAACTCAAGATGATACATGAGGAATAAAAAGGGAAATCTGATTTATAAAAGGATTTACTCCAGCTATTAAAAATAAATACATTCCCAGCCCTCTACTGCAACTGAAATGGACGCTTTAAATATTCTAAGATAGGCAACTACTGGGTTGTAGCTCTAATGATTATTATATGAGCTTAAGGTTTGTATAAAAAGGGGCATAATTACTGTGACCACTGGATTTTGCAGTAAAGAAAGAAGGAATTTTCATGATCTCTACATTCAGGATAAAAATAATGGATTTATGAAGGTCTGGGCTTGTCTTCCAAATATATTGTATTTCACAGAGAAAAGAGGATAAAGGCATTTTCATAGTTTCTATTGAAACGGGGTATTTGCAGCCAGAGCAGCTAGGAGCAATCCTGGGGAGAGCTCCCACTAGATGAAGACTTGATATTGTTCGTGCCAGATTCAAGTCCATCTGTTGTATGGCAGGAGAAAAATAAATGAAAGGTCAAAAGTCTAAAGAATAACACAAATGAGGTTTTTAAAGGACACATTTATAAAGTAACACAATTAAGAGAAAACAAGTCCACATCTCCCTGTCAGATCCCTACACATTAATTAGGCAACGCTGTTAGCTCGGCATTTCTTGGTAACTAATGAGAGTCAAGGGTTAACAGTCCGAGCCTGTGCCCCAGACCACCAGTTCTTGCCAGCTCTGCATGCCACTGAAGTGCCTCAGACCAAGGCTTTTGGTTAAAAGAAAAAGAGGGCAAGTATATTTTCTAAAATTGAGATAGCTGTATCTATCAGTCATGGGGCAAGTTATTGCTAAAGGGATGAAGGTCTGATCCTGAGAAACATCAAGATCCACCAATTCCTATCAATACCTCCGGAGCTCTGTTGCTCAGCAGCTCTGGCAAGTCTCACTGAATCACAACCTTATTTCCATGACTTTGGGAGTTCAGTTCAGATAATAACACAGAAAATGACTACACTTTCAGGCATGAATACTGCAATCAAATCCCAGCAGTGGGTCAGATTTGACACTGCACTCTTCTCCAGAAACTTGTGCTATGCACAGCCCTCTCCAAAGAGGTCTCTTGCAAGGCCACTCAAAACTGGACTGCTTCAGAGAGAGAGAAAGAGGAAAAAGTTCCAGGGGCCTAATGAGTGCTGGGAAGCTTCTGTCCCCTCCTCAAAGCCCATGGCTTATAATTTAAGCATCTCTCTGAAGTACTGAATAATATTGCATCACCCTGCCTGGTTCAGCAGCAAGGACGACTCCTTGAAGTCATAAGATGGATGAAATAATGTGTGAAGCCACTGTAAGTATGAGAATGATCCTGACTACCCCACTGACAGGACGAACATAGCACCTAGCTGTCATCTTTGCATACATCTGATCCCTTGCCCCGCTGGTTAGACACGCCATGTACTCAGGAGAGTTGCTCCTTGTGTGCATGGCTGGTTGAATTGCTATGAGAACTCCCAGACATTAATGGTTGTGTTCAGGAGTGTCCAGATTCCAGGCTTTAACCCTGACTAAACTGCCCGTCTGACTCTCACTGGCACTGATGACAGCATTGGCTGTGGCTCATTTTTTTAAGACTTCATCTGAAGCTTCCCTGCTCCCCTTCATCCCAGGATTATTCCCAGCAATGAATAGAAACCAGCAATTTCATGAGGCTGTTTTGAACACCCGTCCTTGGTTGACATGGTTGGGTGTAAAGAATGACAGCTAGCTGTACCACCAGCTGAAATGAGCTCCACGCCTCTGTGATTTCATTAGGGACTCTGCACTTATTAGTAAAACGTGGCAGAAAGAGAATAAAAACTCCAAATATGAAAATGGAATTGGGGAGAATTGAGCTTCCTGTCTGCTTTGCTGGTTAACATAAGCTAAACAGCAACGTTAGGGGTTTCCACTTAATAAATGCACAAGACACGCAAAGTCTGCGTCAGATGAATGCGTTACACGTGCAGCAAGGGGAATTCACTTTCATGCTGCTGGTACACACTCTGTGATTTTGCTCTGGGAAACACGATGGGGTGCAGCAAGAGAAATAAGGGATGGGTTTGGGCTTGTAATAACCCTGTAAATTCTAAACACCAGTGGGCGTTATGTGGAAAAGACTGTTATCCAAAATATTGTGCTGCAGTTTAGCATGAATGACAGATTTATGATGCTGTGCTTATTTTGGCTTTTTAATGAAACTGCAGTTCTTCTCTTACTGAAAAGTGTGGCCAGGAGTCTGAGGAAAGGCTGGTGCCCAGGAACCGAGTTAGAATTAGGATTCCTTGCCTATGACTTCTTTCCTCTTCTGTCTGGGGAAACCTCACCTCTGCGTAAAAGTCTACACATCGGCAACTTTTAATTAGATGGAGCACAACACCTTCAGGACTGTAAGTGCAAAGCATGACTATAAGCTATGACCTGCAGCTAGTGTAGTGCCTTGCTTTCAAAGGAAGCACGTCAGGGATTAGACCACGATGCCGCTTGAGTGTCCGGTCCTAACCCAAACCGTGCATGCCGTGGTGTGTTGGTAAACCCTGGCTTCTGCATGTGCACCCCACCACTGGAGCTTGTCTACGTACGGTGTTTGGTGCTGTTTGTACTCAGTTTACGCAAAATCAAAGCCTTTTACAAGAAACCCTGTGACAGATTTCAAAGTAAAGACGCATGGTATCCTCTAGTTTAACATCTCTCAGATGACAAGATCGAATGCAGACTTGAACATGTTGGAAGAATAGTTCTGCACTGCCGATGACAGTGAAAAGAATTTAAATAACGTGCCCCTCTTTGGCCTTGGGACCTCTTTCCATTTCCATGGAGAACAATTAATTTTTCTTTATTTCTGTCACTTTTTAGTAGTAAAAAGATTTTTTTTCTTTCTTGCCTAAAGCTCATAATGTGGTAAAGAAGCTGTTGGGAACAGTTAAATCAGCGTATAAATCCCCACAAGGACTCTCTCACACATTTTGCATAACTTAGGGGATCAAGGACGGTGGGCAGGAACCTCATCTGCTTGACAGTAATTTAAAAGCAGGCTAATTTCAGTGAACTCGCTGGCGCTCCTCCACATGTCAGTTAGAATAACAGAGAGCAGAGTGTGGCTCAGGAAGTGAAAAATAAAACAGAAGACCTGTGTCTTTCACCACTGATGCTGTAACTTGTGACAGAAACCTCCTCTAAAGCTGCGATGTGCTGGTGTTCCAACCATGCTGTATTCATTTACTTTGGCAGTTCCTTGATTGTTCCACTCTCTATTTATTTGAAATGGAAACCAAGCCTCTTGCCTGCTTCTTCTCCCAGCAGATGATTACACAATACATCTTCCATTCTGTGCAATCCATCACTCGCCGTGCTGTTTTCCCATTGTGTACCACAGTAACGGGCTTTTTGGGAGAAGTTTCTGTCCGAACATGAGGACGAAGGGAAGACTTCAAAACAAGGGCAAGCGTGCCTGCGTTTGCAATGTGTGAGGAATGTCTGCCTTGTTCCATACGTTTCCTTGGTCATTTGCTGACAGCTGATTTGGAACACATGCTTCTCAGGCATCTAACGTGCCTCTTGGTTTGGGGTGTCAGAGCCAGAGATGTTGGTGTCAGATAAGCAAACCTTGTTTTTCAGAAAGTGTCGGGACCTGTTGTTACTACGGACATCTCCTAGCTGGCTAGGCACAACCCCTGTGATGTGGCTGTTCAGTATCAGAGACAGGTGAACCCAAATTGTTGGTGTTCTCTGGGTTCTGTTCAGATTGTTCTGCAGTTCTATACTGTAAAGACTAAAATAAGGTAGGTAACAGACAAGTCCCATCTAATGGATTATCCATGACATTCGTTAAAATGCATTTAAGATGGAAAAGAAATGCATTAGAAGAATCTTTTGGTTTTTAAGAAGGTAATTCCATATTTTCTGTCTTCTAAGTTCAGAGCTCTCACCTATTGTTTTATAGAGCATCCTTAGACAAGTTGTTTTATGCTTGTTGCACAGATGTAGGAACTAAGGAATGAAGATAAAAAAATTGCCCAAGATAAAGCAGTGGGTCAGTGGAATAGCAAGGAATAAGGTTTAGAGACAGGAATAAAAGTGACTAAAGACAATATTTGAGACCAAAAAGGTAAAAGTAGTGAAAATACGTGTGATAGGTGGCCACTGGGCTTCATCCAAATCCTGACAAAGCTCATTTCCCTGTTGAGCTACAAGCCATGATGACCAACATCTAATGAAGGACACGGATTGTCAGCAACTGATTTACCTTGAGCTAGGGCTTCATCCATCTATACAAATGCTGCACTAAAGCTGCCTAATTGATTAACTAATCACTCAGGAAAAGCGCTTCTGTCACCAAGGGTCTGTCACTATCAAAGGGCTGGGATTTCCAATCTTATTGCACTAAATCTTTCTTCTCTATCTCCTAAATGGCTGGTGTTTGTCCCCAGTGGCTGTGCTGACATCTTGGTCCTTTCATGACATGGTACTTGCTAGTGTCCCTTCCCTGTCACCCTCTGCTTGTGCTGCTTTCTGCCTGGACTCCCTACGCTGACTCCAGCCACTGTTCCCGTCTCCTCTTTCTTAACCTCTTTCATTCAGTAACACAGCCACAGTCCCTCTGGCCAGCACCATTTGTTTGTTACACACACAGACACACAGGTCATTAAGGGCTGAAAGGGACCTTCAGGGGTCGTCCAACACTGCTCGAGCAGGATGGCTCTTCACACATGGCATAGTGCTGCTGTGCCTCCACTCACTCTGCTGACAGACAATTGATGTTTAAGGGAGCAGCACCGCCTGATTTCTAAGCTTTTGGGGACTGCCCTTTGTATGGAGGCTCTGTTTAAGGACAGAGTTGATGATGGGAGCTTCTTTCATAATTCACCTCTGCGTACAGTGGCCACAACCTGGTGTCTGGCTGCAGAGTCATAAAATCTTCTTAACTGTTGCAATCACAAATGAGTAATTTTTCTAAATTAGCTAAAAGGAGCTGAGTGTCCCATAGCTGGGCCCATGTCTAACAGCTCTCTTCTCTGCCCTTTACAACTGGGGAGACTGCATGTTCACATGTACTCCAGCCGTGGGTGTAAAAAGCATCCCAGAGATTATGAGTGAGGTCATTCCTTTTTCTGGAGGAGACTATAAATCCTACAGACTTGAATGGAGCAACCTGGAAGACACCTGACACACGCACAGGGCTCACTGGGCTCAGAAGAAAAGATTGGCAGTTTAGTTGCCCAGCCTCTTGAGAACGAGGAGACAGAGCCTGAGCAAATGGAACTTGGTACAGCAGTGCTGCCACGGTGAGAGCTACGTTATCCCACCTCGCACAGGAGCTAGCTTTGTGTCTTTACTGCAGTGTTAAACCAGGCGAGCAAGTCAAATGGCTCAAATAAGAACTTTAAAAGGAAAACTAAGCAACAAAGGAAAGGAATTATTTTAAAATCTGTTTGTGGCTAATCCCTTCTCTGCTACTCTACAGCTGCAGGGTATGTACATCTCAGCCCACTGACGTGTTTAGCTGGAAGGGAAAGAGCAAGGGGTGAAACCTCCACTGAACTGGCATCTAAATCATGCCTTATTAAACAGAAAGGTGACATGCAGAGCGTGCGAGTTGGGACTTGCTTTTTTAGCATCTGAACGTTTATTTGTGAAACTGATTCTCTCGTTATTGTGTCAAAACGAGAGATTCCCAGCAGGGTGGCTGACAGATTAGACAAAGAGTCCTGTTCCGTAATAAAACAGTTATGCAGGTGTTCTGTTTTCCCTCCAGCATTTGCACAGAGCACATGAACTGTGTTTGGGCCTGATGCACCCCTGTCCTATCTAGGTTTTGATAATTATTGCTGTGGAAGTGGAAAAGAAGTGTTTGGATGAGCACTAGAAAGAAATATGAAAGAAAGTAAGAGGGCCGACAATTTGCTTCTCGGGAAGGCTGCTGCCGTGTTCACTGTATCCTGTTGTGGCAGTAAATGGTGGTGATGTTTTCTGCATTAAGCATTGACTTCAAAGGCTATTAGAAAGATCATATTTTTTCTTGAGAAGCATCCAGAAATAAACTAGGGGTAGGACGGAAGCAGGTGCAGACCATCTTCAGCCAAAGCTGTTGCCTTCTTTCATGTACTTTTGCTTGGTAAGTGTTGCTTGTAGCATTTTCCTTCCTGCAATTAGAAGCCACACCTAGTGCAGACAAGGATTTGCCTGACTTAAGGCATGTTGCAGTTAAAGTTGCAGGATCCCTCGGATAGGCTTTGGAAACATCAGTTTCTTAGGATAAGTATTAAGCTGAAGAAGTTCTAAAAAACAACAGCTTGAAGTCTCCTGTCGTGAGTTTCATCTTATTTGGGGTTCTTTGAGAGTACTCTGCAAATTATGCAAAGCCTTTCTCTTCTCAGAGCTGTTGGCCAGCAGGATGACTATGAGCCAGCAATGCTCATGTGGCCAAGAAGGCCAACGGCATCCTGGGGTGGATCAGAAGGGGGATGGTTAGTAGATCGAGAAAGGTTCTCCTTCCCCTCTACTCTGCCCTGGTGAGACCACATCTAGAATCTTGTGTCCAGTTCTGGGCCTCTCAGCTCCAGAAGGACACAGAGCTGCTGGAGAGAGTCCAGCACAGAACCACAAAGATGATGAAGGGAGTGGAACATCTCCCTGATAAGGAAGAGCTGGGTCTCTTGAGCTTGAAAAAAAGGAGACTGAGGGGTGACCCCCATTAATGTTTATAAATATGGCAAAGGCAGGTGTCAGGAGGATGAAGCCGGGCTCTGCTCAGTGCCATCTAATGATAGGACAAGGGGCAACGGGTGTGAGCTGGAACATAGGAGGTTCCACACCAATATGAGAAGGAACTTCTTCCCAATGAGGGTGATGGAGCACTGGAAGGGGCTGCCCAGGGGTGTTGTGGAGTCTCCTCTGGAGATGTTTAAAACTCACCTGGGCATGTTCCTGTGTGACTTGATCTAGGGGATCCTGCTGTGGCAGGGGGATTGGACTGGATGATTTTTCAAAGTCCCTTCCAATCCCTAATGTTCTGTGATTTTGTGAGTAATGTGATTGACCTAAGTGGAGCTATCCAGGAAAGAGACCAGTCAGAGTGACATGGAATAACTTAAAAGAAATCTCAACCTGAGTAACTCAAGGTTGTCTGTTCTGCTTTGAATCATGCATTTGATGGATGACTCCAGTGGTCCATGCTGTCTAAATTCTTCCAGGATTCTGTGAGAAACATGCTTTTTGTTAGAAGATGGCATTGCTGTTCTTCACTGATACAGTACAGTTCACTGTGGTTGCGTGGAAGGTAACTGTGGAACACTCAGTCGGTGAAAATGGACAATGCACTGTTAGCAAACCATTGGTGTGATCTCATAGAAGCACTCTGGGGAAAGGAGGAGCTTCCTCTCCTCCTCTCATTCAGGGAATGGCTACTGAAACATGAAGAGGATAGGCAGCCTATCAGCCATACAGGAGGTTCCAAAAGGCAACCTCATAACTATCATAGGAACACAGCATCATCAGAACCCAGTTCCTGTTCTGAGCAATGCTGAATTTATGCTTTTGCAAGCTCTCTTAGATTATGACACTGCCTTCTTACCCAATGCCACTCTTTAAAAGAGACTATTACAGTCAAATCATCTATTCTTTCTTTCTTTAAAAAAAATTGGTGTTTGTTGTGCAAAAATGACTGGTAATGGAACAGACACTCTCACATACAATTTGAAATGAAAAAGAGAAGAAATTGCTCATTCTTGCTTTCAAAACTTGTATTTATCTTGCATTTATATTTGAAACCCTATCAGCTCAGGTAGCAAGAAAATTCAGCTTCCCTGAATGTCTGCAGGGGAATATTCATCTGTATTTGATGCTCAAAAGACTCTGAGTGCCAACACTTACTTTCTCAAACGCCAAGAACCTTTAACTGCCAGTAAAGCAAATGAAATAAATCATACATGTGTGCTGGAGGAGTGAAATGGATATAGAGATTACAGTTCATACTGGAAACAGTGGTAAATCTGCATGGAAGACTAACAGAATTAGTGAAAACTTTTCTAAAGCAATCTTTGCTACAGTTCTCCCCCAGCAGAACAGCCAGGAGGGAAAATGGGGGCTCAATACATGGTGCAGAAGAGACAGGACAGCATCTTGTTACAATGCTGGAGAACTTCAGGTGCTCCATCTCACTGAGGTAAAGCCAGAACTGCATCAGAGAGAACTGAGAAAGACTGGGAAACAGCAGCTGGGAGAAGACAGAGTGACAATTCCAGGGGAACAAAGACATTTGCTAGGAATTAATGGGATTGCTCTAATTTAACAGGCAGTAAAAAAGTTTTGACAGAAGGTACAAATGCCTGGGGGGAGTAGCAGTTGATCAGGCACTACAGCACAGTACGTCTTCTGCATGTCCATATCACAGTCTACAAAGGACAAGCTGCAGCAATTTAACACTAATGAGCCCAAATTAATGTAAAGAATTTAATTAAAGTCCTAGACAGCCCACAAAGCAAAAAGTTATGAAAATTAATGGTGATGGATGAAAGGATGATTGAGACTGAAACAGAACCGTAAATTCTCCCTGGTGCAAGATACAAAGATATACAGATCATTAGGAGTTGGAAGGGACCTCCAGGGGTCATCGCGTCCAACCCTCCTGCTCGAGCGATCATAGAACCTGATACAGGTTACATAGAAATGTGTCCAGATGGGTCTGAAAAGTCTCCAGAGAAGGAGACTCCACAACCTCCCTGGGCAGCCCATCCCAGTGCTCTATAACCCTTACAGTGAAGAAGTTCTTCCTCATATTGAATGGAACTTTCTGTGCTCCAACTGACACCTACTGCCCCTTGTCCTATCACAGGGCACCAGTGAAAAGAGATTGTGTCTCTTCTTGACACCCAGCCCTCATGGGTTTATTGACAGTGATTGAGTCCCCTCATAACCTTCTCCTCTCCAAGCTGAAAAGTCCCAGATCTTTCAGTCTCTCCTCATAAGGCAAGTGCTCCAGTCCCCTAATCATGATTGGTCTGGGTGATCCTGCTGTGTCAGGGGGATTGGACTAGATGATCTTTCCAGGTCCCTTCCAATCCCTAATGATTCTATGATGGGATGTATCAAGGATGTAATCTGATCAATGTGGTACAAGATTTTTCATTTTGGTGAATACAAAGAATCATAGGGCCACTGATATTTCTGAGATGTCTAATTAAACACCAGACTAGAAAGCATAATGAGTACAGACACCTGGTGAGAAATTCTGAAGTACTCAGTAACAGTTTAAACTCTGTGGAACCATTGCTCATCCTTCACAAAAATGAAACCAGCCAGTCTGAAGACTTTTAAACCAGCATCAATCACACTCACAATTACTGCACAATGTCCCACAACTTCCCTCCGTTAAACTGTTGGTACAGATGCAGAGACTTGCTACAGCCAAAATGAAAGAGCCTAGTTCTACATTTTTATAACTTCCAGCTACAAAAATCTACAGGTATTCCACATAGCCATTCACTACAGTTACTCATTTTAAATATTTAAATTGCTCCTCAAAATAACAGTTGCCTGAAGATAACCACCAGCATCAGTGCTGCAACACCTCTTCCTAAATATTTTCTATGTTGAGCTATAACACAAAACTCTTTATGGGCATAAACCTTTGGCTTCGCCCTACAACTGATTTGTTCATAAAATTCAGGTGTGGTTTATTATTGCAGCTGAAGTGTCTGCCTAAAGGAAAGTTAATTTATTAAATATTTTTCCATAGAATGGTCTTTATAAACTAGAATTGTTTGAAATAAGCCTGAACCTAAGGAGATGTGAAGGAGGTGCTATTTTTAACATAAGAAGCAAATCATAGGTTCCAGTGTTTGACTTCCCAAATCCCTTTTAAGTTTCAAATTGAGTTTCAGATTGGTCTGTTTACTACATCTTTTTCTCTCATAAACCTGTATTTTCTCTTTGGTGGGACATGATTTTCTGATCTTTCCTAACTGCACTCCAAATCAGTGAGGTATTCTGGCAACCCAAAAATGATTTTAAATAATCCTTCAATTCATTTATGTGAGTACTCCCAATAAATATTTATGCCTTGATAAAACAAAGCACTTAACTGTGTCCATAACTTAATCACTTCCCTATTTCCTGAATATAAACCCTTGACTACACAGAAAGTCGCTGAGGCTGCTTTCCCAGCTATCTGCTGCTTTTGTTACCTGGACACACGTGCTGGAAAAGATGAAATAAAGAGTTCAACACCTTGACTTCACAGGATGACCCACAGAGTGGGGGTTCAGTGCTGCTACGGACACTGTGATAAGTCTGGGGCATTTGCAGAACAGCAGTGAGGGGAGACTCTTGTAGGTGACTGTGCATCTCCCCAGACTGGGGAGCAGCAAACAAGCCCTGGGCCTGAATTAGCCACATAGACAAATACAAGAGTTTCTTTCCACTGGTTGACTATTGTCAATGCTGAGTTACAAGCCCATTCCCTCTCTGCAGTATCAGCTCATGGGTTTGCTGTGGTGATTGTACTGCTTTGCTAGGGAGCACCTGTCTGTGACTCCTTCTTTTCCTTTACAGAGAGACCAGTAGACAGCAGCCTGCCTCTGAGGTGCTCTGCAGGACATTCCTCTTAGTACAATGCCTTCTACAAAGGCTCTAAAAGCCTGGTTTAATGCTGTCAGACCCAATGGAACCCATTCACATGATCACAGAGCATTAGGGATTGGAAGGGACCTCACAAGATCATCCAGTCCAATCCTCCTGCCACAGCAGGATCCTCTAAATCCAGTCACACAGGAACAGTCCAGGAGAGCTTTAAACTCCAGAGAAGGAGACTTCACAAGGCCCCTGGGCAGCCCCTTCCAGTGCTCTGTCACCCTCACCATGAAGAAGTTCCTTCTCAGATTGATGTGGAACCTTCTATGTTCCAGCTTACACCCGTTGCCCCTTGTTCTATCATTGGATACCACTGAGCAGAGCCTGGCTCCATCCTCCTGACACCCACCCTTTCCACATTTCCATATTCCACTACACACCTGTAGTGTCTTGGAACACATGACAGAAGAAGTCCTGTTCTCAGCCCCATCAGTTCTGTGAGCAAACCTCTCTGCTCACAGTAACACAACAGCTCTGCATTTAGACCCATGTGTTAAGAGCAGAGGCAAGAGTGCTTGTTTGTTGTCTGACCCTCCACTATTTCCAAAACTTACAGCTGACTGGGATCCAGCTAAAAGTTTCTTTAAAAAGAAGTCTGGTACCCCAAGGTTCAAACACTTAACAAAACCAAGCCAGTTCCCATCATGTTAGAGCTCTCAGCTCTCCATAAGTGGTTTTGTTACCTCCCAAAGCAGGTCTGTGTCTGATCTAATACGATACTTGGAGAATATGATACGTTGGCAAAGCAGCAATTTTCTGCTATGATTGATGTCAGACTATCAGATATTTAGATTATTCATCATTTTAGACGTATACAACAGGCCATATACATCTGATGTCAGAACTAAAGCCCAAGTTTTGCAAAGCACAATAGCTTTGAAAATATATTGCCTACTATTAAGAAGAAAGAATAACCCTACACAATTCAAGAGACCTTTTTTTTTTTCTATAAACCTTTAAAAAATTTCTTTTTGGACAAATTGCCAGGTTTACAAATATGCACACACATTCCACATATGGATATGCTTTAGTAATCATCTTTACAAACCTTTTAGGCTACACATGGCTCTAATAAATAAGCCATTCACAAACAATATATTATCATCTAAAAAAAAATAAAAGACAGAGAAAAGAACCCCCCAAACCCTTTTTATATACAGCCCAACGGTTCTAGCCTTCACTTTCAACCCCCAGCTTCATACTCAATCATTACAGCAGTGTTCATTTTTCATGGGTTGGTGTTGAACAACAAATGGAGAAGAAAATGATTGAAAAAATTAATATTGTCTCTGACCATGAGTGAAGCTCAAAAAAGAGCTCGTGAGCGACAGCTGCCCTCGCTGTGAGTCGCGAATGTAATAGAATCTCAACTTTTTTCCTCTTTTTGAAGAAAAACTGCGTGATGGGAAGGCTCACATGTCAGTCCTTTGTGTAAATAGTAAACAGCTGCAGTTTAATGTTGTAGCCCTTGAAGGACAGTGCTTATTAGCTCAAGGTTAAAAGCCTTGCAGAAGGTCAGCCTAGCTACTGCAGAGCTGGGAATATCATCCTCTGGTTATCTGCTGACACGCAGTCAGGGGCTGAGTTACGCGATATCGGCCAAACACGCCTCAGTGCTCAGAAGATGAATCACAGAATCACAGAATCGTTAGGGATTGGAAGGGACCTCGAGAGATCATCTAGTCCAATCCCCCTGCCACAGCAGGATCACCTAGATCAAGTCATAGAGTCAGTCAGGGTTAGAAGGGACGAGTTGTGTTCCCAACCCTCAAATTATTGGGGCAGTAACTGCTTCAGATTGGTAAGACCCCTTCCCAGCCTTCATCTTCTATGTTTCCTTCACTCTCAAGTGTCACTGGACTCAGTTACTTTTATCACAAACGTGTGCTGTGTGTGAGAGGCAGACAAAGACCTTTTGTCTGTGTGGCCTGTTTGTGTGGGGATGGATGCAAGCCAGGAGAGGCAGCTGAAGAATTAGGGGGAATATACGACAAAGTGGTTCGAGTTCTGTCCCTGTGTGTGAGGTCTTACATCTCAGTCCATGTACAGGCAGGTATCACAGAATCATAGCCCTGGAAGGGACCTCCAAAAGTCATCTAGTCCAACCCAACATATCTTATTCCTTCCTGCCCTGGGTCAATACTCCTTGTACCAAACTGCACATCAAAATAACAGGAGGGCATAACCTGGCTGGGTTTTTTTTCCTCATTGTTGTGATTTTTTTCCTTAAATTTAATGAGGATTCTGACTTCCTGGATTTGTTGCAAGCTAACAAGACTGTGCACTTTTTCATTGTCATGTAGGACTCCAACTTCTCCTCTTAGTCTAAACATGCCCAAATTTTGTTTTCTTTTAGTACCAACACACCAGCTATCCAGCCTATCCCAAGATACAGAAGATGTATTTACCTTGGCAAAGAAACTGCTTTGAGCCTGACTGATGCCAGACCCTAGGCAGTACCGATTATTTCTCCTTTTGTTGCTATGCAAGAGTCTTTCATCAAAATGAAAGCCCAGGGCATTCAAATCCTGATATATCTTAGCTGACTGTGTCCTGGCACACCACACACCTTTTGTCACCAAAATGAAATGTTCTGTGTGGATCATTGTTTATCCAGTGCCCAATGACAGAGTGTACCCAGCCATGAAACTCAGCATGCTGGAGGGGACAGATAGTGTTTTGGCTTCCTGCATGTTGCTGCAAACCACCCCAGTGCTCATGTCATGATGGAATACATCTCTGAATGCGGAAGGCAGGTACACAATAAACCCAATAAATTAATCACATTCTATAGAACAAATCCCCACCATAAGTCTTCCCATTGCAGATCTGACTGCACAGTACCATTTCCAAGGCAGAAGAGAAAGTAAACAGGTGTCTTGAGCTGCCAACTGGTTTCAGTTCTCTTGGATAAACAATACCCTGATGCCTCTCCTGTAAGAACATCTCTAGGTTTAGACTGGGGTCCTGAGCACTGCAGGCAATTCATCTTCCTCCTAACAAAAAGAAATAGTGTCCAGCCCCAACCAGCTTCTAGAAAGTGAATCAAAGCACAAAGGATGAGTTTTCCTTAATGGAGGAGTAGTACTGCTCTCTCTTGTTAAGTTTGACAGGGATGAGCAAAGACCTCCCTACCACTGCAGTTACATCAGTTTCTCTTCCATAAAAACAGTTGTTAAGGGTTTGGTCTCAAGTTCTGAGTATCAGAGGTGGCACTGCAGCAACAGAATCACAGAATTATTGAGGCTGGAAAAGACCTCTAAGATCAAGTCCAGCCTACAACCGAACATCACCACAATCAGCTAGACAGTGTCCTGTGTCTGGTCCTGTGAGACATAACTCCAGCAACCCTGTCACACTGGGCAGTGGTAGCACTTAACTGGAGTAAGGGAACTGGCTCCTCTGCCTGTTTTTTGCAGCGCACGTAGACAGCGAATGACACAGTCTGTGCAGCTAACAGCACCGAGAAGGTGGGCAGCGCTAGTCTACGTTTCCAAGTGACCTTCATTAGCAGCCCTGTGCACAACATATTGCATTAATCCTTTGTGGAGGTCACAGACCCATGGCTAAGTGTGCTGTGGTCGGGATCCAAGAGAAACAGTTGCAAATGCCTAGCCAGATGCCGGCAGAAAAATGTGCTTTTCATATAGCCTGCTCAGAAGACTGAATAATTTATTAGTGCATCACATGCTATTTTTCAAACCTCTGCCACTTTGAAGGAAATAATATATTTTAAATTGTAAGCAGGTCTTCCTAACAGAGTGGATCTCAAATGGCAAAGCAGACAAGCTCTTGCGCGGCTGCCAATTCTACGTTGAGTGACTTTGATTACATCATTGACATTCGAGAGAAACAGCGCAGCGCAGTCATGAAGCAATTACTGCTGCTCCGCTCCAACGTAACGGGGTGCGCTCAGACCTCTGTATAAAAGGCACTGAGGTGACCCTTCCCAGAGTGCCCCCAGTGCCTCCACCCAGCCTCTCAGTCACAGACTATCAAAGGCTGCAGAATGGATTAATTCCAGGGGCTTTTCTGGGGCTGACAAATGAAATGCAGTTTACCTGGCTCAGGGTGGGTATTGCTTTCGGTGCTGTAATGCAGCACAGGTGCTGCAGGCTAGGGACGAGACGCGTGGGCACAAGTGGGAGAAGGGAACCTGTGGAGGAAACTGAGCCATGGAAGGCTGGGGAGAGGCGGTGAGGAGAAGGGCTCCCTGGACCCTGAGGGTACTGCTGGGCCCTGGCATTCCCCCAAGACTCACAGCATATCTCTAGGTACCATATGGTTTGAGGATGAACTTCCTGTGCTTCTAATGGGTGGAAGAGCAGGAGGAAGTGTCTATGTATGGGGAGAATAATTGCTTCCCTCTTCCACTCCTTCTCCCCCTGTGCCCCAAGCATCAACTTTACACCGCCGTAAGACAGAGGTGCAGTCTGATCTGCAAGAAGGCATCTGCAGATAAAGCCTTGAGAGAGTGAATAGTGACAAGAAGAGACAGCACCCTAAAAGCACACGGTGTAGCTCAAAACAGCAACAGCCCTACTGGCATCTCGTGATAAAATGGACAGCGACTTCCTAGGGCCTTAGATCATTACTAGGGTTTCAAGAATCGTGTGTTGGCACCACACTGGGTTTGTAGATTTGTTGCAGATTTGTTAGTATCTGCAGCCCAGCCTGACTTAGGATATAGCTCCACCGCACAGAACCAGGGCAGAAAACCCAACAGCGCTCACCAAAAATGACCACGGTGCACGGTGAGCATCATTTGTGATTGGAGCAGGATGTGAAAACTGGAGGTAGTTTTGTTGTGATTCAGCTAAATCCTTTCATTTCACAGAATGTAAGGACCTGTGTTATTTCTATTAAGTTAGTTAGAGTTTAATTAAAATGTCAGGAGTGATGATAGAGCACTAAGTCATTCAAAAAAAAGAAGAGAAGATGAAAAGGCTTGGTCTGCAAAAGCCCTGGTCTACAGCAACACCACGTAGAGGCAGATTTTCAGAGATGCTGGCTGAAAATAGCGGCACAATGTGCTTTGGGTAACAGAGACACTCAGTACCTGCACAGGTTGATACACTGCTCCCTCCCCTCATTATACCCAGAGCCTCCAGATTCCATATGTGACTCAGACAATATTTTTGTATTAGCAATCTGGATGTGGTTACACGGACAGCTTTAGCCATATGCTAATGAAAAACAAATAAACCCTGCTGGTGGTCAAAAGTAAACTGGTTCTCAGGAAATTAGCAGTTATATGCAGTAGTGCCTTATGTCACATGTCAGTCTAACTCATATGAAGAAACTTCTTAACAAGCACAGGTATCGTTGTCTCTTGTGTAGACTTGTTTTTTTTTTTTAATACCAGGACCAGAATCATCCTGAGAATCACAGAATTTAGGGACTGGAAGGGACTTTGAAAAATCATCCAGTCCAATCCTCCTGCCAGAGCAAGATCACCTAGATTAGGTCACACAGAAACATGTCCAGGTGGGTTTTAAACATCTCCAGAGAAGGTGACTCAACAATTCCCCCAGGCAGCCCGTTCCAGGGCTCTGTCACCTTCACTCAGAAGAAGTTCCTTATCAGATTGATGTGGAACTTTCTATGTTCCAGCTGATACCTGTTGCCCCTTGTCCCATCATTGGATACCACTGAGCAGAGCCTGGCTCCATCCTCCTGACACCCACCCTTTCCATATTTATCAACATTAATGAGGTCACCTGTCAATCTCCTTCTCTCCTTCTTTCTTTTAGACCCAGCTTCCTCAGCCTTTCAGGGAGATGTTTCACTCCATCATCTGTGGGGCTCTGCGCTGGACTCTCTCAAGCAGTTTCTTGTCCTACTTGAACTGAGTGGCCCAGAACTGGACACAATATTCCACTCTATTCCCTCATAAAAGGAAGGCTGTTATTAGTCTCTAGCTTGAGTTGAAGTGGCAGGATCAGGCCCTTTTTTCTCTAGCACATTTGTCTCTGTTTGAAGTGATGACTGCTCATTCCTTTGTTTTTGTAGGTAACCTGCAACGTGGAATGCAAATTTTAAACTCCTATCTCAATGAGTATGGTCGATCAAATTGCATTAAACTTAAAACTAATAAAATTATCCTTATCAAACAGTGTTGCCTTGAGAAAGGCTATAGAATTTTACATATTTTGATACAGAATTAGCAATACAATCTCCAAGTTTGAGCTCATCTTTCCACAGAGGCTGCAGGAGGATCGCTCAGCTATTTTGGTGCCTTTGCGGTGTCACTGGAGGTCATCTTTCCGGGGCAGCTTTTTAGAGCTGTTCAGATGCTTAATTTACAGTGAAAGAAATCTTTTAAAAGCTGCTCTAATTTTTTCCTAATTAACGTTTGTTTTGGCCCATTAGCACATTAACTATATTAATTGGTTCATTTAATCTCAGGATTAAAGCCTCAATGCATCCTTATAAATTACTGCTGATTTTTATATTAATTTCTTATCTCTTTTCCTTTCTCCTTCCTTTCTTCACTTTCCTGCTTTCAGATTATTTGGGAGACTGAACAGAAAGGATTTTTACAGAATCACTGCACATGTCACAGCTTCACTGTATTATTGGCAAATGGACTTTGAAAAATAACTCCTTTCCAGTGGATTCAGCTTTCCAAATTCCAAATGTCCTCATCTCTATTTACTGTTGCTTTAAACAGTTTCATTTTTGTGACTGTTTGATGAGTTTCCCAGATGGAACAGAAAACTTTGCGTAGATCTTGAGGTGCTCCTTTTGTTCTTTATGAAGAAGAAAGGAAGAAAAATAGCTGGTAGGGTTTGATGAAAAATAACTGCAGAAAATGAAAATACTTTCTAACAAAATGGCCAGCTGAAGAGTTTTGGCTGTAAAATATCAAGTTTGCTTTGATGCAAGTTTTTAATTAAAGATCAGGCTACTTTGGTGCCCAAAGAAAAGTACCAGCATGACAGGACCTGATGGATTAAACAAGTGCATCGTATGCTTTGTTATTTCCCTGCTTTTGCTTAAATAATTTAAAGCACAGCTGCTGCATGCCTAAGAGTTGTGAGGAACATGCTCTGCCCTTGCAAATGTATTTATTCCCAAACAGCAAGGAAAAAAAAAAAGTAATGTTTCTGCTCTATTCCAGCAGCTTTTGATTGAAGAGCTAGAAATCTCATTTATCATTGGCGCTCTGGCAACAACCCAAGCACTGAAGTCGATGGAATCACCTGCACAAGTCCAGCCTGTGATGCTACCCCTCCGTATAAGGGCCGTCCTTTTACAAATTGGAGTTTTGGGTAGACTTTCTTTGGAGAGTTCTAAAGACTATCTGAACTTCTTGAACAAATTTAAAAGTGAGAAGTGAAGAACAGTGACATGATGGAGTGTTTGTCTTTTAGTGCAGATAGAGCAACTACATCACAAAGATGCCATCTGGCTAAAAGCCGCAGTTAAGGATCATGGTTAAAGAACTTGCTCCAAAGACTACTGAAGTATAAAAAACCAACCACCCCTTAGTGCCTTCAGGACAGTCTGGAACAATACACAAGCATGAGGAACACTAGAGTTGCAGATTTATCCCCTGTTCACATTTGGGATTAAACTCTGCTCCTTTGATACTGTTGAGGTCCATAATAAATAGTCAGGGGCTACCACAGAGATGGGAAAGCAAACGAGATTAGGGAGAGTAATTTTTATTTCATTTCTTTGTAGCACAGTCTGGAAGACAACAACAGAAAGGGGAAACAACTTTGTATTTATTATTATGGCTGAGCTGCATGTAATAAATTATGGAAGAAAAAAAGACTGAGGGATAATTGACTGAAAAAACAAATGTCAGTTAAAGTAAACACAGCAGTTTCCACTGAACCTATTTGCAAAAATGTCAAAGGAGTTGAGTTGTTTTCCTTCACAATATTTGTGCTGGTATAAAGGGACTGTGGTTTAATTAAATTTCCCCACAGAGACTAGGTATTCCACTAGATGTCACTTTGAGACTTTGCTAAGATGAAGGACAGCATCCTGATGAAGGGATGCAGCATCCCCCACTGCGAAAAGGATGGGCTGAGAGCTGAGAGCTGTCTCCCAGCAGGAGCTCCTAGTCAGGAATACGGGGCTACGCTATGAAAACAGGGCTGATTATGGACAGATGGCCAGCGGCCAGGAGAAGAGCTGCCATCTAGAAACTGGTACTACCCAAGCAGAAACTTTTTGCATTGCTCTAAGGGAAAGGAGTGAAGGGACCACTGTCTTTATCACCAGCTGATCCTGTCCTCCCTGCAGTGGCTCTTTTGGCGATCAACTGTTTTTTAATAGACCAAATAAAGGATGCCAAGGTTTCTCTAAATATTGCATGCTGGATACTGAATCACAATAGGGAAAGTAAAATATTCATGCTTGTTCTTTAAAAGGCAGGTGAAAAGGGAATAAAAATGAGTAAGGCAATATTTGTAAGGCAAGAATAATCACAACTGTGGTAGAATTCTGCCTTTTTAGTGCAGTCTACAGAGGCTTCAAATGAATCAAAAAAAGGGAGAGCAAAGCAAAGCAAACCCCAGTTCATACCCTCTAACAATGCTGGCACACAGACATCTCTGTGCAGAGCAAGACCTTGTGTTTGCACCTCCACTCAGCTGTGATAATCACCCGGAATAAGCCGCTGGGACACTAAAATCCAGGAAACCTTAACAAAAAAAATATTAAAAAAAAGGCAAAAAGCACAAAGAACTATGTCTGCGCATTAACTACTCTCTACCACAGCTCCTGCCAAGGGTGCCTGCCCAAAGCTCCAGCAAGCTGCATACTGTTTGTGTTGTCAACAAGCAGCAGCTTTGGTACCTGTGCACATTTATTTACTACATGTATGAAAACAATAGAGCTCAATTAAAAGTAGATTAGGCACACATGTACCAAAGGAATGTGTACTTAACCGACCATGGTGAAGCTGGCTCCAGCTCAATCCCCTGGAGAGGCTGCTCTGGCATGTCTGCTGAGGCCTTATTGGTATCCCATCTAGGCACAGCGGTGGTTATGGCTCCTCTAGAATATATTAAATGGATCATATAATAACCATTGGGCAGATGTTGCAATAGCAGAAGTTTGCTGCAAACACGCAGATGGGGCAGCAGATTATCCTGGGAAGGGAACCATGAGTTGATGGGTTCATTTCCATTATTGCTTGGCAACGCACCACATGTGTCACCAGATGGGCTGGAAAACCCCTTTGCAAGGAACCAAAATGAAAGCTTACACAGGGAGATGATTTATAAAGGAATATTGTCAACTGTGCAAACCTACGGAGAGAATGTCCAAGGGAGTTTCTACTTCTGACTTTATTAATGAGAAGAAAAGGGAATGCAAGCGAGCGAAGCAGCAGGCTGCGAAAGTCTAGCTGAGCAATTACAAATTTAAACGTATCTCCTGCCAAAAACCGCAGGTCCTCGGGAACGCCGAGTCCTTCTAAGCGATAATCTGTATCAGGGACATGACCAACGCAGCCCCTCTCAACTAAGCAATTCCTTCAGCGCGCATATTCTAAATTAGAGGTTTTAGAGTAAATCCAAGCTTTATGCTGACTTGGGTCAACACTGGTCAGTAGTTACATGTGGAAATCCAGTTTAGGATTAGCAATGACTGGTCTGAGAGAGCCAAAAACCACTTCAGTGATTTTTATTCTTTTCAGATTTTCTCGAGAAGGGCTTGGAGAAGAGTGATCTCCCACTTTCTTCTTCAAACATTCAAATATATGGAAGAATATTCAGATTATTTGAGAAAGTTTTCACTCACCAAACCAACAACTCCTATTACCAAGAAATACTTATCAGGACAATAATTTCAGTGAGGCATTGAAATAAAAATTACAGAAACCATTGCAAGTTAGATAATATCATAACAAAATTTTGCCTTTAAAATAATTTTTAAAGAAGATTCCTTGAGGACCTTCACACTTTAAAAAGATTTGTCAGCCATAATTAATTCCTTTGTTGCTTCTGCTGATGACTGTCTAAGTGGTGATAAGGCCAAAGATTTGTGTGGCAGTGCAGAATTAGCTCTGTTGATGACAGCTGGGTTGCTGGAGAACCCACCCCATTTTTTGACAATCAACTTGTAGTGCATATCTGCAAGGAATATTTGAAGCACTCTACAAAGAAATAACCAGTGAGTTTAGCAAACCCTACCATTTAAATAAATACATGGTTTTTGTTTGCCCACTCAACTGAAACAGATGAATCAAGGACAGTCTAGGAGATACTCCCCAAAAGCGCAATCAATTGGTAGTTAGATGTAGAATCTAAAACTCATACTACTCGTATTCTTTCCTACAGACTCCAATGAATTCTCTTTTCTTATTGAGAGAGTTACATTCCAATCTTTAAAATGAACTTAAACGAAGTGTGATAATTATACAAGATTTGTTTTAATACAAGCTAATATAACTCTGCCATTGCCTTTGGTAAAAGTCCTGTATGGCCTACAGAGAAAGAAATACAAAGGTTTTTGAAAGAAGCAAACAAACAAGCCCAGCTTTCAAAGAAATGGTCAGTGAGCTATCCCATCTATTCACAGAAGTACTTTCATCCTCTGAAATTCAACAGCTTTGGTTATCATTTCTGTAACAGAGTGAGAACATTTTGGGGAGGAAATTAAGGCTCCATTTGAGTCAATGGAAACTTACAGGCTTCAGCGGAGCCAGGATTTGATCGTATTAGGTTCTGGAATAACATCTCTAGGCATGTATGACATTTGCATACAGACTGTCGGGTCCACATTCTCCACCTTCACTGGTACTTTCCTATAAACACTCAGTTTCCTTGGCTTTTGGCACAAAAAGCAGATCCAGTAGTTTGGGGTGTGGTGTGTGTGGGAAATAGGATTAGTAAGCTACTCAAACACATTCCTATTTCCAGGTTAGAAATAATCCAATTTATTTGATAGGCCTGGCTCTGTATACACAGAGATGGTGAAATTAGAACCTTGATGAAATGAAATGTTTCTAGATACATGACAGTTTTTAGTGGATGAACTGAATGGATTTTACAAGTCTGCTTTTCCCTCTTCCTCTTCCCATTAAGGGCTGCCAGCGATTCCAGTGTCCAGCTGAATAAATGTACAGCTATGAATAAATTCACACACACACTGATTCCCTCCATGTTACTCATGATAAAGGCCTAAGGTGACTCTATCACCTTTAAACCTACAGCTAATGATGTTTTGGCTACTTCTAGTATCTTTTACATCTTTGGGCACAGAGAGAGGGTTAAAAACAAAACCAACAAATCACTTACTTCAGGTTAACCCACTGGAATGATGGCCAGTTCAGAAGAGCAGCAAATACTCTGATGAAAACTAAACAGTTTATTTTCAAATGGGTAGGAAATGGACACAAACTCTTGCCTTAAGTATGAAAGCTCTGGTCAAAGGACAATTGCTCTCATATTGGGTCAAATTAGATAAAATTTCCTTGATAAGTATAATTTGAAGGTGAATGTATTAGCTGAGTTACGACGAGCTGTCAAACAAACTGTGGGGTGGATGCTTTGCTGTGTTAGTTGTAATACATTCTTAACATGCATTTGGAAAAGTTGGCTGATGGAAGACTTAGACCTAAAAATCTAACTGAACAAGATAAAACCCAACAAACTTTTAACCAAGTAAGAAAATGGCACCTACTTTTGTATCCTAAAAAGATTAGGGATAGATTTATTGAGAAGATTTTTATCTATTGTATGTCTGATTGGTGCAGAACATATCAGCTTATGCAAAAGGAGCTTGCATGTAAACAGGAGCCGATCACATCAATCTGTTGAATCTACAAACACATCTATAGGGCTGTACGTCAGAATAACAGTGCTCTGATCAGCAGGACTGATTGAAAATAATTGTGAAGACAAAAGACTGCATTTTAAAAAGTCCAATCTACTCATATTTGACAGACTAATATATTTAATTCACCTGAACCTTCTAGAAATGATCCTATTACCCACTTCCAAGCACCTTGTTAACATAAACAGAGATCCCTTCTGGAGACTCTAAAGGCAAACTAAAGTGTTTTCAAATGAAAAATAATATATTGTTGCAAAAAAAAAAAAAAGACAAATCAAGTTATTCCCAGACCCATTTAGCTGTTGAATTCAGGTACTGCCACTGGGTTCAGGAAAATAATTGGACAATGGAATGAGACTCTCCCCAATATCCACAGACCAACCTCAGTTGCACTCCTGCCAGCATGGAAAATGACAGCTTCCATTCTCACACTGAACGACAGCCCAAAGGCTGTTCTGCAGGCCTGATTTCAGGAGGTGCTGCAAGATGCACCTGCTGCAAGATGTTTAGATGTTTTCTTGTACCTGCTGCAAGACATTCAGCTATTTCATCTCCTGCATGTCAACGTGTTCTCGGTGCTGCCTCTCTCACTTCATTCATGTTTGTTTAGCCACATACATATTTTAAAAATTGATTGGTCTTGAATACTTTGGTGTCTCCCTGCTGACAGAATGATGTTTTAGTGGTTGTGATGCAGCCTCTGTCTAGCTAAGATATAATCACAGAATCATAGAATTACTCAGTTTGGAAAAGACCTTTGGGATCATCGAGTCCAACCATTAACCATACTCTACAAAGTTCACCCCTAAACCAAATCCCCCAACACCAGACCTGGAAGACCTTTAAACATCCTCCAGGGATGGAGACTCAGGTCCCTCCCTGGGCAGCCTGTTCCCGTGAAAAAATGTTTCCTAATGTCCAGTCTAAACCTATTCTGTAAGCAAACGTTCTCCTGTCATGTATCTCCTCTGCCATTGACCTAGCAGCATTCGTTCATTAGACACTTGGTTCAATCCTAGTGATCTTCTTTCAGCTTAACAAGACACAATAACATCGATTTAAGTGACAAAACTTAGTGTAAGTTGTAAAATGCTAACAGGTTTTTGCAGGCTTGTTGATAGAGTTTCTGCCTCTCTCGTTTTCAACACGGGGAAAGATGCCTGAAGATGGAGCTGTTTACAAACTTCTGAAGGACCACGCCGATCTGCATGACAAACTTCCCTCACACAAGCTTTGTAGTTGCTTTTCTTGTGTCTAACAGATCTGCTGGTTCCCTAAAGACTGTAATACATTTATATGGTAGCACCACTCACTAGATATGTTTTTAACACAAGTACCTAGAAACTGTTTCATTCTAAAAGTGAAGTTGATGAAGCATTTAATGAATGTTAGCTGACAAGAGGCTTGCACATTTACCAATATACTTTTGATCTATGTTTTCTAATAGTTCTCAAAGTCTACAGTCTGGGTTCTTCACTTTTTCATACTTCATGCCTATGTGCGGGCACACTCTGAATAGATTGTGTTACCGTGTCATATTCAGAGCTGACCCCTTTGCATTAATCATTGAATAGAAACATAGAATCATTCAGGTTGGAAAAGGTCCTTGGGATCATAGTGTCTAACCATCAACAAGTTCACCCCTAAACCAGATCCCCCAACACTACGTCTAAGTGACTTTTAAACACATCCAGGGATGTTTTAACCATCACCCTGGGCAGCCCATTCCAGGGCCTGACCACTCTCTCCATGAAGAATTCTTTCTGATGTCTAGTGTAACCCTACCCTGTTGGAGCCTGAAGCCCTTCCCTCTGCTTCTGTCGCTAACTTTTAACGTGTGAGAAGAGACCAGCACCAACATCTCTACAATGTCCTTTCAGACAGTGGCAGAGAGCAATGATGTCTCCCCTTAGCCTCCTCATCCTCAAACTAAGCAGCTCCAAGTCTCTTAATCTCCGGTCGTAAGATTTATTCTCCAGACCCTGCACCAGCTTTGTTGCCCCCCTGTGTACTCACTGCAGCACCTCAATGTCTCCCTTGTACTGAGGTGCCCAAAACTGGATGCTAAAAAAGCTGTTAGGGGCAGCAATAGATGTCAATCTTTTCTTCCCTTCTGCAAATCCACATTTATCCCCAAGAGGAAAGTTTCAAAGCTGGTCCAATGTAGCCAGAAAGCAGTGTGATTGTATAGGATTTGCTTCTTCAGGGTGGCCACTGGTGCAATCCCTGTGGTGGACTTTGGTAACACTTCAGCGTGCAGAAATGACTCGCATGTGGAAGTTAAGCAGAGCATAAAGACTGAAAGAATCAGGGCCTTAGCAAAATAAGCTGTCCAAGTACACATCTAAACAAATTCTACACATATTTGACATATGTAGTCTCTACTATGTCTGACAGTGCCTGCAAGAGCATAACCATCATCCTAGAAACTTGAAAGAAGGGTTTACCCGGGTCCCTGTGTTTGCTTCACTGACAGCCACCATTATAACCTCGGCTTTTCATGTGGCTTTCACCTTCCTTCCTACAAAATATGCAAGGTAAGCACCGCCTGAAGGTGCTCAATCCATTACTTACTTAAAAAGGATTATCTGCCGGGATTATCTACCTCACTGATGTACAATTACTACTTTTTGTTGTGCTTTTAGACAAAGTTTTGGCTCTGTAATAAACTCTACTAGTCTCACACAAGGCTGCAAAAGCACACAATCGTGCGCCGCATTTATCTTTCAGTTGCACCAGTTTAATTAAGAGATTTTAATCAAGCTCCAGTGCTGTCATAAAAAACCTAATCTTACCCACCTATCTGAATATAAACAAGCTGTCAGCTCTTTTTTTGTCTAACTTTTTAAAGAGCACTGCATAAATCATTCAAAATACCATCTACACCTTGTCTAATTACCAGACTTAAATCCTGAAGCTTCATCAAGTCTCAAAACAAAAACAAAAGCCATTCCCAGGGTATGCTTTACTCTTTAGGGTTACAAGCATCAAACATACTTACACCTACTTTGTGATTTTGGATCACAGCCCTATATTTTCTACACAGGACCAAGAAATCACACTGTCATTTGGAATAATAAAATAGAAAAGGTTAGGTAGAGCAATGAGGCTGGTGAAGGGGCTAGAGGGAACGGCTGATTAGGAGAGGGCTTTCTAGCTGGTGGTGTTTTGCCTGGAGGAGACTCAAGGAGGATCTTATCCCTCTCTATCAGCTCCCTGCAGTGAAGTTGTAGCAGGCTCTTCTCTCAGGCAGCTAGTGACAGGAGGAGAGGGCAGTGCTTAAAACTACCTCAAGGGAGGGTTAGGCTGGATGTTAGGAAGCCCTTCCTCACAGAAAGGGTGATCAGACACTGGAATGGACTGCCCAGGGCAGTGGTGGAATCCCCATCCCTGGAGGTGTTTAAGGACTGGCTGTGGCTCTTAGTGCCCTGGTCTGGCCAATGTGGTGGTTAGGTCACAGGCTGGGCTGGATGAGCTCTTCTCCAGCCTCAATAATTCTGTGATTCTGTAATTTGGCCAAAGGACTGTCACCATTCACAATGACAATTCTGTTGGCAGAGCCACATGAGACCACACAGACTAAGTTTATGAAAGGTTTCACGTTGTACCCTGGCCCTTTTGGAGCCAAGGTACTCCATACAAAAATCTGGTGGCAGTTTCATACTCTCATTGAACTTGTCAGTACCAAGAGGTGTAACAACAATAAAGTAGTACAGTGAGAGGAATCACTGCTGGTGAAAACACAACGAACTGCTTAGGGTCTGTTGAGCGATGAGAGACAACAGAGAAATCAGAGAACTGGTACCACATGCTCCAGCAGCACTGAGCAGCAGCCTCCTCGTTTTCTGTTGTGTCTCAATTTTGAGCACAGACCTAAGGTGGAGTCAGTGCACACTGTGGGAATCCCTTCTTACAGACAAACAAAATACAGAACTCAGCACTAAGACCTACAACTGAAAGGAAATGTTTCACTCCATCTTCTTCCCTGTCATGCCCTATGTTCTCAAGGAAGTTTACAAGCCTTAGCTTTACCTTTGGGTGGAGGCAATGAGATAATTTCTCTGCATGTTTTAGTATGTCTGGCTGATTCTGGCTCTTGTCTTCTCACCACTGAGATAGTCTGCTCTGATTCATTCAGGTAACGAGTGATTCAGTGGTCAGCTGGATTTATTGATGACAAACATCAGCAACCTGACCCCTCAGAACAAGGGCACAGAACTGCTTGAGACAGTCCAATGCAGAGCCACTAAGATGATGGAGTGGAACATCTACCTGATGAGGAAAGGCTGAGGGAGCTGGGTGTCTTGAGCTCAAAAAAAAGACTGAGGGGTGACCCCATTAATGTTCATAAATATGGAAAGGGTGGATATCAGGAGGATGGAGCCAGGCTCTGCTCAGTGGCATCCAATGATAGGACAAGGGGCAACAGGTGTCAGCTGGAACATAGGAGGTTCCACATCAATATTAGAAAGAACTACTGCATAGTGAGGGTGACAGAGCACTGGAATGGGCTGCCCAGGGGTGTTGTGGAGTCTCCTTCTCTGGAGATTTTTAAACTCACTTGGATATGTTCCTGTATGACTTGGTCTAGGGGATCCTGCTGTGGCAGAGGGATTCAACTGGATGATCTTTCACGTTCCCTTCCAATCCGTAATGTTATGTGATACTGTGAACCTACTGCAGCTCTTTCTTTTGGGCCTAATCTTTGTTTTTTATTCCTTTTTAAAAGTCTTTTTTTAACCTTTTCTTATTTCAGAGTAGTCCTGGAAAAAAAAAACCCAACAAAACAACTAATTTCCTCCATCATTGGATTTTTTGTGATTCTACAAAGCCTCTTCAGTCACTGGTATCTTGACATTTGACTGGTAATTGTCCTTGGGAGATTATATGTGGTGAAAGAGGAAAAGGAAAAAGGAAGAACTGCCTGTTTGTAGCACACCAGACATGGGAGTAATTGAAAATGTCTCCATAGATTTCCTTGGTCATATGTTCAACAGAAGTGTAAGATTTTCTGGTAATTATAAAGAGCAAACAAATGCTACTGTACTCAGAATCTCTGACCAACTGCTCATCTCGACTGTATGCAATTTCCCTTCTCTGCCATTGTGAATATTTATCAGACAAACATTAAGATAAACAATTTGTGGGGCACTCTCAGCTATCGAAGACTGGCTTGGGCGTAATTGATCGCAAGTTGAACTGTGTGTTATGAGCCAAAGGTGAGCCTTCCAATACAGTCAAGGTCAACAGCATTACTGCAGGTGATGAGTGTTCTGAGTTGGATGAACCACTAAAGAAAATGGTGAGGAGCCATCCAACATTTGGGCCCCTGACTTCAAGAAAGAGATTGAGGGGCTGGAGTGGGTTGAGAGGAGCAACGAGGCTGGAGAAGGGACTGGAGGGAAAGTCTGATGAGGAGAGGCTGAGGGAGCTGGGGGTGTTTAGCCTGGAGGAGACTCCATGTCTGGGACCAGCTGAGAGAACTGACTATGGCATGGAATACTGCATCCCATGTTGATGCAGTATCAGCTGTCACCCACATCCATTGAAACTGTCTGGTGCAGTTAACACATCCACTAAAGAGCTTCTGACAAATTTAAAATGAAGCCATTGTAGAGACCACAGAGTCCTCAAGGTCTAGGGGGTTTTTTTGAGCTACCTGGGTTCAGGGATCCCACCCTCACCTTCTGCAGTCTTCATTACCTAAGCAAGGCTAAAGCAGTAAACCAATCTGATGTCCTCTGGTGTCAGCTCTCTCAGCCAGACCAGGCAGGGCTGAAGTGATGCCTTTCTTATCCTTTCACCTTTCTGTAAAAGTCTCCCATCAAATCCAAAGAGCTTCCTCAGATAACTCATTTCAGCTTTCACCCTCTCCTAAATATCTGTATGCTCAAAGAAATGTCAGTGATCAGCTCTCTTCTTGATATCTTTAATACTCTTTTGTAGTGGTCAGGTCCAGGGAGGGCCATCTTGTTCACAACAAAATCAACAAAGACCTTGGAGCATGAGCATGGAGCTGAATGACAATAGAAAGCACTAAAGGAAGAGATTTCACTTGCACATTCACACAGAGGTAGGTACTAGGTGTCATGCCAGAGAACTCTGGTGGTCAACTCTTTAGAGCTTGGAAGGGGACCTGGTCACATACTTTGCATACTAGGTGCTCCTGAAGAACACAGCTAGCATGGCCCTCAGGTTTCATGAGTGGGAAGGACCTATACGTCTCACAAAGTATTTTTTCCACGTATGGGTGACTGTGAAGTAAGAAATACCCTGCAGAGACAACACTTCTACAGGAAAAGTGTTAATTCCTAAGACTGACAGGCATGTTAAAAACCAACCTTTGTCAGTAAAGCAGAATGGTGAGATTTTTTGTTAAGTACCTACAATTGAACCTTAAATATGCAAAATGCCCCCAATAATACAGAGAAA
This sequence comes from Rhinopomastus cyanomelas, assembly GCA_013400115.1. Classification (NCBI taxonomy): domain Eukaryota; kingdom Metazoa; phylum Chordata; class Aves; order Bucerotiformes; family Rhinopomastidae; genus Rhinopomastus; species Rhinopomastus cyanomelas. The sequence continues at coordinate 425,473 of VXBP01003486.1, read as the reverse complement.
TTTGAATTTCCCAATCTTTTCTTTCATTTCTATTTACATAGTATCTGAACACGTTTTGCATCTGAAATGAAGCTTTCGCTGACCTTAAAGCAATCCTGCAATACTTCCTACAATGCCCAGAATCAGGCCACAGTTTGCTTTTGGAGTCATTTCTGCTTCTCATGTGCAGATAAATACGTTTTCCATCCATTTTCCCAAGGCCTTTCGTTGCAAGAGATGTGTATGTTCTTAACTCTATGCCTGTTTATTGCCATCTGAGCCATCTGCTTAGGGCAGAAGAGAGCAGATGAGAAGGAAAGTCCGATATTAGAGGTGAAAGAGATTAAAATGCAAATAAACAACAGTCGTTTTAAGCCTGCCCTGGTAATTTGTATTTGACAAAAAGGCAGCATGGCAGGTTTTCCCCTGTTACTGTGACAGGTCACCATTTCTAATCTCGGGGTCATGTCCAAGTTCTCTCTTTCATAATTGCTTGGGCTGACATCTATCTTGACCTTTCTTCATTGTGGCCTCCCTGAATGAGGGGAATCACAGAACCATAAAGAGACAGAAGTTTGACAAAATGCTGTAGCGATGATGGAATGGGACTAGTACCCCTCTGGCCTTTGCTATAAATGTGTGTATAATGTGCCATAATATTTTAACCCTTGAAAGTGGCTCAAGTACACATTTGTGTTGTGGTACAATCTGAGAGCTACTTTTACAGTAGCTGCAGTGGGATTTGGTTGTGATGTACCATGAAATACGTGGTTAATTCTAGATTAGCCCTGCTTATACCAAGGAATGAAGATGAATTACCCATCTTTGCCAAGGATCGATAGTAACTACAATTCATATCTAAAATATAAGATAATCTGACATCATAGACAACTCAGAGCTGCTGGAGGGAGTCCAGCGCAGAGCAATGAGGATGATGAAGGAAGTGGAACACCTCCCTGATGAGGAAATGTTGAGGGAGCTGGGTCTCTTTAGCTTGGAGGAGCCTGAGGGGCGACCTCATTAAGCAAATGAGTCAGGCTCTCCTCAGTGTCATCTAGTGATAGGAAAAGGTTCAATGGGTGTGAGCTGGAACATAGGAGGTTCCATATAAATATCAGAAGTAATTTCTTCACAGTGGGGGTGATTGAGCACTGGAATAGGCTGCCCAGGGTGGTTGTGGATTCTCTTCTCTGGAGATGATTAAAACCTGCCTGGATATGTTCCTGTGCAACTTGATCCTGCTGTGGCAGGGGGAATGGACTAGATGATCTTTGGAGGTCCCTTCCAATCCCTAATGTTAGGTGATTCTGTGAATTCAATGTTTTACAGTAGTAGAGTCACCTAGAAAATGTGCCCTATGTGTGAAGTTGTCCAGCAGGCAAATAATATCCTTTTTTATAAATAGAGTTAATAATCAATCAAGCTAAATGATAAATTAAGAGTATTACCAGTTATAAAAGCCCCCCTACCAGTATGGTCTTTCTCAGACCAAGAATGGAATTTCTTAGGAGGTGTAGTGCTGAAATGAAGCCTGCAAGATCTGCCAGTGTAGCAGATGCTGACACAACATAAATTGGTGTAGTTCTCTTATAAACAGGGCACTGTCAATGTTTTGTAGGAAGAACCTTTCCCCAAATGTCTGCAGAGCAAAACATACCTGTCTGTGCTGGAAATCAACACAGTGATACCTTGCTGCCTTTTTCATTTTAATGTTATAAATAAACCAATAATCAGTCACAGGGGTTTTTTACTACTTCTCAGCTTTACTTTGTGGAAGAGTTCACTGTCCCAATACCATACTGGTGTAGTCATAACACTGCATAGAGCATGATGCAAAACCTGTTGAATATATCATTTCATTAGCTTTCAGTAAGGCTGTATGCAGAGGCCAAGTGATTTTTCTACTAGATCAAAAGGTACTTATGGGATATGTTAGCACAATGGTCTATATAATATGTGTGTAGTGTTCTTTAATGTCCTAGCCATAATTTCCACCGAGGAGAATCTGGAAAGGATCACATAAGGAACATTGATTTTTAAACAATCTATCCAAAACCATCAGCAGAACAGGGAAGAAAAGATCTTGAAAAATTAGTTGGCTTGCTTTGGGACTGCAGCAGAGTACAAACTTCACAGTTCCATATAACTGTAGTTAATTCATCTGCTAGGATTCTGTGATAGTCTCTAATGTAAAACTTGGAATGGGAATAAGCAACTTACAAAGGTGAGACACCAAGCTGTATTTCACTGGAAAATCCTGCCTTCCACAGAGGTCAGTATTAAATATCCAAATCAGTTCACTGATAACTAAGTAGTTCTGATGTGCCTGATTTTCACAGTCCAGTTACACTTTATCAGGTATATCTTTTTTCTTTTGCTCATGTGATGTAATTAAGCACCATTAGCAAAAGTTTTAAGAATTGATTAAGTCATCCTTAAGTTAGTATTGAAAATAAGATGAATTGCTTTCTGCGATTAAAATGTCAGACCTTGGCAAGCTCTGGGAATAGACCTCCTGAAAATGCATTGCTCCTCTGTGAGGTCATAAGAAACAATCTTAAGGACTACAGTAGAGTTTCCATGCAAACACAGCAGGGTTTTAAGATGAGTGGTGGCAAACCCACTGTTTTTATAGACTATCAAGACTTCTCACAATACAGCTACATCCTGAAAATCACTTGTGAACAGCTTGCATAAATGGCTCCACCAGATTCTCTGTACCAAGGACACAGTAGTCCTTACCCAGACCACAAACCTCGGTGATCCACACCAGTGCTATTTCGCTTGGGTGAAACCACAGGCTTTGAAAAAAAATAGAATAAACATATGTTTGAAAGATGAGTAGGTTTCAGTAGAAAGAATTCAAATCTAACCAAACTTTGCCAGACAGAAAGAAGCACAGCTGGGTTTACACTCCATATCTCTGGGTAACATTTAAAACAAATGACTGCTGAAAAGAAGATGGAAAAGTAATTTGAAGAGCATCTTAGAGGTGCCTCAAGGCAAAATTCTCTCATCTTTCTCTCCTTTTATCTCTTTTCTTTCTCTCTCCCCCTCTCCCCCATCTTTCTCTCTCTCTTCCTCTCTCTCTCACCCTCCCTCTTTTTCTCTCCCTCTCTAGCTCTCTCTTTTTTCTCTCTCCCTCCCTTCCCCCTTTCTTTCTCTCTCCCTTCCTCTCTCTCTCTTTCTTTCTCTCTCCCTCCCTCTCCCCACCCCCAGCCTTTTTCCAAATCCACATATTACAAGTGGAATTTCAGATCTCTCTCTAACATGGGGTGAGGGCAAAACACAGATACCGAAAAGGCTGGTTTAAGTCTCTTTTTCCATCCCCACCCTGATAGGCACTCTCTGATCAGAAGTAGCAATCCCTGCAGAAGATGGACAGGAAAAATTCCTCATGGAATTCATTGCAGGGTTAGATTTGGTGATTAACTCTAGATGCTGGGCAGCAGGCTCCCCAGCACGGAGTTGGCTGTGTAACGCCGTATCCACACACTGCCTTCCACTGGGATCAAGGGCAAACCTGGTGGGGAGCTGTGGCTTTTGTGGAGTATCCTCCACCTTTTGTTCCATGGTACAGAGAGGGTCTGTGTAATTTCTCTGTGGGAGAACTTGTTGGCTTCTGTGGAGCACAAAAGGAACTGTGGGAAAGTGGTAGAGGACTTTCATCAGACAAGAGGATTAGCCTGCTTCTCTCTGGTAAAGCAGGTGGCTGCCAGCTGAAGTATGCACAGCATTTGTACTCTTAATTTTTATTGCATCTAGCTAGCTAGCTAACTCAAGTGGGAACACCAGGATATTTATGTGAACTAAGAGTTTGCATCGCAACTCTCCACTTCAGGCTGGTGAATATCCAGGAGAATGAACACTCATATCATCTGTCTCATTCCTAAAAGGGAAGTACTTGTCCTCTGGGGGAGCATACCGACACACTTCATTGCAAGCAAGTAACCCCAGATGAAAAAAATGTCAGGTGAAAGCAACATATTTCAGCAAGCAACTAAGAGAAAGAAAAACTCCTCAGTCAATGACATGTTTACTTTTAATGGAAGAAAACAATCCCTAACTCGGGAATCATACTGACCTGGCAAATGATTTAAGTGAGAACTGGCCATAAAGAGAAGGAAATTATGCTTTTATTGAGATAGGAACCCCCAGCTCCAGTCCCTGTAAATGCCACAGGGAGAAGATAATTGAGCTCATCAGTGTCTATCTCTTCATGCATTCTCTCTCTGCAGGACTCTAAAACTCTTCTGTGCCAACTGACTCACCAGGAAGTCTTTACACAGATTTTGTATGCCAAGTAAGCTGAGGCCCTGCCTTGACACAAAAGCTTCTATAGCTGTGGGAAATCTGTACAACTAAACTTCAGCCCTCCTGTAGCCATACAACGTGGTACTGGGTATTTACTTACCCTCTGTGTTCCAGGGGCTACAGGATAGACGATACCCACTTTACAGCAAAGTCATATATTAGTCTTAGTGTCACTATTCAGTGAATTGCTGTAGGCACTATTTAGTGAATGTTATTCTTGATCTGCTATTTATTCATTTCCTCATAGTTCTACCCATACAGTATCCAGATGTATCACAAATATCCTGTCACTGCAAATCACCTGTCATTGCAAAGGGAGGTGAAGGGGGTGGTGACAGCATACATTCCTGTGCTTATTCAGTTATCCTGACTGAGAGGCACTGACTTGTAATTTCACAAAGTACAGAATTACTGAGGCTACAAAAGACCTCTAATATCACAAAGTCCAGCCTATGACCTAACATTAACATAAGCTACAAAATTGTGAATGTTTTTCCTCTTTTGTAGTTGTACCTGGCTTGGACTTCAGATGGACTTGTGCAAGGCCACTATTTTACAAATGAGACCTCAAGCTCCTCTGTTTGATGAAAAAGTAGAAAAATCTGCTTTTAAAATGGGTTTCCTACTATGTTGCCTCAGAGAACGTCTATGGAAGATGCAAAAATCCAGGTAATTTGTCCAAGGACAAATTTCTTCATAACAATTAGATTAACATTTCATTCTCTTTCGGCAAGTCTGTGCTTTGCTTTCTGCACATTTTTTTATTATTAAAAGAAAAGCTCCAAAGGTTCATTTAAAGCTACCTTTATTTTTCCAGCTCATTTCTTCCTTCTTTGAGATCATTTCAGATTTTCAATGGACCAACAAAGCCTAGTCCCTCTTTCCCTAGTGGGATGATACATCATACTGCTTAGTTCTTGCCAGGAGCCTCCCTCCATCTCATGCAGATTCTGCTACAAAAGCCTTGGTGTCCCAGCCTCCTACTTTCTCAAGCACTGGCACTTAGCCTGTCCAGACCAAGAAGGGAGTTGAAAAAACAGAATAAGCTCAGGTCACTATTAATGACAACTTTCAAAACCTTGATCAAGACTGGGGAGGTTTTCCTAGGGAAAAAAGGCACATCTCTCTAACACTAAAGTCATTCTTGTGCTAAGTGTCACATTCCATGTCAGCAATATGGAAGATGTTTTTGTGCTTAAAACAATTAGCTTGGTTGTAGCTTCTTTCTGAGTCCTCGCAATCAGGTTAGTGATTCTGACCAAAAATAAAACACCAAAAAGTTAAAGCTTTGAAAAAGTTAAAAGCATTTGAAAACAGGTCTTAGAACAAGAAATTGCAAGCAGCAATTCTTCTACTGCAACAGAATGAAATAGCCTTTTTATGTGTTAAAAATATTGTTTTCCAGAGAGCAGTTGAGGGATTGGAGAGTTTTCTCTGCCCCATGGAGTGTGCCCTCCCAGGGGAACAGCACTGAATTTCTTGGGCTGACTGGAGAGAGGCCCAGCAAGAGATGAGAAGAACAGTCTATGGAGTCACAAAACCTCTCCCGCGTGTTCTGGCACAGGTCATAAAATATACACAGGGCTACAGTCCTGTAGTCAGATAGAGTCAGCAGTTGCCTCACATCTTTTGGGAGCACCACTGACTGAAAAAGGCCCCAGGATAACGTAGGGTCATGGCTGTCGACTCGACTGCAACATGGCCGCAAGACACAAATATTTTGTAATGAAAACCAGCTGGAATAAGCTATAAATAATAAGATCCAGTAAAAGCTGTCTATACTCTTGTGCACTGGTATTCTGATAATGTTGAAGTAAATAACATAGCCACAACTGCCATCAGCGGACTAGGACTTCAGGTAGTCAACTCCCACTTATAACAAAAACCATAAAAGGAAAAGAAATTAGACAATAAGGAAGTCTGCTCCTGACAGGTAGTAGCACTGCAGCTGATACCATCATTACAGCCAGCCTGATTCATTTGAAGTCACTCTTATTTACAGTGTCATATATCAAAACGAGAAAGAAGTGGTTTTCCCACAGGCTTTTGTTGAAATTATCTTTGTAAGAACCAAACCCACCTCAGGGTACATTTCCCTTGACCCTTCTATCCATACAGAACTCTCTGCAGCCAGACTGTTTCGTTACACTTAGGAGCATTTTGCTTGAAGAGGTAAGGAACTATGAGAAATATTTTCAAAAGTGCTCACAACATCAGTCCTGTCAGTGCCAGGACATTTCATGCTAACTTTCATAGCGATGCCAGCAATCACAGAAACATCTGAAACACAAGTAAAGAGGTGACTGGGGACCTGCAGTTTGTTTGTACTGTCAGCACTGAGCAGTAATCTCACAGTTCTGAAACGGTTCCCAAGCAGGACAGAAGCTGTTGCACCTAAGCTCTGTCTCTGTGAACAGCTGAGCAAAAAAGCCATAAATTCTACTGCTTCTAAAATGCTTTTAAAAAGCAGATGTTGCAGAGGAGGTAAAGAAAAACAGAGTACTTACTACTGTAGTAGAACCCATTTCCTTTATTCTTCTGCCAGCTTGCTATAATAATACTATAGAAGCACACAGAATCATTCTGGCTGGAAAGGACCTCCAGGATCATCAAGTCCAGCCCTCATCCCAACATTTCCCTAACCACTAGACCATGGCCTCAAGTGCTGTAACGACTTGGTTTTTAAGCACCTCCAGGGATGAGGACTCCATGACCTCCCTGCGCAGCCTGTTCCAGTGCCCAATCACCCTCTCAGTAAAGAGCTTCTTCCAACAATACTACTATGTATTACGTTACTACTATTATATGAGTTGAATAACTAATTTTGTTAAAGGTTTTAAACTTTTTTAACAGAAGCTTTTATGTTTTTAAAGGTTTCTTTTTTTAGCAAAAGAAGACTTGATAAAAATCCTCTCTATCTGTTCAGTCTTCATGTCTGTTTTGTCCTCATCTGACATATTAATTTACTCTTTCAGTCTTACCAGCAGGGTTACCGTGAGTGTAGCCATAAAATAAGACCATCTCTGCAGGGCAGAATTTTTCACTTTTTCATTGGACCCTAGAAAATCAGCTCTGTGGGTCTGCCAGGCTGGAACTGCACACCTGTGATCACAGATGTAAGACCTTTTCAACTGAATTAGGAATCCAAAGCACAACTGAAGAAGAAATGAACTTAAATCCAGGCACTTCAGTCACAGGGACATTTCTGAAATTTTAATGTAAAATATCACTTTTCAGAGTGTAAACTAAAGATGTTTACAAGAGAAGGACTGTCGTGATAATATCTCAAATAAATGAGCATTATCTCACATTAGTTCACAACTAGTTGGTCACTATGAATCTCTGCAAGGCTACCAGGCGATGCAAAGGTTTTTCTTTTTCATTTTCTTCTTTCCCTCCTCTCAAAACCAAATAAAACCCCAACCCATTCACTTAAGAAGCAATTGTCTGTAGACCTTTGAAGCCAAGGAGGGTGACAGCAAGGGCAAGAGGCTTATTTCAAGGGTCACATTTCATTTGCATAAGCAAGTAACCATAGGGCACTGTGGAATGTCTGTAAATGGATTTCATTACAGAAATTCAGCTTAAAGGGACTATAAATAATCCCCTGACAAACATTGTATATTGCTTCAAGTTCTTCTGTAATAAAAATATTTTAGTAACACAACAATCCGTGAAAGCAGGAAATGAAACAGGAGGAGCTGCACATCTTCCCCTTTTTCTCTCTCAGGGCAACTTTATATTGTAATATGTTTTAGAGGAAAAAACCCCCACGATATTCGTATTATTTTAGCAAAGTAATCCTACAAAAACAAGGTTATATAATTCCATATGGCTGGGATGGGGTGGCTAAACAAATAGCCAGATCTTTACTAGCTCTTCTCCCCTGGAGATCATCTGTCAAGCAGGACAGGTGTGCAGGTTGCATGGTGTTCTGCCCAAAGCATCATCTCCAAATGTACCCGAGTGTGTAACCTTGGGTGAATTTCAGTGAAGAAGCCATTCCAAGCAGCCATGTTAATGGATTGACCTTTCTGGACCATATGAAGGAAGAATGACAGTCTAAGGCCTCAGTTGCTCAATCAAACAATTTAAGAGACTCACTACTCTGGCGCACATTACCCCAGGTACCAGTACAGGGTAGTGACTGGCCTGTTGGAGAGCAGTGTAGGAGAAAGGGACCTGGGGGTCCTGGTGGACAGTAGGATGATAATGAGCCAACAAAGCCCCCGTCCTTGTGGCCAAGAAGGCCAATGGAATCCTGGGGTGGATCAGGAGCAGGTAGTTAGTATATCAAGAGAGGTTCTTCTGCCCTCTACTCTGCCCTGGTGGGACCACATCTGGAATATTGTGTCTAGTTCTGGGCCCCTCAGTTCCGAAAGACATGGAACTTCTTGAGAGAGTCTGGCATAGAGCCACAAAGATGATGAAAGGAGTGGGCCATCTCCCTGATGAGGAAAGGCTGGGGGAGCTGGGTCTCTTGAGCTTACAGAAAAGGAGACTGAGGAGTGACCTCATTAATATTTATAAATATTTGAAGGGTGGATGTCAGGAGGATGGAGCCAGGCTCTTCTCAGTGTCATCTAATGATAGGACAAGGGGCAACAGGTGTAAGCTGGAACATAGGAGGTTCCAAATAAACATGAGAAGGAACTTCTTCCCAGTGAGGGTGACAGAGCCCTGGAATGGGCTGCCTAGGGGGACTAGATGATCTTTTGAGGTCCCTTTCAATCCCTAATGGCCTAATACATGGTTGGGGGAACTATGCGTTTAGCAGTGGAAGAAGAGAAAATAAGTCCATTTGCTTGTTTTGGGCATTTTTAGTCATTGCATAATGTTTTAAAGATCAGGCTACTTTGCAGACAATTGAAAGCTGAAAACAAAGGTTGTCACTGCACACAAACCACAGTTGTTTCACTGTGTATCAGGAAACGTGAGCCAATTCGCTGTGCACCACTGCGGGTCCCAGTGCAGCACAGCAAGTTCAGCAAGGCGCTCCCTGCCTCCAGTTCTGCAGGCAACTTGGTCAAATCACTTAATGCTCTTCTGCCGGCTTCACCCCAGTTTATTACCCTGGAGGCATTTAAAAAAGGAGAACCTGAGGCCATGGTCTAGGGGTTAGGGAGATGTTGGGGTGAGGGTTGGACTCAAGGTCCTTTCTAGCCATGATGATTCTGTGATGACACACTTCAGGGACTACCCACAACAAGAAAGCCACAGGGAAGCTATGTGCTTGCAGTACTTCATCATTCTGAAACAACAGTTGCTGTTGCCAGTGGAACAGACTCTTTTGACCTCTAAAACAAGGTACATCATTGTATCCTGTGGCCATTATGACAGGGCAAAGGGGAGAATAGTATGAACATGACTTAAAATGACAGAACCATCCCACAGATTGGTACTCTTGAATCTTTTCAAGATCTTCTAGGAATACCTGCATTGCCAAAAGGCAACTCCGATGCTTGGTCTTCTTAGATGTGGCATGGCATTTGACACACCAGGAGGTACCATTTAGGCTCCCTCTTTTAAGAGCTACAGCACCTCTCCTATGAGGACAGACTGAGCAAGTTGGGGTTGTTCAGCCTGGAGAAGAGAAGCATCCCAGGTGACCTTCTAGCAGCTTTCCAATATCTGAAGTGGGCTAGGGGGAGGGCTTTTGACACAGGTGTGCAGCAAGAGGACAAAGGGAAAGGGTTATAGACTTGAAGAGGAGGAGATTGAGGTTGGACATGAGGAACAAATTCTGTCCTGTGAGAGTGGTGAGATGCTGGAACAGGTTGCCCAAGGAAGTTGTGGCTGCTCCATCCCTGGAAGTGTTCAGTGTTGGATGGGGCTCTGAGTAACCTGATGTAGTGAAGGTGTCCCTGCCTTTGCAGTGGGGCTGGAACTAGATGATCTTTAAGGTTCCTTCCAACCTCAGCCATTCTGTGATTCTATGATTTCCATTTTGTTATTGTTGTTTGTGAGTTAGAAAGGGTGGTGGAGGAGTGTATCTGGCCCATGAATCTGATATGGAGTAAATAAAACCATTTCTGAAGGGGGGTGGCAACAGTAAAGCTTGAGGCATCTGATACAGAGAAAAGGAAGAATCAAGGAGGAGCACAGTTTAAAGTGATCAAAGAAATGGTTTTGTTAAACCATGATCACCTCATGGACTGTTTAGCAAAACAGGCAAATAGGGGTCAATTGTTCAGAATGAATTATTCACCCTGTTCTACTGGAACACAACCACCTCAGAATGCTAAATCAGATGTTAATCAGGATGCAATATCCTGCTCCTCCCATTTGGCATTGCCAGTGACCTTACTGTCAGAGGAGCTGTATAGGGACACGACACAGAAAACAGCAAAGCTTAAGCAACATGCCAGAATGTTTTGGTTTTAGCTAGCAATGTACCTCCTACAAGTAACAGTCACCAGACAGTGATCAAGACCCCTCTGTGATATTTAAAGGAAGGTGTTTATTATTAATTAGGAACAAATAAAATTCAACAAAGCTAGCAGTTCCTCTCTCAGGCATTTGGTAGAAATACCAGGACACTGAGGATGTGATTTATACTCTTACTAATGGGAAAGGCTGAGGTAATAACTAGATATGTAATAAAACTGCAAATCATCCGAGAGTTCATCAACTATTTAATCTCAGAAACTGCCTAGGAGAAAAACAGGATTATCTCCTATAGAAATTAAAAAGTCTGCAGTGGCAGTCTTAGGCTGGCTAAGCAGACCCTTCATTGAGCAGGGGACACTAAGAGGAAACTAGTGGGGCTTAGCAAACTGCAGGATCAGGACATGCAGACTGGCACAACACAATTTATGCTCTAAGCATGTCTAGAGTGTCTCAGAAGTATCCAGGACTGGATGCAAGGAGTCTCTCAGTACTCTTCCTTCAGGTGACTTTGGTAGAAAGGAGACAAGGTGTACGTGATGAACCCTCGTATATTCTAAAGCCTATGCTTCTCACATTGAAGGCTTCAATGATAAATATCACTCTTTCTCTACGATTTTGGATGTTTAGTAATATCAAAGCACTCCTTGTACTTCTCTATAAACATTACAACTAATGACAGACAGGCACTCTTGTTTTAGCAGACTCATCTTCAGAGAAGATGAGGACTCCCATCCACACTTTTAGTTGGTCTAAGAGAAACGAACACATTTCTGTTTGCGTGTTTACTGAGTATTCCTTAGAGGGACAAGGTTTACCTACACAAATCCCCCATTTCTTTTCAGACAGAACCATCACTGTTGCTTTAGCTCAGTGAAGTTGTTCACTTTAAGAGAATTCGGGAAAGGTGATGCACAATCTCAGATTGGAACAAAATGTGCTCCAAAGGAACATATGAGACCTCTGTACATATATGTGCTTGGGCAAAAAGGGAAATGGCACCCCACAAGATATACAGCAGCCCATCCCTCGGGCACACCTCTCACCCACATCTCACTTTCCCTTGAGAGAAAAGGAGCGAATCTCCTGAGATTGCTCTCTCATGTCAAGCCAGCAATCAGAGAAGAAAGGGGCAAAGTTGCTCACCTCTACTGATCTTCAGTTACCACGGCTGTGCTGTGCTTCCACTTTCTGTTTGGATAAGTAGCTTCAGCTATAGATTCAGCAGAGGGCTTGCTCTGTTGTGAGAGTATAGTTACATGCTCTTAAATACTCCTGGATTTGGAAAGCAAATAAGCTTAACTCCTTTCTGCTGTGTGCTTGCCCATGTGTCATCGAGGAGTCAGGTTTTCTGCTTTACAATCAGGCTCCTGCTGGGTTCTGTAATTGGGCTTTTGAATAAAATAACCTGGACTGAATAATAGCTTGCAAAGAGTTCTTAATCTTCATTTGCACCTTGTATTTTAACACCACTTTTTCCTTTTCAGCTGTTATGATCAGGGCAAATCTTCCAACATTAGCTCCGATGTTGTTCTATCAGCACGTATACAGCATCTGTGAGCAGCAATCATCACTGCCAATGATTATGTATAATACCTTAATTATAAGCACAAGATCAATTTCTTATTTGAGGGAATAAAAGGCAAAAAATATGCTAATTAGTTTTTCCCTTTGTCTTCAATAGATGGAAAAGGATTTGATGGAAATGCAGAATCACAGTATTATTAAAGTTGGAAGAGGCTTCCAGGATTATCAAGTCCAACCAGTGCCACCCTGCCCACTAAACCACGTAACCCAGGGCCACATCTACATGTTTTTGAACATCTCCAGGGATGGTGACTCCATCACCCCCCTGTGCAGCCTGTTGCAATCCCTGACCACTCTTTTAGTTAAGAATTTTTAACTAATGTCCAATATAAACTTCCCCTGGCACAACTTGAGGCTGTTTTCTCTCATCCTATCATTAATGAATAGGGAGAAGAGACTGAACCCCACCTCTCCACAACTTCCATTCAGGTAGATGTAAACTGTAACTAAACAACACGAGTTTCCTCAGCTGCTCCTTTGAAGACCTGTACTCCAGGCCCTTCACTAACTTTGTTGCCCTTCTTTGGACCCTCTCCAGCACCTCAATGTCCTTCTTGTATTGAGGGCTCCAAAACTGAACCCAGTAATCAAGATGAGGCCTCACTAGTGCTGAGCACAGGGGAAGGATCATCTCTCTAGTCCTGCTGGCCACACTATTTCTGATGCAGACCAGGATGCCATTAGCCTTCTTGGCCATATATAATGCATTCTTTCAATCTGTTAGATATGAACCTGTTCCATGTGAGATTTTCCAAGTAAGCACGTCTACTGTTGAGAGATCCATTCAAGGTAGTAAATTAAAGCTGACTTCAAAGACAAGTCTCTCTCAGACAAATTAGGTTACAGAGATGGAAAAGGGCAGAAGCAATCATTAATCTATTGAAGGCCATCTTCTGAAATGTACTTCTGTTTCTAAGCTCCATGACCAACTCAAGATTAATTGTTCATAATTTTACAATGTGTCTTTATAAATGATGCACTATGAGGGGATAAACCATTGCAAACTGGAATCAGTTCTCCTTTATTCTACCTGTCCTAGCAAGTCAAACTCTTCAATTCAAAATTAAATGGGGTTACTCTGAACTGCTGAAGTTGATTACAATTAAATACTTTCCACAGTATGGTCTACAAAGTTGGTTGTTGCTTGGATGTAAATGAATTAATTCACACATTTACTAGGGCTGCTTGCCTCACCATTTGCACCATCACTTAGACCTCTGAGAAGTGGGGAAGAGCACAATATTCTGATTGTATAGTCCACAGCAAAAGACAAAGGACTGGCTTAACGTTTTCAAGAGCACACTTCTAAAATTCTTTTACATGCTGAAGAAAATACGAACGATAGAATTATGGAAAAATTAAGTATCAGATCTATTGGCTGAGATAAATGACCACGTTATGTTCAGCCACCATTTCTTCCCAGTTTAATTAAAAAAAGCATCGCTCATCTGCAATAAAATTCTGAAAAACCAATTTTACTGTTTTTCAGCTTCAAACCTTTCAGAGGTCAAGTGTGATTGGACCATGTGGCCTCTGGATTGGTCTTTACATTTATATGTGTGTGTGTGTGTGTATATATATAAATAAACCTAACCCTATATATATATACACTAAACCCTATATATATATTTAAAGATAAACATATATTTCAAGGCTCTTCTCAATGTCATCTAGTCACAGAACAATGGGCAATGGGTGTAAACTGGAACATATATTCCATATAAACATATAGGAGGTTCCCGATACATATCAGAAGTACTTTCTTCACAGTGAGGGTGATGGAGCACTGGAACAGGCTGCCCAGGGAGGTTGTGGAGTCTCCTTCTCCGGAGACATTTAAAACCTGCCTGGGTATGTTCCTGTGCGACTTGGTCTAGGTGATCCTGCTGTGGCAGGGGGTTTGGACTAGAAGATCTTGCAAGGTCCCTTCCGATCCCTAATGTTCTGTGATTCTGTGGTTTTAAATATGTAATACATTTTAGTACAGACTTCAGCTCTGTGAATTCTGGTTGCTCAGCAGGACATTAGTTCCGTATGCATTTTGACAAAGCTTTGCCATTTCAGTATTTCTAAATTAAGGCTACTTCTACTGTCTGTTCGTAGCTCAGCCAAAAGGAGCGAAGTCAAAGCAACAAAAACTAGACCCTTGCTGGTGAATCTTTTATTGTTCATGTATAAGAGATGTTATTTGCAGAAACAGAGACTGCCTGCTGATTAGGCACTGGAACAGGCTGCCCACAGAGGTGGTGGAATCACCATCCTTGGAAGTGTTTAAAAAATGAGTAGCTGGAGCACTTGAGACCATGTTCTAGAGGTTAGGGAGATGATGGGATGAAGGTTGGAATGATGATCCTGAAGGCCCTATCCAGCCATAATGATGCTATTCTATTCCATTCCATTCACTGAACGAAAAATAAGAGTGATAGCCACGACAGATTTTAGGATGTCACAGTGTTGAGTGGTGGGATGGCAGAATGATGAGCATGTTGCAGCCATTCTCCTTTCCCTCAAAGATATTATAAAAAATAAAGCTAAAACCTATTTGTTAATCTGACACAAAGATGGCAATGTAATCTTAACACCTCAGACTGTAAGCTCTGAAGCAAAATAGGCTGTAACTCCCACTTCTAACTTTTCTAAGTTGCCAAATAAAATACAAATAGCACTAAGACCCCTCTCAACTCCACTGCATAAGTGTTTTCCTAACTTTCACTTCAGTGAATTTAAGCCATGCAAGCTATTAAAGAAATTAAACTGCTTATCCAGAGGCAATTAAAGTATCAGCAAATGCTACACACCTAACTGCCCATACAAAATGTATTGAAATCGTTGATTTAAACTTTATTCCTATCATCCCATATCTTTTCCTTCCACTTCCTGTAACACCTGAGTTGCACAAAACTTTACATGGAAGATGAAGAGACCAAAGAATGTAATGAAAATGTTTCTCTTCCCAGGCTCGTGGGTGTTGGTGAACACTTTAAAATGATTATGGGGTGTGTGCATGCGTTGGGATCCTCCTTATGTTGGCCTGCCCAAGTATTTTCCACTAACAGCTTTTCACCCACAAGTAGAAGTTGGATAAGTAAAACTACTGGAAAAATTAGATGAGATTCACAGGGTGCTTTCCTGACAGGAAAGAAACCCCCAGTTTTCCCTCATTTCTATATAGGTATCAGGTAAATTCTATCCAAACACTAATGTTTTTAGGTAAATTGCTAAAGTACTCACAGTAGGTTAATTTGTACTTCTGGTATGTCCCTAAGCCCTTGGTGGCCTAGCAAGCACTCCCCTTTCAATTCCATTTGGTATTTTGAGTGTGCTCTATTTATTGACAAAAAACCTCTCTCCAGAGATAGGTGGTTCTAAGAAACTTGCCACACATCTGTTGGAGTTTTGTTTATGTATTGAAGTGTAATTGGGCAACTGGAGAAAAGTGGATTTGTGAGGTGTTTTCTTCCTAAAGATTACATTTAATAATGTTGGTGTACCCTCCATAATTTATTTGATTAATAATATTTGATCTAAACCCAAATTATGACTTCCCACATATATGACATAACTAATGAACTGTGAAAGGAAAGCTGTTCAGATGGTCACCAATAACCAATGCTTAGTTAATCCTTTAAATAAACCAGAGCTCACAATGTGTCCCTTTGAAGTTATAAATAATGTATATTTTTCTTTTGACTTTTAATAAGCCAATGGAGTTCATCTCACAGTCTCCAAACACATATATTTTATTATGGGCCTCTGCAGTTTACTTTAATTAGTGTGTCTGAGTGCTTTGGGAGACTTAGCTGTACTGAAAACAAACAGAGTCTTACCATCTATAAAACATTAGGTCCCTTTGGTTTATCCTGATACAGCCGAGGCTCAGTGAGAAACACATGGTGTAAGTAAACACTCATAATTGCATTAGAATTCCCGGGTGTATTGGTAATTCAAACCCTGTTTCATGATATTGTTAGAGCAGTTAGAGCAGGTTTACCAATCTCCTTGTCTTCTGGGATTTCATGAAATTCCTTTTGGAGAGAACTTTAAATGACAAATCTAATAGGAACAGCAACAGACAAAGCAAGGCACAGAGGCTCTGAAGAGAAAGCACACGGCTGAAACCCCCTCGGTCTAAGTGTGTTCTGTCACGTATCTGAAATTTCTCATTCCTCTAAGCTCCCTGATGATGGGTTAATTTTTGTAGGGGTCTACGCCTGTGGTCAATTGCACTGCTTATGCAGAACTTTAGGTCCAATCTGTCAAAGCACCTGATATTCCTGTTTCTTGGCTAATTTTCCAAGAAAGTGATGCCATCACCTCCAAAATAAAAACCAGAAAGAAAAATGAACGCTATGACTTTAGTAGCGTGCTGAATGATAACAGGTACATTTCTGAAGAGGGGAATAAATCATCGTGGAAGGCATCCCCCTGCAAGGAAGATTTAAGT
This sequence comes from Rhinopomastus cyanomelas, assembly GCA_013400115.1. Taxonomy (NCBI): domain Eukaryota; kingdom Metazoa; phylum Chordata; class Aves; order Bucerotiformes; family Rhinopomastidae; genus Rhinopomastus; species Rhinopomastus cyanomelas. The sequence goes on along the minus strand of VXBP01003486.1, from coordinate 408,762 downwards.
AACTTCAAGCCTTCCACATGCCTGTAATTTGAAATCTCTTTTTCAAAAGAAAAAAGTGTCTCTATGAAACAGACTGAATGAAAATAGAAGCTGACTGCTTTGGCACTAGATGAACAAGAGCTATTACAATGAAAGAAATCTTATTTGAATTGTTAGGAACCAAATTCCTAATAAGGGCTTGTAAGTTCTCCTTACAGTCCTTTACCCCAAGGCCTACACACACTATCTCTGCATCTTCTGGAGTTCTAAGTAATTTTAAAGAATAAAATGCTGACTTATGTTCCCTCGATAACACTGATGCAAGCATAGTGTGACTGCTTAAACAGCAGGATTCTGAATTCAGTATAAAATTAATTTCATGGGGTCCTACTATTTGCCTGAAAAATACATTTTCAAGATGCAGCACTCCAGTATTTCAGTGAGAAGGTTTTCCAAACTACAAAATACATCCTCTCAAGAAAGATTTTTCAGCAACATGTGACTTAATAGCTTTACAAAAGAGCAGAAACTTTTCTAGAAAAATAAAATCACTAAAACAAAAAATAATCCAACTTTCCTTTTGCTTTCTGCTCCTACAAAACTTCTTTCTTAATCCTGTTAAGATACTGCAAAACCTAATAGTTTTCCTCACAGAATGTTTGTGCCTCCCTGCCATTGTTTTATGTTGTGCATCAGATCTGTGCAAACAGAGAAATAGAACCCCTATCTTTTGAAGACATGAACTCGGCGAGAGCTGAAGGTGAGTGGCTGGGGCTAGACTTCCTGCACTGTCCCAGCAGGACAGAAGACAAGTTCTAGAAGTGCCTGCAAAACAATGAGACAAGACCTGCTGTACCCAGTCATGCAGCAGTATCATAGAACGGCCTGGACTGGAAGGGGCCTCCAAAGGGCATCTAGTCCAACCCTACCTGCAGGGAGCAGGGACATCATCAACTAGATCAATTTGCCCAGAGCCTTGTCCAGCTTCACCTTGAGTATGTCCAGGGAAGGGGCCTTGACTAGCTTCCTGGACAACCCGTTCCAGTGTTCAACCACCCTCCTGCTAAAGAACTTGGTTCTAACATCCAATTTCAATCTGCCTTTCTCTAATGTGAAACCATTGCCCCTTGTTCTATCACTACAGGTCTTCATGAACAGTCCCTCTCCAGCCTTCTTGTAGCCCCCTTTGGGGACTGGAAGGTCGCTATCAGGTCCCCCTGGAGTCTTCTCCAGGCTGAACAACCCCAGCTGTGGTTTCCCCTCCTATGCTGTGGAGCCCCAGAACTGGTTCAAAGGTTACAAAGTGAAGGCATGAACAAGAATTCACCGGTCTTGTTCCCTTCAGAAATGCAAAGGCACTGCTTAGCTATAGCCTATGTATGAAGAGCACAAGTGCAGAAAAATGGTCTTCCAGTCACTCAGGAAAATCAGAGTTGAAAATCACAAACTTTACCACTACATGGTTGTTCTGAACACCAGCCTTTGCTGTGAACAACTGGGCTATGTGCCCCCAAATTCGTACCAGTTTCGTGTACGAATTGTGCTAAGTGTCTATGGTTGGGTGAATGCAGCTTGTTCTTAAGCACCAATTAAACTTACATAAATACACAACCGCTGATGCCGAGGTTCCAGCAAGACTTTGCTACTAATAAGGTTTGCTGAAGCTCTCATTCTAAACCCCTCTGCATGGAATATTTCCTTTTTATTACATTCATCTACAGAAGTTACGCTGAAATTAGAAAAGGACAAACTAAACCCCGGTTTGTCAAAACACATCGTATTTATAATCTTAAATAATTGAAGCTATAAGTAAATATATACAGTGTTGATAAAATCAAATTATCAGGCAAAGAATAATTGGGGTTTATTTAAACTGTGAAGGATTTCATTCATCAGTTATTCCAGTGGATGTATAAAGACAAATTATTTTCTTGGAAATTGAGACACAACCTTCTTGTTTTTTTTTTTTTTAAAGAAGATATTTTTCTTATCAGGTTTTCATTAGACGAGGCAGCCTGCTTGATATGTTTGTACAACTTAAGTAGGCTCTTGGTCTGTTTGTTAATACATCATGTTTATTTAAAACTCCTGAAGGAAGTTATTAATCTGTCAAAACTTGAAAGATTGGAAGCTGATAAATAAATGAACAATGCTAAATAATTCTTGGTGTTGTCTACAAAAACACAAAACAAGTCTCAGTGTTCTTCTCTCGAAGGTGAAGCCCGGATTGCCTTGAAATGATTCAATATTTGCCTACACCACACAGCTGCCAAAGCCTGTTCTGGCTGATAAGCTTAAAGCAAGATGCCTTTCTGACTAAAAGGGCTGGTCAGGAATCAAAAATATGTTTTAATCCAATTTTCAATTTCCTATCACAAGAGGTGCTATGGAATGACTGCCATTTGCAAAAGAAAAAGGCAAGCATGATTGCAAGCGGAATCTCTAATCCCTCCGCCGGTGGCTTGGAACTGGAGCCAAAAGCAATATTGCCTTAACAGGTACATTTCCCCTGAGGGGAGGCACACCCTCGACCACCTAGCTGGGGAATAGAAGAGATAATAAGAGGTCCGGGTGTATCAATGTCCAACAAATTGCATGTTGGCTCCTGACCGAGAAGCCCAGAATCAGTGGGTGGCAAACGTGAGCTCTGTTTTCTGGCTGCTTCAGCACAGTGGCAAAAGCAAACGGTGCTCTTTTTCAGCCCCATCTCTATTAGCCCTGTCACAGCCCAGGCCATGAGAAAATCTGTGTGTGACTCACATTTGTCTATAGAGACATCTGAAAGTGATTGAAAGGCAACGGGAACTGCTAAGCACTAATTAGACTAATTAACAGTGCGAGTGACAGCTACTGCAACCACATTTACGTTGGGGCTCGCTACCCGAAAGAAATGCAGCTATTCATTCATTTTAGTCTGTCAAGAGTGAATCTACTACCTAAATACTCGGGAAGTGTGGGCTTGAAAATCTTTTCACCTATTCACCTTTGTTCCTTCTGACATTCTCCTCAGCAGGAATTACTCGGACACAGTAGGTGAAAGGTTCCACTTCCTTTTAGCAGATTCTTTTTCCTGGATCTGGTTGATATAATGATAAAATTCACATGTTTATGTTTGTGTCTGTAACAGAGAGACTTTTGTAGACAAACAGGACATGATTTTATGTTTTTCATGTAATCTTGAATGAAAGAAGGCTTCTATTACCACAAGATGGCGACACTATCAAGTCAGGAATAAATAAATGTAAGCAATTCTATCTGGTAGATATGCTATTGCCATCGTCCTCAAGCTTCTTTTGCAGCATCTGTTGCTTTTTAGAGCCCTGTCTTGACACCAGGGAACCTTTACATTGGAAGTCACTATCTCCTGTCTTCAGGACAAACGTTTGAAAGTGCAGACCTGAAAGGGTCTTAAATGATCTTGGTCAATCATTACAGAATTGTGAACCTGGATATACAGAGCTCACACGCAAAACCTTGCATCAGGCAGCTTTTGTGACAAACACACTGCAGGTCTTGTACATCACAGCTTGTTCCTTTCCACTCAAAGCGTCTCTAAACAGGCTGCCTGTCTTTGAAGCTCCCTTTGTGGTGATTACTAACGCTGTGTGTGAGCATCAGGTTGTAATAAATGGCCAGCTACCATTGTCTGAGACTGAGGCACTGAACAGACCTCTTACAAGATCAGTTGTGCTCACTCCTGTTGACAATGCAATTTCACCCCCCTCAGTTAGACAGTCATAACTGACTCAGACAATGTGAACATGGTTTAATTTCCCAGGAAGAGGCATAGATCATCTCAGGCAGCAGGAGAGAACTATTTCTTATGCTGCCTTTTTCTCTTCTGGGACCATACTGCCCGGGTCATGGTCCCTGTATCTGCTTTATGATATTTGCTGATTTACAGAAGAGTGGAAGGAATATTTCCCCTCAAAAATTCTTAACGAATAACAGTTAAATCCCAGTGTTACAAGTATTCACTCTGCTCTTCAGTCCACACAAGCACATGCATGTGAATCTGAAAGTGGAGCAATTTCAGAATGGGAGACTTCTGCACCAACATTTTTTGTGGAATTGGTTAGCAGTGTGACTCAGGAGCGTGCTGTCACACTCAGCCTAGATCGTGTGTTCTCCAGAACAGCAAGAACTCTGTTATTTGACCTCAATGACGTCTTTTGCCATTGTATAAACAAACACTGCGGGCCTTCAGCCTCAAACAAGGATGCACACAAGGCAGAAAGCAAAGCCCACTCAATTCAGCTGTGGTTCATCTGGGTTTGGTGGTAGTAATTGTGGCTTAGAAGCCACAAACTCACAGGATAAGCAGAGTTCACAGAATCTTGGACTCCTTTCCAAATAAAACAATTCTGGAACTGTCAAATATTCCCTTTTTCCTGGTGATGCACATTCTGGGGGTTACATTTTGATAGGACACTATTAAACAAATAGAAAGGAGTGAATAAAAGCAGAACCCATTCTGTTTCTCTCCATCTGATAAAAGACAACTGTTCACACAACTCTCCAGTTTAAAGAACGCATCCGTTCAAACTAATGTCTGCCAGTTCAAACCACGCTAAGATTTTCACAGAATCACAGAACATTGGGGATTGGAAGGGACCTCAAAAGATCTTCTAGTCCAGTCTCCCTGCCAGAGCACAATCACCTCGATCAAGTTGCACAGGAACATGTGCAGGTGGGTTTTAAACATCTCCAGAGAAGACGACTCTACAACCCCCCTGGGCAGCCCCTTCCAGGGCTCTGTCACCCTCACCATGAAGAACTTCCTTCTCATATTGATGTGGAACCTCCTGTGTTCCAGCTTACACTCATTGCCCTTTGTCCTATCATTGGGTGCCACTGAGCAGAGCCTGGCTCCATCCTCCTGACATTCACCCTTTCCATTTTTATAAACATTCATGGGGTCACCCTTCAGTCTTCTTTTCTCCAACCTAAGGAGACTCAGGTCCCTCAGTCTTTCTTTGTCAGGGAGATGTTCCACTTCATCATCTGTGTGGCTTTGTCCTGGACTTTCTCATCATGTCACTCACATGTCTCTGAACAGGCATAATTCCTGATGCTGTTCTGTTTTACTGTATGTTCATGCTAACTCAGAAAACCACTTTGCAACACACTGTGTGAAACAGAGTGAAACAGAGGTTTCCTCTCAATTACATCTACATCTATCTACAATTTCTTACACATGCACAGAGCCATAACTCTGTTAAACTGACAAACAATTTATCCTGTGCCTATTGAATTGCTTTATTAGACATAACCATAACACATTCCTAGATAAGAAAGGGAATTGGCTTGGCCTGCTTAAAGGAGTGGTATTTTTCAGTTATTTTAACCTGACAGCACTTTCAGGCCAGAACACTGTGACAGTTCTCTCAAAATGAAGGATTCCAAATGGTAGGTAGGCAGCACACAACTCCTTTTCCTGGGTAAAGACATTCAGACACTGGTAGATATGCTCAAGGCTTTATCAAAAAGCTTTATCAAAAAAGCTTTACTGTAAAGGACAAGCTTCCAAAACTTCTGGGAATGGCTTAGGCTTTACCAACAACAAACGTGAATTAATAGCAGACTTTCTGAACAAATAACAGCACAATGAAAATCTATAGCCAACTTGTAACTCACTTATCTGGGATTGGAATATGAATTCCTCTCACAGAATGAAGTCATCCCTAAATCTTGAGTTCAGACCCAGGCAGAGGGTCTTGTAGTGGTTTGTAAACATGACTGTAGCCTCTGAACTCTTCTACCTGGGAAAATTTGTCACGTTTTATAGGGAAGTTAAAGGCAGAATAACGTTTTGACACCAAAAGTAGGTGTAAAGTGAAAGTTAAGCACATAGGATCAAAATCTTTGAGGGCTGCTGGTTAATTGCACAGTTTACTCATTTCCAACCTGTAGTTTCTGGAAGGATTGAGATGGTAGGCCCTATTGTAAAAGTCATTCCAACAGAAGGCAACATTATCTATTTCTTAACAAAACTAGGATTAATAAGCAGACTGCTTGCTCAGACTGCAGAAAGCTTACAACCAGTCTCCACTACTGTCTCAAGAGATCCAGTTTGATCTAGGTGATCCTGCTGTGGCAGGGGGATTGGACTAGATGGTCTTTCGTGGTCCCTTCCAATCCCTAATGATTTTATGATTGCTGAAAGACTCAACCCCTCCCATCTCCCTAGGGAGTGCTGCTACCTTCTCAGTGCTATCAGTCCTTATTGTCCTGCTTGGTGCACACAGAGAGGAGCTCTGCCAGGCCAGACCTGTTGGCACCCAATGGTGCCACAGTATCACAGAATCACAGAATGGCCCAGGTTGGAAGGGACCTCCAAAGATCACCCTGTCCAAACCCCACCGCAGTGAGCAGGGGCATCCTCAACTAGGTCAGGTTGCCCAGAGCCTTAACCAGCCTCCACCTGAGTATCTCAAGGATGGGACCTCAACTACCTCCCCGGGCAACCTGTTCCAGTGTTCAACCACCCTCCTGGTCAAGGAACCATATCCCTAAGCAGTACTTCTACACAACTCTTAAATACCTCTACGCTGGAGGACTCTATTGCTGTCTTGGGCAACCGAAGAAATTCTTCTTAATGCCCAACCTAGACCTCCCTTGAGGCCGTTTACTCTTGTTCTGTCACTTGGTTGAACAGACCAATCCCTACCTGTCTACAACCTCCTTTAAGATAGCTGAATAGTAAGACCTTTTAGAGCAATAAGGTCTTCCCTCAGCAACTCCTCCCAAGTAAGCCACATTTTGAAAACAAAACCATTACATCTGAGAGAGGGAATATGTCCTGTGTCTGGATTTTTTGGAAGCAATTTCACGATGACTGGAGGTTTTTTTGAGAGTGGTGAGGTGTACCTTGGGGTAATCCATGTATCTCTCATTTGAATTCTGATTTACAACAGCAATAAGCACAGCATTCCAGGAATATTAGCAGAAACATTCAGATAATTACTTGGGTGATAAAAGGAATGATTTTATACTTTGTTCACCTGTGGAATTCACTGTCATTAGACTGTTAAGGCCTTGAGGTCATTCATTGGGGTAAAGAAGACAGAGGTAAAAAACTGAAGGAGGAAGGAAGTGGCATGTTCAATGCAGACAGGTAACTGTAAGACTCACAACATTAATGAATAAACTGCTGAATGTTTATGAGTTTCACAAGTAATTATCCTCAGCAATCTACTGTGAGATAAGATTTCCATATCTTATGGATAGTAGAAAGGAGAGTGCTTAGCTCCCTCTGCTCTTTCTGCTCAGACTGTCAAGGAAAATGGCTTTTGGCTGGAGGGCTGGAATTTGTGCTGAGGTGCAGTGGCTCAGATGGCTTTCCTGAGCAGGAGGTTACCACAGAGAGGTGAAAAATGAGGCAGGAGTAGAAACCACAGCTGCACTACTTGCTGGAGTTCACCTGTGGTTCCTCAGAAAACCACAGAAACCGACGAACGTTACCAAAAAATCCCTGGACCCACCTGCCTGTAAGTAGTGCTCTTATGTATTCAGATATAAGGAAAGTGGATTAGACCTTCACTGAAAAGCAAGTAGAAGGAGGATAAAATATTTTCCTCCTTTCTTCAAGGCAATAAAGGAATCCTATTAATTCCAAAAAGCCAGTGTCTTTCAGCCCTTTCTAAAATGCTTAATATTTCTTAAGGCATGCCCTTATGAATAAAGTTAGGAGTGACTCTATGTAATTCTAGGTTGGTGTGGCTCACTGATGCCAGCATTTCCAGAAGACTTTCCATTTCTATCTGACAAGTTCCAAGTGTAGCAGAAGCTATCAATTCCTAAAGCTAAGAGGTACCCATCACATGAAATGCAAACATTTTGTTGTGGGAATTCAGGGAAGATTCAGTCGAACGTGTTTTATTTAAAACCTTGCAGACTAGAGACGGATTTTTTTTCTCTAGAGAAAAGCATTAATTTCTTCATTAAGATTAAATAAAAAAATCCAGTAGTGAAAGCCTTGAATGAACAGAGTAAGCCTTCAGTAAGAAAACTTCAAACATTTTGAAAACTTCACGCACTCTTCAGTAAGATGAAAGTAACATTTTTAAGTCTTAGGCTCACTTAGAGACATTTTGAGGTGTGCTGTTACCACATCTCATCAGCTTTTTGCACTCCAAAGCCATTTCAAACCTCATTGTGGTATGTTTGGCAATACACTTAAAAGATTACCTCTTAATCTAGTTAAGTAAGTTTGACTTCAAGCAAGTGTCTGGCCATCCAGCTGCCTGTTGCTTTTTGTTTCTTTGGAAAAGAAAGGAAATGAAAATCATTGAGGAATAAAATGGGACAACAAAGTCTGTTCTTATTCAGTTTTCCTTGCAGCTGTGATTTTACTAGACAGACTTTTTAGTACCTGGATTATTGCATTAACTCCAGGGGGAGCCAGGCTGTTTCCAGGATGCCTCATTTTCTATGGTTAACTTCATTTTAAACGAAAAATGTTTATGGCTTGAAGCACTGAAGTTGAAGAAAGTTTTGCCCTCAAGTTCAAAGGCTGCTGAATGGAATCTGACCTGCCACATTTCAATTTGCTGTGGGAATGAAGAGAGGAGGTAGAGATGCACTTTAAGATGATGACAGGCACCTATGGGTATAGGAGTCGTGTTCATCTGACAGAGGAGTAGCTACCTCACTGCACAGCAGCCTCCTCTCTTGCCATTCAGAGCATAACTCTGCCTAGCCTTGGCCTCAAATACGCTACCACAGAAACACCAAGCTGGAAAAGACCTCCAAGGTCATTGAGTCCAACCATGGGCAACTGCACAGATAACCTAGACTTGTACCCTGATACCACAGCCAGGTAGTGTCTGAACCACAGATCCTCCGTTTCCTCAGGTACTTTGCTAGACATCACACAGCTTTTTGTTTGACAGCATTGGACTTGCAGAGGTAGAACAGCAATGAAATACAGAAAGTAAACAGGAGAATAAAGAGATTGGCAAAATGTGCTCAGGAATGGCAGCAAGGTTTTACAGACTGCCTCAATGCTAGCATTTCTTAGATTTTCACCTGACATTCTTCTGCACAGTCATTCATTCATTTCCTAGGTTTTTGAGCTGAAAAAGAAAAGTAAAACCTGGAAAGTTACTGTTCTGTATAGGAGGAATAAAAATAGCCACTGAAAATTCTATTGACTAACTCTGAAGACAGAGCAGCAGCTCGACTGCCCCTCTGTTGCTTATAGGAGGGTTGACTCCATGTCCCCTAAATGTGACAGCAGTATTTCTACTGACTCCAAATCTTTCCAGAGCTCTGAACTTTTAATGTTTACTCTTCACAACACAGAATATGTTTTTAAAAAATAAATGTGTACTTAAACTCTTTATAAACCTTCAAAAGATTTCACCAGAACACCACCTGCGGTAATAGAACCTTCTTTCTACCTTATCTTCAGTTTTCACACTTGGATACACCAGATAAAAAAAGCTCAACACAACAAAACTGCTGCAAACATTTCTGTAATCACAAAAAGTCTGTGATAACTCCTTTGTTAAACAAAAGCAACAATGCATCGGGAAGTTTTCTGGCTTCTTACTTCTAAAATCAGATCTTAAATTGCTTTGAACTGGACAGCAATATTTTTTAGTTGAGGAACCATGCAACATGACTACAAATTCACTTGCTGAGCTCAAAAGTGGCAATGGGATTCAGGCTGATTAGATCCCTTCCTGCAGCTCTGACCACTAGTCATTGCTGCTGCCTAGTTCATACTGTGAGAAGCTTGCACCCATCAGCTCAGAACTGTTAAGTAGTTTCTAAAGGAGAAAGGCCTTGGAAGTTTTATAATGCAAGAAATGGAAAAGTACTATTAGAATAGAAATTCTTGTGCTCCTGCTGCTCATTCTTTCTATAACACTAAGTTATGTCTTGAAATAATGAAAGATAATTAAGTTGTTAGACTGCTATTTTAAACACTAAGATTTTATTTGCATGAATAATTACCTGCATGTATGTACATAGTGCGATCCCTACGCAACTTGGTAATCATGCTTGGCTTAGACAGTAAAACATTGCCTGAGGAAAAGACACAATCTGAAATTACTTTGCTTCTGCAGAATACCAGTTTTGAATTTTTCCTAGTTGGCTTCACTCTGTTCACAGTAGCTTCTGTGCATTTTCATCACTGTGGAAGGTACAGCTGTGTCACAACAGCAACATACCGGTGAACAAGTCTTTGTGTTAATGCTTCCACCTTCTGTTGCAGTCTGGGGTTTATCAGAGAATTATAGAATCATTCAAGTTAGAGAAGACCCTTGGGATCATCAACTCCAACCATTAAACCTACTCGAACAAGTTCACCCCTAAAACACATTCTCCAACACCAAAACTGAACAACTTTTAAGCACATCCTTTCCTGGGCAGCCTGTTCCAGGGCTTGACTACTCTTTCTGTTAAAAAATGTTTCCTAATGTCCAGTCAAACAGCTGCAGTTTGAAACCCTTCCTCCTTGTTCTACCACTGACTTCCTGTGAGAAGAGACTAGCACTCACCTCTCTAAAATGTCCTTTCAGGTAGTTGTACAGAGTGATGAGGTCTCCCCTAAGCCCTTTCTTCTTCAAACTAAACAGCCCCAGCTCCTTCAATCACTCTTCATAAGATTTATTCTCCAGTCCCTAATGTTTGTTTCCCATGTAATGCCAGAGACATTTAAAACCCCACAGTCTTTTCTATGCCCCTTCCCTAAATAAAACCAGGTAAAAGTTGCCATAAACTGCCTTTTAACTCTCTTTCCTGCGACAGAAAGCTGTGGTGATGTTCGACTTGGTTCATTTTCTGTCATAAAACCCCACCTAGCAGTGAGGAAAATGGAAGAAATAAAAGTGAAGTCAAAAGAGAGTGCTAATATGAAATGGAAGACTGGTATTAGCAAAGCAATGACCCTAAAACATCTTCTCTCATCTATATGCTAAACATTTGGATTGCACTTGCAGTTAACAAATTCTTGGAGCCTTCTATTCACTGTAAAAATAAGCACCACAAATGCAGCCAAGAGAGTCCATTTAAATAAGCATAGAAATGAGAGTATTTTACCAGGTAGACAACCCCTGTAAATATTTATACTTGTAAGGATAATGACAAAAACCTACAGAAATGACTACAGAGTGACATCTCATGCATGCACTGGGATCTATAGGGGATGTTCATAGTGAGAATGCATCGAATCTTAATTGTCAGTGCTATTCTTACTGCAGATCTCAAATAACAAAGGACACCTGCATCACCTGTTAGTGAGATCAGCTTGTAGGAGAGCACTGAGGGCTGACATTGCTAGGTTATATTGATAATACTAAAAATATTGAATTAAAGGTATTAACAAACGTTCCTCTGATACATTCTAAGAGGACTTTAGAGTCCTGTCTTTTGACCCTACAAACATCTCCAGACAACAGCTACTGTACTCAGGGGGTACCAGCTGAAACTGCCTTCAGTGAGAGGGTTTTGCCCTACAGACCGCCCTATTGAACACGAGTGAAGCCCATAGGGATGTCAAAGAAGTTTTGCCTTTAGTAGGTTTTCAGGGTGTGTTTTTAGTTGGGTTTTTTTTTTGTTCTTGTTATTAAAATGATCCATCTTGCTAACTTCAGTGATGCAGAACATCAGACAGGCTTTGGCAGTGAGTTCTCGCCGTCTGTTGTACTGAAGAGCACATCCTGTTCTCCGCACCAAGATATCGGACCTGTCTGGAGTCACATCTCAAGAGCTACTGCATTAAGTGTCAGGAAAACACAAGTCACTTCCCTACTTTTTTTGTAGAAGGTGGAAATAAGAGAAAAGGATTGATTTTTTTCCCCCTGGTATATACTTCTGTGTGCCTGAGGTCTGGAAAAGAGCCGGATAGATCTTGGACTCATAAATACTGAAATGAAATGATCTGGACTTTTTTATTATTAAACAATATATCCATCCATTTTCACTACCCTGATGCTGAACTTCATCTAAGAGGAAGCAAAGACATTACAAAAAGACCTCCAGGAAGAATCATCTGGGAGAGAAACTTAGAGAAGAAATGTGTGAAAAGTCAGTCTGACAGCACTAAAATAATAAAAAAGATAAGGGAAAATAGAAATTTAAACGAAGTGACAGTTGCAGCGGGGCTGTGTCAGTGTGTGATACTCCTGCAGAAGATTGAAAGAACAGATGGCAGTGGGAATGAATCCAGCAGCCATTCCATAGACACTCCATTGTGCCTCCAGAGGCTGTGGAGAGTTTTTGTTCTTCGCCGCTGCCACAGAGAAGGGTAAAGACAGGGGTAGCCTATTACTGCTCTAGCAATCTTGTATTTACTCTGTCCCAGTCTAGGGACAGGTCTGCCGTTCTGATTAAGCTCATGATTTCAAACATTTGATGTGTAAACTATGGTTGGGAGGGGGAAATTTTCTCTGCAATGATGTCTGGACACCTATGGATATAGATGGTCAAGTGTGAAACTTGAATCTGGCTTTGGACTCTCAACACTGAACTTGCAAATAGCTGATGGACACCTGTAGTTTGGTCCAGAATCCTCTAGTGAATAAGGATATACATGGAGGTACAACGTGTAACAAGTATAAAGCAGTTCATACACTGTAACTTGATTATCTCTTAACATTAGAGAAATTTAGATACAGCATGAGGAAGAGACAGAAAAATCCTTAAGCAATAGATGTCCCACTCAAGAAATGGCTCATACAATCCACAAATACTCTCCTAGGCGTCTACTGCACTGGTCAATATATGGCTTATGGTAGCCTAAAGTGATGGAGTGAAATGTTTGGGTTTGAACAAGTCAAATTAATTAAAATAAAAAAAATACTATTAAAAAACCCCACTATATTTTAATGCTCTTTGAAGCAGTACCTGTCCTAACCCTCCTCCTACCTCTCAAAACAAGAAAAAAAAAATCAAAGGAAAGAAAAAGAACCTCTTGTGTGATGGGATGAAACTACTGCAATGCAAATATATACTGGCCTTTTCAGTCTTTAATGCCTGATGGCTACCTAGAACCATCCGGAAGGTGATTTACAGGAAGGGTGAGATAAAAACAAGCTGGTAGTGAAAGGTAACACAGGTGTCTGTTACAGATAGTTCAGCTGCTTTTACCACTACTGACCGATTCTTCATGAAGGGCTGGCTGCTTCCATTTCCAGCGGTTAGGAAGCTGTGAGCTGCTCTTTGGAAAGTCCTGCACATGTCAGCCAACACGAAAAACATACAGATGAGGCCTGGTGAGCCATCAGGCTCAACATATGGATAAGACAGCTGAGCCACATCTTAAAATATTTTCCTCTTGGTGCAGCTGAGAGCGAATGAGTGACACTCAAGAGCAGAAATAGTACTTTCAGGTTGTCAATTAAGTTGGGAGCGCTCTGCAAGCTACAGTTTATCATGTCCTGCACCCTCCTGAGGGAAGTGTGTTCCTCGGTCTTTATCTCGGTTAGCACTGGCATGGGCGACCTGCATGTTTGAAGGAGGGTGAGCAGGCAGATGAACTGCCTTAGTTCCCGTGAGGACCACGAGAGGTCACTCCAGTTATCCAGACCACAATTTCTTTCCTTTTCAAAGATTTGCTAGAAAACACTGCCTATTCTCTCCGAGCTTGCGCAAGGTACCTTTTCCAAACAAACAAATTGCTAACATCACCCAAATACATTTCAAAGGTTATTTACAACTGATTCATGAGACAAGCTTAGGAAGGGTTTCTATGGTTTTGTTACTCATCCAGAAAGCCAACTGAAGATATAAAATGCCATACTTGGATTTTAATTCTAAGACTTACAAAGGCAATGCTGTGTCTTCAGCCTTGAAGAACTGAAGGTGCCCCTTCCTACCCTCTTGCTCACTCCTCCTCTTCACTGCTTTGTGCACCCTTATTGCAGGTTAGAGAAGAAACGGGCTGGCAAACACAGAGCTCTTGTGTTCCCTTTGCTGTGCCAAGCAGGATAACAGATGGCTGGACAAGCAGGTTCTAGTGATTTGTTACTACTGGACCTTCTTCCCAACAGGAAGTCAACTGACAATGTTTAAGTTTTCTGTCTTTGACCTGCCTGCACAGTACAAAAAAAATCCCTGTGAGATTCACTCCACCAAAAGCCAACAAACAAGCAAATAAATTATGTCGTAAACAAATCCCAGAGCTATGCCACTGTTCAAAACCACATTTAGGCATGCCCAGAGCTCAACTTTTGTCTTAACTTTGATTTGCTGAAGCATCATTTTGACCACTTACTGGTTCTACTGTGAATTTGCTACACTCTAAAGACAGCAAAGTTCAAGTCCTGGGCTCCTGGGTCTCTGTTTGTTCTGAGAAGCCCACTGTACACAGAGTAAAGGCACCTCACAGCTCCCTTAGAAAAACTTTAACTCTGTCCTATTGCCAGGGAGTCCTTCAGCCCTACAGCTTTCTTTGATACTGTCATCACCTCTCCCTGACATGATGGTAAGCTTTGCAACACAATCAGTTGTTTGCTTAGACTGACATCTCTGGTCAGCAAATACTATGGTAATGTGGCAACAGGGCTTCACACAGAGAGCTTCAGGCCTAGAGGAGGGCCAGAGACCTCTGTCTGCCTACACTGCTTGAGTTTTCTAATGTCTGATGGAGCAGACCATCAGATCTGCTTGATAACACACACGACCCCGAATGGAAGATTTCACATGAAGAATTCATCACGGTTTCAAGTAAGCTGATGACCAACTGAAATCCTTAGTTGGAAAGCACACACACACAGAAGCTGGCCGTGGTGTGAGGCTCTCTAATCCACCACCATGTCTTGGTTTTACAGTTCTTCAGTCAGTGTGACACCATACCAGCTGCACACCTACAGTTTTCCAAGCAAATCTGACTTTAATTATGCATTTTGTGAAATAAAAATGAAGGTATTTCTTTTGTGAGAGAAAATATCCCTACAAAAGCACAAGGCAAAGAGTGAGATAATGAATTTGGACCTTAGGCATAAGATTGAAATAAAAAACCTTAGCACTTATGAAAACAAGCAGGACGTGAGCTCTTCAAATTAAATTATATGTAATATAATTTGTAGTTTGAAAGAAAACTAGTTTAATACTAAACTGTAATCATACAGAGTCTTCCATCTTCACCACGAGGGTGGTGAAGCACTGGAACAGGTTGCTCAAGTTGGTTGTGGATGCCCCATCCCTGGAAGTGTTCAAAGCTATGTTGGATGAGGCATTGAGCAACCTGATCTACTGGAAGAGAGCTCTCCTCGCCCACAGCAGGAGGGTTGGAACTAAATGATCTTCAAAGTCCATTTCAGCCTGAACTATTCTATGACTCTACGAGTAAGAACTTCATAAAATGGTGCTTCACAGTGGTTTTTTTCTGTGGGCAGGATTGCTTTCACTCTCCAGTGTCAGCATAAACTGTGACAACTATTGCACACCCTGAGTCACTGGTGAAGGAAAGGCAGGATGAAAATCTGCTGAAGCTTTATTTGATAGAAAAGATTCATCTAATAATCCAACACTTATCGCTGTTGTACATTTACGTAACGGCAATAAGATTCTGATAATGGAGTAAGGAGTGACAGTAGAACTTCTTTTAAGTAACAGCTGATTTTTTAAGCAATACTGTAAGTAATTTTTCTCTGCAATTAGCTCTAGTGCTTGCAGAACATTTAGTACTGAAAAATGAGACGAGTGACTGCAGACTTTACCAAAGACTAACACTCCTTGTATCATATGAACACCATATATCAAACAGACAGCTGATGAATAACTCTGATATAGTGCATATGGTAGAAATGGCAACCAGTCAACCCTCCAGCACTGGGTGAACCTCAAAATGTTTGAAAGTTTTGTTTTGATCACCTTCCAGAAAATCAAATTATTATCTCAACAGAGCCCAACCTCTTCTGAGTCTATAAATCACAGGTTTTATGTACAGGTTTCCTTGTAACACTTCTGACACTTCCTGGTTTCAAACGAGTTGAAAATGTCACGAGAAGACATGACATTTTAGAACTGGATTGTTCTCATTTGTATTGTATTGGAAATGACTCATTTACCAAGACACTAGAGTTCACTGTATTCACCTCGTCTCATGCAGAGATGCAAGGACTGCAAACAGACTTTGGCTGCTGATATTTGGCTTGAGTTGTGGAACCAAGGAGCTGGTGGATGTGCTCCAAAACCCATTATCCATCATCTATCCTGGACATCTAGGGGAGTCTAAACAGACTAGGTCCCATCTACAACAAGGGCTGGAAGGAAGACCTAGGGAATTCCAGACCTGTGAGTCTGGCCTTGGTGCCATGGAAGGCTACAGAACAAATAATGATGAGTGCTGTTTTGCAACTTACATAAGATAGACAGGTGATCAGGCCCAGTCAGAATGGGTTCTTCAAAGGCATGTCCTGCTTCACAAACCTGATCGTCTATGACAAGGTGATCCCACCTAGTGGATGAGAGAAAGGCTGTGGACATTGTATTCCTGGAAAGCCTTAGGCACCATTGTACACAGCATTCTCATGAAAAAACTGGCTGCTCATTGCAGCCTACACTTGGTCCTGTGGAACCTCATTAGGTTCCTCTTTGCCCAGCTCTCCAGCCTGCTCAGGTCACGTTGGATGGCAGCATGACCTTCTGGTGTGTCAGCCACTCCTCACAGCACTGTATCATCACTCTGGTTATTGATGAGTATGTTGAACAAGGCCAGACCCAGTACTGACCCCTGGGAGACACCACCGGTCACAGGTCTCCAGCTTCACCCTGCAATGCTGATAACAACTCTCTGAGCTCTGTCACACAGTAAGTTCTCAACTCACCTTGCTGTTCACTCAACCAACCCACACTGCATGATTTTCATAATGAGGACGTTATGGGAGAAAGCGTCAAAGGCCTTGCTGAAGTCAAGGTAGACAACACTCACTGCTCTCCCCTCACCTACCCAGCCAGATACCTCATCACAAAATGCTATCAGATTGGTTCAAGATTGATTCGTCTCTGATGAATCCATGCTGACTACTCCAAATAATTTTCTCCTCTTCCAGATGGGTTAAAGATATCATCCAAGAGGATTTCTTCCAGGGACAGAGGGGACTGTAACTGGCCTGTAGTTTCTTGGGTCATCCTTCGCAAATCTTAATTGAATGGTAAAAGTTAAGCTTCTCAAGGTGTGCACAGCTGTAAAGCAGCCTCTAGTTTCTAGAGACTAAAGGTCAGCATATTGATCTATTCGGAATAATTCATAGAGGCTCTTTGGAGAAAAGAAAAACATTAACATAAAAATACACTCCACAGTTCCTGAAAATTAATCAGAACATTTTATGATGTAAACCAGTACCCCTAACTGGTTACTGTAGGCAACTTACAGGTTCAGGCTTTGTCTGATCTCTCTGACTCTAGGTATTACAATTCTTCTCTTATATTGGTTTTAATAAGCGGTTTTGCCCCGATTATGAAGTTAATTGCTTTGACTGTTTATGGATATGAAAAGAATAAAATAATTTCTCACCGCATCATAAACACCAAGAAAACCTTTGATAATAAAACTGTGTGTGTAAATATGTTGTTCCAACCACTTTTGAAAATGACTAACCAGTTTGCAGGGAGTGGAAGAGGGTTTTGACAAATGCTTTTTGAAGTGGGATGTTAGTAAAGTATTATAGAACTTTGCAGAACCCAGTCTCAAAGGTCTAGAAGTTGAACCTGACATGACATAATTTACACCAAAGACATGATTCTTAAACAGTACTTCTACCTAGAATGACTTCTTCATTGAGTTTTAGTTAGTTCTGGGTTGGATTCACTGTTGCTTCTTGCTGTTTTTGCATAACCATAGGCAGAGGTACCTGTTCTACTGCACAGTAATCAAATTACACAGAATCATAGAATTATTGAGGCTGGAAAAGACCTATAAGATCATGAAGTCCAGCCCATGCACATTGGCCAGACCAGGGCACTAAGGGCCACAGCCAGTCTGTTGTTTAACACCTCCAAGGATGGAGACTCCACCACTGCCCTGGGCACTCCATTCTAGGGTCTTTCCCTGAGGAAGGGCTTCCTAGCAACCAACCTAATGCTCTCCTGGCAGCTTCAGGCCCTGTGCTTTCATCCTGTTGCTAGTTGTCTGTGAGAAGAGCTCGACCCTCACCTGACTACAATTCTCCATCAGGTAGTTAAGAAGAAGGTCCCCACTGAGTCTCCTCCAGGCTAAACACTCCCAGCTCCCTCAGCCTCTTCTCATCAGTCTCTTCCTCAGCCTTGTTGCTTCTCTGGACCTGCTCCAGCCCCTCAATCTCTTGAAGTGAGGGGCCCAGAACTGCCCCCCAGTACTTGAGGTGAGGCCTCACCAGTGCCCAATACAGGGGGAGAATTACATCCTTAGTCCTGCCAGCCACACTGTTCCTGATACAAGCCAGGATGCCATTGGCCTTTTGTGCCAGTTTACCAAATAAGAACTGCCCTGCAGTGACACAAATAATTTAAGCGAGGATAGGAAAGCAAGGAAGAGTTTTAATTTTCACATGATGGGTTTTCATTTGTGACAGTTGTTGGCTACCACATGTGCATTTCATATACTGACAGAGATATGGAACTGATTTAGATGTGAACTTCATTGTTAGGCTTGGGCTTACTGTCAATTTAATTCAATTATTGCTCATAATGTTAATTCCACTGAAGGAAAGAGCAGAGTTGAGAGCCAGCACAAAAGATGAAGCATGTGCTTGCCTGTGTGCATTTGTGTCTGTTCATGTGCGTTCAGAGGACTTCTTAACCTGTCCAAGTTTGTTTTCTCAGCTGGTGAAAGACATGTGAGAGCTGTCACACTTACGCTATCCCCTCCCTCCCAAAGATTATAAATGGCCCAACTGACATCTCCTCTTCTCCTTCCCACAAATTCTCCAAAACCTCTAAACTCCAAATGTGGGTGAGGCGTAAGAACTGGATTGACACAGGAACAACGGAACACGCTTGTGGCCGGAAGCCCAAAATACTTGGAAGTTTTGCGGGTGAATATTCCCTTCTCACTCAAGAATTACATAAAAATAAGTAACTTGGTTTAAACCATGAATCGCTGCGAGTCTGGTGCTGAGAATAAACCCACTCCAAAGAGCTCAAAGAGCTGATGACCTTGATAAAACACATTCTGTAAAGATAAATAAAAAGTATGATTGGCACATTTCCAAATCGAAGAACTGGGCTACTAAGGAACAATACAAGTCCTGAAGACCATGAAGTCATACATGGGGCAGCAGGTGCCACATAAGACTAGTTCTGACACAAGTTTTCATGGAAAAGTCCAGTCATGCATGAACAGAACTAGTTGTTCAGAGACTTGATGAGCAAGGATCCACTGTCACCAAGGTGCTTGTGATGTGTTTTTACTGCTATGGAGAAGGACTGCTGAGAAGGTGTATTCCAGAGGAGATTCCTCCTGCTGTGCAGTACCTTCCACAGGGGATCCACTCAGTTAATGAGAATTTTGCATGGCACGGCATCATCGAATGTAGGAGCATTAATTCAGTTGCCTCACTATGAACTTGGTGCAACTGTGAAGAGAAATGAATAGTGAAGATGACAAAATGAACTTTTCCGAATCCCCGTGCTGTCATACAACATGGATAAATAATGAGGAATAAGTTCTTGGCAAATGCAAAGTTTGGCTCCTGAGAGCTCAGACATAACGGTAATATGATATTCAAGGGGTGTAGTGCTCAGTCAATTAGATGAATAGCCTGGTTTTGCTCGTCATTGTCCAATAAATTTGAGAACAAATGACATTAAAGAAACTCAATTATTTCTGCAAACTAAGTACTGGATCCTGGCAGATGACTGAGGAATATTAAACGATCCTTTGCAGATGCAGTAGTTTGGAAGGAGGAGCTGTTTGATTGCAATGCAGTGTTGAACAAAGAAAGCCATGCCTCTTGTAGCTACAGAGTTAATCCAAAACCCCTTGTTTTGTTGGCTTTTCTCTGCTGGAAATCTCAGCTACTTGGTAGCCCTATATCAGACCTGCCAAAACACAGAAACCTGTTAGCCTTTTCTGCCTGGCACTACGTGTAGTACAGAACTACCCTAAAGATAGCACACAAACAAGCTTTAACTAATAACATCTGATCAATACACTCCTGAGCATGGTCTCCTTCAACTGCCAGCTGCCCTAAGGCCACAAAGGGCAAGACAATATAAAAAAACCAGAATTGACTTGTGCTAATTCCATATTAATTAAGCTTCTCTTGACCTGTCTTGTGTATTCTTAAGGAGACAATGGAAGATCTTTGCATGCAAAGCAGCAAACATGCTCTTTTGGGATAATTTCAATAATCTCACTATATCAGGAAGATTCATGCTCTGAATTCATGCCCTTAATCAAGTTGCAGCATGTTAGGGCAATCTAGGGAGGGTGAATAAAGCTGTTATTCATTTCTACATGAAAGCCAGTCTTATAGCTTAGCACAAGGCAAAGGGTACAAATGCATGTGTGCTTGACTAGGAGTCTTTTTGCCCTCCACTACACAGCATGTGTGATCCTTTTCTCTTTACGTGCTATCGTAACTTTTGAGGCTTGAAATATTTTTAAGTTATTCGCACATACGCTATCATAATAAATGTAAAGTGAGAATCCAGCTATCAATAGGCCAATCTCTTAAAGGTTTGTTTATGGCTGAGGTAAACACATCAGCAAATATAAGGCTGTCAGCTTCTATGTTGCCCAAACATACCTCTACCTGAGGTAAGGCAGTGACCTCTTATAGTGATTGATTTGGGCCATTAGCTCCAAATGAAAGTCAGTTTCAGTTCATCCATCTTTCTAGAACCTCAGCAAAAATGTTATTTGAAAATAAACACTGGCTCTTTGTCTCCTTTGTCAAAAGAGCAGCAGGGAGCTGATCGACATGTCACAAACTACATCTCCGCTGCTGCTGCTGCAGCCTCCCGCTGCTGGCTTTAGGCCTTTTGTCT
This sequence comes from Rhinopomastus cyanomelas, assembly GCA_013400115.1. NCBI lineage: Eukaryota > Metazoa > Chordata > Aves > Bucerotiformes > Rhinopomastidae > Rhinopomastus > Rhinopomastus cyanomelas. Next base: position 387,855 of record VXBP01003486.1, on the reverse strand, counting down.
ACTTACAGTTCTGAAGTGCAGGTCAGAGGAGGGAAAGGTGCACTTCTTTACAGTAGCACTGAAAGAAAGCTTCTCATAAGTCAGGTCTGCTGAATGTAAAAAGCAGTCCTTAATCCCTCAGCTGAGCTGACCAACATTTGACTGGAGATCAGGACTTGAAAATCCTAGAGCATCAAAAGAGTAACTGGCTACAAAATGAAGCTCCTGAGGGACAGCTCTAATCTACAGCAACATGACCCTCATCCCACTTTGGGTGCTCAACACACGGGGGTTCTCAGGATACTGTAACCATATCACCACCTAGACCTGATGTACAACAGAAAGCAAGGTGACCTGAAATAGAAGTGATTCAGCATCCCCTGAGGGTTGCTTTAACAAAGGACAGGGTTGTACATGGCTGGTTAAAATGGAGTCAGCCACTGGAGGCTCTTCAAGGTCTTGGCCTTAACACAATTAATGCGAAGCAGCATCTCTGTCTGCCAGATCTGTGTTTGTAATGACAAGCCTGCAGTATCAAGTGTTTGTAGGTGCTTGAGTCAACGATTAATTCTGGAGATGAGATTTAACAGTCGTTAATTACGGAAGTTGTGTCTGTCATGCCCTAGGAAGCTGAGTGCCAGGGTAGGTCCAAGCACAAACCTGATGGATGCAGAAGCTCACCAACCTCTCACTGCAGAGGTGTGGTACTGAGGTGACGCCTCTCTCTAAAATGACCCATATTTACATGTCTTGTGATCTTTCTGCTGCATATTCCCTTTAATTTAGAAAATTACCTTTTTAAGGAAGGTAATCTGCTGCTGCAAGCACCTGTAGCTCTGCTCAGAGGTTTGGAGTTGTTTGTAGCTCTTCACGTGGTTTTGCAGGTTTGACTAAAAGACAGGACTCCTCTCAAAAAACCATGTGAACCAATATCGGAGTTGGGTATTCAATACGTGGGATTATCCCACAGCCTTTTCTTCTCCCAATTTATCTCCTTAATGCTGATTCTTCATAACCTGCCTCTCTGACAGCCCTGCCCCAGCTCCGATCTGCCCAGAAACAGTGAGACACAACTCCTTCTTCAGAGCCTTCCTGCTAAGGGAGGGCAGTTTACACTTGTGGAAGTACAGTAATTGTTTAAAAGAAATGATTTTTGATGGGGTTTTGTTACCACAGAGTCCTTTTCCCTTGCATGTCCTTATCAAGAACAGCAGCACGTTTCCAGGTTTTTTTTCTTGCTGAGAACGGGCACACTCTGGAATCCAAGCCACCTAAGTAGTACTAACTTCTGATATGAGAAGCTAGGTCAAGCGTGATGGGGGGGGTTTAGCTTCACTGCTAGGCTCAGGCATTAGCAAAAGAGGTTTCTTTGTCCACTTTGTTGGATACATACATGTTATGATATGGAGTCAATACTTTTCTTTAGCATTTTAGGAACTGATAATTGTTAACAGGAGGCTTTACAAGGCAAGCCTCCGTGTTCTGGCTTATCCTTCTGGGCTACCGATTGGCTTGTCTCAGGAAGATGTGAGGAGACCTCCTCCTGCCCTCTGTTGAGGCAAAAGAGGATTTAGTACAGAATGAGAAGTCACCTCATACGGAGTGTCAAAAGTGACCGCCTTGTAGCTGGTGCAGCCGGCTGCAGTCTGCTGGAGCCTGCCATGCTTTTGCTCACTCAGATTCCTCGCCTTTTGTTATTCGAGCTTCCTTCTGAGACCCTGGGCTGTCTAAAGTGGGTAACGGGACATTCCCTTTCTTTGCCCTTTAATCCAATCAGAGGGGCCTTGCTTTCTCACAGAGGGCTGGGGCAGACACTAAGGGTAGCTGAGCAGCTGTGAAAGTAAGGTGAAGATTAAGACTTTGACACTGATCATGCATTTCAATATGAATGAAGCCAAGAAAAGAGAGATTATCTTTCTTGCTGCTTTTCCAGTTTCTTATCCTTGAGGCAGCACTGTTTACTTGATGCTTGATGCAGTTGACATATCTTTGCCCTATCAGGTGTGGGAACATTTGGACTTCATCTTAAAAATATATTTGGGGAGAGTAGGAAGGAAAAGAGTAGGAGAAAAAAAACAGAGTTTTGGATGAAAAAAGTCAGTTTGGGATGGTAGCAGATGGGAGCATGTCAAGTAAGAGATGCAGAAGTGCTCTTCTGGTTGCAGTCTGGCACTTCAAAGCAAAATGAAGAGGCATTTCAAAGAGGACATACATTATTTGATTAAGATTCAGCTTCCTGGATGAAATGTGCATACAATTATTAGCATGATGATAGCAGGTTTCGTAAGAGAAGTTTATTATCTCTTTGTTATTGGTTCTTATTAACATTGGGTTCAGCCTTTTACCCTATATATGAACTTATACTTTTTTCAGTTCACATGTATGGATGGGGTGGTCAAAACTAGCTGTAGCCTTTTGACTTTGAATACAAACCAGCATCACATAGGAGGTCCATCACCAGATTTGGGGTGTAGAGAGAAAGTGGACATAGCCAGGACTTACCCAGACCTCTTACTTGCGGCTTTCTGTCTTCCTGCCTTTTTAGAATTAAATTCTTTTGATGAGGGTGGCGAAACAGTGGAATAGGTTGACCAGAGAGGCTGTAGACAACATTCAAGGTCAGACAGGATGAAGCTTTCAGCAACCAGATCTAGTTGAAGATGTCCCTGGTTATGCTTTGGGGTGTTGGACTAGATGACCTTAAATATTCCCTTCCAACACAAACCATTCAATGTTTCTGTGATGCTATGAAGACACAATGCGCACTCGGAGGACTTTACCACTTGCCTCAATTCCTGACACTTTTAGCAACAGTTGTGACACTGGCTTTTAAACCTCTCATTTTATATTCAGTATCTTTAGAGACAGGCCTGCTAATATTCCTCAAATTTATCTTCTTCAGTCCTGCAGAGGACCAGGAGAATGACTTACTGCCTATGCAAAGCACATGACGTTTTGTGGGGGTCTTTGAAGCTTGCCAGGGACTTTTCATCTCTTTCCATCCAGCTAAACTGAGATAGTTCCAATCAAATCACAGAAACAACTTCAGGAATTTAAATCTTGGATATAGCACTGCATTTTGTCACAGTTCAGCTGGCAAATTATGTCGCAAAAACATAATTCTTAAAACCAAACCCATAATTCTTAAGACTAGTGCCATAACAAGGCAAGTTTTAGATGAGCGAAAGAGGCTCCTCAAGTCTGATGGAAGTCACATAAGTCTTGAGTTTCTGGGACTCCTCACTGGATCTGATCTGCTCTCTGGCTTGGAGTTTGAGTTCTCTGAAATACTGGTGGTTTATATGCCTACTAAGGGAAATGCATTTAAACTCTCTGGTTTCTATGTCAATCTTCAATAACGAAGAGGTGTTTGGAATAAAAGAAATCAAATGGGTATCTACCTCTCGGGCATTGTGTTGGGAAGCAATCTTTTTTAAAAAATCCAGTTTAATAAAATCTAGGTGTTTCAAATGGAAAGAATTAGAACATGAAGCCTATGGGGGGGCTGGAAAGAACAAGAGAAGTACTAAAGGAATTTGTTTTCTTAGCATAGCATCATGTCAACTCAGAGGGGAAAAAAAATCACTCTGCTGCTTGACCCAAAATAGCTGTATGTGAAACAACTGGTGCCATCCACTGCTTGATCCCACTGACAGATTTACTGCTGGCTGCAGAGCTGCTGCTGCTGCTGCATGATGGAAATGGCAGGTGCACTCTGCTACAAAAGAGGATTTCTTTCTCAAACTTCATCTCCATGTACATTTGTGACTAAGAGCAGCTAGAGGTCACAGGGAAACAGCTCAGTGTTTACAGTGACCCAAGAAGAATTTTTACTATTTTCTTTAATCTTCGCAAGGACAGACTCCTTGATATCCCAGGGCAGGGTGACTGACCAATTCAGTGTCACCTTAAACACAGCAAAACTAGCAAGAGGCAATAATTATGGAACAAATAAACAATATGCATCGTGTACTATTTACCAAAGAAAGATGTCTTTCAGTTCTCAGGAAGACTTGGATTACAAGTCTATTAAAATAGCTCACAGAAGTGAGAAATCTCTGAAATGCATGAAGTGGAGACATAGTCCAAGCTCTAGACATCCCCAAAGGCTTGTGAAGACACAAAGTCTGAATCAGCATATCACTGGTGATATTAATTGAACCTCTTCAATACTCTGGGGATAATGACTGTATCTCAGTCTGTGTCTCACCAAGTGCTGAGAGTTCTCTCTACTTGTTACAGGATGCTTGACCTGGCTGTGGGTCTTTTGCAACTGCAGTTGTACTTGCACCAGTCTTGCCTCCACCCTAGCTCGACTTTACATCCAGTCTGCAATTTCACTAAGGTGGAAAGACTATATTTGAAATGAGTTAAGATTGATTTTTATGTCAGAATAAACCCACTACTCTCAAAGCTTTTTGCTCAGGGTCTTTTGAAGTTGCATTGTATTGAAATTTCACATAGAGAGTTCAGAACTCTGTTAGGGTTTGAAATACTGGGAAATACATGTAGAGTGCACTGGACAGACTGAGTGAGTAGAATTTCCCTTATTTCTTCTTGTATCTGCTACAGATTTCTTCAAAAGTTGGTACCAGTATAGACTGAGGACTGACTGACGTGTTGGAGAGCAGTGTAGGAGAAAGGGACCTGGCAGTCCTGGTGGCCAGCACGATGGCCATGAGCCAGCAATGGGCCCTTGCAGCCAAGAAGGCCAATGGCATCCTGGGGTGGATTAGAAAGGAGGGGGTTAGTAGATAGACAGAGTTTCTCCTCCCCCTCTACTTTGCCCTGGTGAGACCACATCTGGAATATGATGTCCAGTTCTCAGCCTCTCAGTTCAAGAAGGACATGGAACAGCTTTAGAGAGTCTAGCGCAGAGCCACGAAGATGATGAAGGGCATGGAACATCTCCCTGATGAGGAAAGGCTGAGAGAGCTGTGTCTCTTCAGCTCAAACAAAAGGAGACTGAGGGGTAACACCATTAATGTTGATGAATATGAAAAGTGTGGGTGTCAGAAGGATGAAGCCAGACTCTGCTCAGCGGCATCCAACGGTAGGACAGGGGGCAATGGCTGTAGGCTGGAATATAGGAGGTTCCACATCAATCTGAGAAGGAACTTCTGCATAGTGAGAGTGACAGAGCACTGGAAGGGGCTGCCCAGGAAGGTTGTGGAGTCTCCCTCTCTGGAGACGTTTAAAACCCACCTGGACATGTTCCTGTGTGATTTGATCTAGGGGATCCTGCTCTGGCAGGGGGGAATGGACTAGGTGATCTTTCAAGGTCCCTTCCAATCCCTAGCATTCTGTTATTCTGTGATTATCAGTACAATGAATTCTTGAGGCCAGTTTTGTTGCATAAAGATTCACTGGGACCAGATTCCAATCACCAGTGATATCACCTCATTTTTTGGTCAGCACAGTAGGACACCACTCTGGCAGCAAATGGTAATGACATTTGGTATGAATTCACCAGTACACAGTTTTAGCAAGCTTGACAAGGATCCAGCAACTCCCAGGTATTATAATGAAGCCACTCAGGCCTCCTGTTACACCAGCTAGCATCACTTGTGTAAATGGGTTGAAAAGAGAGATATCTGCAGAGGCAAAACCTAGGGACCAGTCTTACCACGCACTATTTTATAGCAGTCTTATTTTTCTGGTTTCAGGGAAGTTGTTTCTGTAGATAAATCCAGAATGAACACCTGTAAGTTTTCATTTTGCCAGGTTTTTGTTATTACCCTTTCTGATTTAACATGCAACCCTGTACGTTAAACACCGGAGCTTGCAGGTATTTTTGATACCCATTGGTGTTCTTCTGTTGGAAGGACAAGGGCACTTTTTATTTTGTATTGCCTCCTCCCTGTCCTTCCAAACACTTGCCACTGTAGGAAAAATGCTGTGAACAGCATGCGTGTGGCTTGGAGAGGTACTTGCTGTCTGCTGAAAGAGGACCATTCTGTGCACTGTACACTGAGAGCATTTCCTCTGCCTACAGGACTCCTCTTTCCTGGGATGAGGGAAACATGCAGCTCCCCTACAATATGCAGCTATCTCATGACCAGAATTGCTGGGAAAAAGCAACAGACTTCGAGACACTAAGCTGTAAAGCAGTCTGGCAGGTGGTGCCACTAAACTGACCCCATTTTTTACAGCACATTATCTGTTTTGTCCTCTTCTGTAAGCTAGGAAAAGAGGAAGGGAGCTGCTTTCATTTGCATGAATCATATCTTTATTTAGGTTGGAAAATATCTTAAAAGTCCAACTGTTAACCCAGCTGTACTAAGCTCACCACTAAACCATGTCTTTGAGCACCACATCTACAAGACTTTTAAACATACCCAGGGATGGCAGTGCACTCCCTCTCTGGGCAGCCTGTTCCAATTCCTGATGACCCTTTCAATAGAGAAGATTTTCCTCATGTCCAACCTAAATTTCCCCTGGCACAACTTACGGCCATCTCTACTTGTTCTACCACCTGTTTCTTGTGAGAAGAGACCAACATCCACCTGTCTACAACCTCCTTTCAGTTAGTTACAGACAGTGATAAAGTTTCCCCTCAGCCTCCTTTTCTCCAGACTAACCAGCCCCAGCTCCTCAGACCCTTTGCCAGTTTTGTTGCCCTTCTTTGACCCACTCCAGCACCTCAATATCTTTCATGAGGTGCCCAAAATGGAACCTGCTTCTTTAGTAGTTATGAGCAAAAGTCAAAAATTCAGATGTGAAGAAGTCTACATGAAAGGTTTGATGTTTTCCATTACCACATTGCCAAACTATGGGGAGAGAAGAAACGAAGAGAAATAAGGCAGTTGCTTGCTTAAAAGAAGTTGCAGTTAAGATGAAATCATCCAGAAAGGCCCTTTGATATTCTCCACCCACCCATATATTTCCAGAAATGACAAAAAAAGCAGATTTCACGAACAGAACAAATGCCAGAAGCGAGACTATGGCTCACTGCTTCTCTTGGACAGTTTTACTATAAAAGAGAGACAAGTGAAGGTGTAAAAAGTATTCTCTTTACTCCTTTCCCCTTAAAAATGCATCTCTTCATACCACACATCTTTCTGCCACATGTCAAACCATCCCTTTCCATCTGCAGCTGCCCAAGGAGGACCTCATGGAACAGGACTGTAATCTTTCTTTTAGTACTTCCACAGCAATTTCCATGCAATACGTTGAGTCTGTTGATAGACTTCAGCCTGTTCTAAATGTTCTGAGCCTCTGTAAAAAAATGAGGCTAAGTGAAGAGTAAGCAGCCATTTCAAAGTACAAAAGTTTTGTGAAAAGCAGTTGTGCTCAGCTAAGCAACAGATTTGTATTCACAGACAAAAATCTACTTTTTATAGCCAAAACAAAGGCAGGAGTTCCTCTTCCAAACCTAATTCCAGAGAACTCCAGAGTCTCAGACTGGAGTTTTACTATATTACAAAGTGGCAACTCTTAGGCTACACAGGGTAGCCCAAGAGAGAAAGGTGCATGTTTTCACTGATCACTAGATATAAGGAAGAAGTTTTATACAATTAGAGTGGTGAAGCCCTAGAACAGGGTGTCCAGAGAGGTGGTGGAGGCCTCATCCCTTGGAACACTTCAGGTGAGGCTGGATGAGCAACACGATCTAGTTGAAGATGTCCCCACTCATTGCAGAGGTTGAACTAGATGATCTTTAAAGGTGCCTTTCAATCCAATGGATTCTATGATCTAATATGTATTAAAGTTGATAAAATTGTTTTCAATTCTTTATCAAGTGATTTTCACTGACCTCTCTTCTTCAGACAAAAAGTATTCATTTGTGGATAGTTTTCTATCTGCAGTTAGGAAGGTTTGATGTGGAAGCTTCTGCAAGGTTCAGTAATGCTCTTAAGACAGAAGCTATTTGTGAGTAGTACTGAGCACATATGCTGGATCTTGATCCAACACAACAAAATGGAAGGATGTGGATATTCAGAGAAGATTCAGGTCTCATAGGACCCATATATAAACATAATGAAGTGCTGGTGGCAATCTGGTGTTTCTTTAGCTTTGGGGAATAGAGGGTCAGGGGTCTAATTGTGCTGCGGAGAGGAAAAAGTCTGCAGTGTGGGGATGTGTTAGGAACTGCCATAAGAGTTGGAGCTAGGGCATTAGTAAAAAACAAAAGAGAACCAAACAGGACAGTGTTGGTTATAAAGGGCAAACAGGCAGCCACTTCAACACCCCTCAAATATACAAGACATGGAAATCTGAATACACTGTCAGGGAAAGATGTCATGTTGAAAAAACGACAGGTCTGAGGTCAGAGATGGTGAGATACTGGAACAGGTTGCCCAAGAAAGTTGTGGTGGCCCCATCCCTGGAAGTGTTGAAGGCCAGGTTGGATGGAGCCCTGAGCAATCTGATCTAGTGAAGGTGTCCCTGCCTGTGCAGAGGGGTTGTAACTATATGATTTTTAAGGTCTCTTCGAACCATAGTCATGCTATGATTCTATGATTTTAACTGGTTTAGACAGAAACCTAAATTGAGAATAAGGGGAGTCTGCATTCTTAGATACCACAGTCCCATGGACCACTCAAAAGAAACCTGTATTTGCTACCGGGCATAGGAACCTGCCTTCAGACTTCTATTATTTCTGAAGATCTGCATCACTCAGTTCTTTGCTGACCTTCTGGGACACTTGCCTTGACTTTCTTCCTTCTGTAAACACAGCCATATTCTGCAGGGTCTATAGCCAAATCCATTTCCTTCAAAGCACAGCAGTGTTTCACGTGCTAGCTCATCAGTGAACAATACACAACCATGTAGTGTCCTGGAGCAAAGCTTAGCTGAAAGCATACATCAGTCCAGAGATGGGTAGGGAGATGAGCAGAAGGATACCTTATCAGTCTACACCGGGAGCACAGAAACACACCCCTCATAATACAGCTATTGCTGTTATTTACTGATCAGTGATACCAGGTAAGGACTGGAGATCAATGTTTAAGGAGAGGGAAAAAAATGAGATGCTTTTGGACACTGATTCTATGATTCTACTTACAGAGGATGGTTGTTTCTCCAGAGAGCTGCTTTTCTTATGGATGGCGCTCAAGAATTGCTCAAGTTGATTGAAAATGACTGGTCTCACCCTGATCCATCCCAATTGAAAATTACCTGTGCTGTAGATTGGAGCAAGTAGAAAGCTGCCATTTTACAATCACATTGGCCAGTGGTTCTGCCCAGAGGTCATAAAAACTGTCTCAGTATGTGATGGTTTTTAACTTGACATGTCAAGAGAAGAATAATAATCCTCAAGCCTTTTCTAAAGAGGGAGTATTAGAGCTGGAAGAAGCAACTTTGTTCATTTGGAGATCTACTGGCCAGTCCAAACCCACAGACCCCTTTCACAGAGAGATCTGATTTAAATCTTTTAGATTGTGAATAACAAAAACATAGTTAATGTCAAAAACAGAAGACTTCCTTTCTTTCTTTTAATAGGTGCATCAAATATGATAGATGGCAGAAGTTAGAATAAGTTGCTAAAATATGGAACTAGAATTCATAGAATTTTTATAGCTTGATCCTGTTTCCAACTAAAAACCAGGAGGAGCTTTGCTGATGACCTTTGCAAAAGGAGAGCAGGGCCTTCAAATTGCATAGTAAAAAGTTTTTTATTCCTTTCTATATAGATGTAGGCTGGAGTAGGATGAAAGTGTCAGTTTTTGCATTTAAGGATTTGTGCTTTATGAGCCTTGATATGTTAATGCTTCCTCTGGGGCTATTCTCCATGAGTGCATTGCCCAGGTGGCCCACTGCAATTTATAGACACAATAATTGAACAAGAGAAATAAGAGACAAGAGTGTTTTCAGCACATGGGGTGCAGCTGGTTCAACTACTTTAGCAGCAGGCATAACTTTTGTATGACAGAGTCGCTTTCTAAGACATAGGAAAGAGGACTTTTTTCCCTCAAGACCCATGTGCTGCTTTTTACACTTACTCTGTTTGCTTCACATACCAGAGCGTGCTCCGAGAGTCACTCTGTCATGCCCTTAAATGAGCAATTTAGTCTACTATAATTTATACTGGTAAGGAACTCTCTTAAAACAAACATCTGTTAAATCAGGAGTTTACTTGAGAAATGCAAAACTCCCATGAACTCAATAGTCCTACAGCAAGGAGCATGAAAATGAGCAAAGTGATGACACAACACAAAGTGCAAACCAAGTGGCAATTACGCTTGCTATTAAATAAGGCTCAAAGAAACCTTCTCAATGCTCTCTTATCGGCTAGTTTGATAGTTAACGTGGACTTCTAATGCTGCAAACTGAATGTCTTGACATATGAAAGAGGTTTTTCTTGAGGAAAGATGTTCATCAACAGCTGTTTGCTTTTCTGAACTGTAAAAATCCAAATAAACAAGCCAATACTGCTGGTACAGACAGAATCTGCTAGGAAAAGTTCTAAACCATGGAAGAATGTGGGTTGGAGGTGTAGGAGCTACTTAAATGTACGCTTTTTCTAAAGAAAATGCTAATTAAATCTCAATCTTTCCATGGATTTAAACAAAGGAAAAACTTATTATTTTATTCTCTTAAACACAAGTAGTTAAAAGACAAAAATCAAGTGTCGATTACCTAGCAGCTTGTGCTCTGACATCATAAGATTTGTGGTCTCTTTAAATCCAGGTTTGAGGATGAAGTCAAGAATCTTTTAGTATTTCTAGGATGTGAATATTTAAAAAATATATCTTAATAAAATCTCCCATGAGGCTGCCTTCCTCAAATATTCCATTCATTAGTGTCCTTTCTTCTATTTTAGTGTGTATCAAGTAGAATTTGTGGTTGGGATATTTTGGAGAAGAGAAGCTGAATTACTATAACTCAGCACTTAGAAAAACTTGTTATTTAAAAGGTGAATTCAATGCTAGTTAGGTACTTCGTTCCATTTCATTCACTGCTTCTTCCTCCTAAAAAGTAAACTATTCATTGCTTAATTTTGCCTTTTTTTCATGCCCTGCAACACTGCAAGTTTTAAGATCTCCCCGATTAAACCCAAGTTTATGCCATTGTGATACATAAGACAGCTAATTTCTGATCCACTACACATGATGTCTTGAGGATGAAATAGAGGTGTCCTTTATTTTTGTGTTGTTTTGGGGTTTTTTTAAGCACTCTGGGTTAAATCCTCACACTTCCAGTCTAAAGAAAAGAAAGAAATACTGGCAAATAATCAGTATTCTAATCTAGAATTTACACTAATGGGGAAAACACACAGCTCTGAGACACTGCCCAGCACACGTGGGATGAGTCACTGACTCTGGTGTGCTTCTAGCCTTAGACAGTTGTAAATGAGCACTGCCACAATCAGTGTTCTTCTCCCATCTGGAATTCAGTGCCAAGTTTCACAGTCCTAATTTTGGATGATTTTAATTATTGCAATACCTACATGAGCTACAATTTCTTCAGTTTGATCACAGTTTGCACAACGTAGAGGGATCCTATCATCTGGTTTTGGCTTTAAGAAAGTAGTTATGTGTGCGTAAGAATTAGCTTTAAAATATCCATTCATCACCTAGTCTGTGCAGACGGCACTTAGATCAACAAAAAGACTCTGCACACCAATCTCAAAACATCATCATGACAGTACTGACAAAGAGGGACAATTTACACACAACCCCACCCCTCGTCCCTTCACCACAGGATAACAATAAAACTTCCCCACAATTATTTAAAACAGATTTAAAACATAAGAAAAGCTACTGCAGTCCATATGCTGCAACATCTTACTGAGCAGAGACTACAGACAAGGAACTAAGTTTGGACAGAAAAAAAGTCATTTCAAAGCAAAGTTTTTCTTAAAATAGAGAAGAAGAATTTGCAACAGGCAGGTCAGGGATTTCCACAACTTGTATTTATAGTTCTGTCAGAAGGATTCCTGCATTACCACATTTACTCCTCAACTGCAGTTTCTATCCTTTCACAAAGGAGAAGGTGGGAAATTGCTATTTCTAGATAACACTCTGATGACCCACAGAGCTGCACTCCATACCAGCAGGATTTCAGTCATGTAATTTTCTATTTAATGAAGAAAAACAAATTATGCTTGAAATACCAGATCACTGGCAATGGTGCATAACAGTCCAGGTGCTTCTCCAAACCTGGTGGAGACTTGCTGACGTTTGATATTAAAAAGGGAAGTTCACCACCACAGAAATGCCCGGGCAAGGCAAGAGGATGTCACGGTGGTAGCAAGATTAAAGGTGCTCTAGAAATTTCCAAATAATAGACTTTTTTTTATAATAGAAATTTTTGAGACCACTGTTTGGTGGACTACTTGAGCAGATGCCTACAGTTAATGTCACCAGCTAAGAGACATCTGCTTTGGCACCTTGCTGTCTATACAAGATTCACTGAGTAGAACATCCCTGGATGTTACAGGTATAGCTTGAACAATTGGGAGTTTCTAGGCTGTTTCATGTTTTATATTGGGGCTCTTATTTCACAGGAAAAGCGCTTCATTGCAATAGGCCAACTGGACAGTAAATACTCCAACCCTCCTTGGCAGTTGGAGCATCCTCAACCATCACTATGGCTTGACTTTGGGCAGCTTCAAGCGTCAGTCTATGTTTTGAACTCAGGAGCAAAAGCCATCCTATTTCTGCATCTCAGGCCACATCAAGTAAAGAAGAAACAGTCTGCTTTTTTATTTACTGTTAAGTATACATTTTAGTTCTAAGTAGGTGCTTTAGATGAAGCCTGAAAGCTTCAGGCTTCGTAGTTACTCTGCTAGGCTATAGGGATAGGGACTACACTGAGACCTCTGTTATCTCATACCGCACTTAAAGAGAGAAAATTTAATTTCTGTTAAATATATATTGTAATCAGCACTAAAACTACCTTGGTCAGAAATAGTGAAGATGGAATTATAGTGTTGTATTTCCGGGTGTATTTTGCTCAGCCAAGGCACGTGTCTAGGTCTAAGAGTTGTTCTAATCCTAAAACCAGATTCTTCACATTTTTCCCTGCACGGCAGCAAACACAACATTAAATGCTGTTTATAGAAGTGAGATTCTTCCTCTTGGCCATTCTTCTAGCTGGGCCAGAAAGCAAACAACTCTGCTTTGCTCATTGATTACCAAAATAGTTTCTTGATGACTTGTTAATTTGATAGGTCAAGCAATTTATTAGGTGTTTCCTGTGTTTCCAGCAACAGTCTGCTTTGCAAGGAAACAAGCAGTGTCTGTGGCATGGAAGATGAGTCTGTGTCTGATGAGAGCCATGTGTACCAAACTCCCATTTTTCATAAGTGCTGTCATTTTACAGATGTATGACCCTCTTCTCCTGGTTACAAGGGAGGGGGGGTGGGGGACTGGGGGAAGATAATGTACAGGGTTCAGTGGAGAAACCCTTGTAGGCAGAAACACAAATCATGTCATGCAAACCAGAACAGGCTACAGGAACATCACATCTCTTTGCAGAAGACAATAACAGATAGGACAGAGAAAGATGGAGTCTAAGATGATTAGGAAAACAGGAATGGTTAATGGATAACAGCAACGTGGCGCCAAGCAGTTCATTCCATGTCATAAAGATATGAGGCAACACAAACAGAGAGCAGGTAAAAGGTCTTTGAAATTCATCCAATCAATGCAGATGCAGATTTGTGTTCCCAGTACATTTGACAGATAATACTACAGACTGTGGAAAAGTTAATGTATTTCAACTTAAAGCCTTTGTTTTCTTAGCATCTCTTATTCTCAATGTGCAGTATATCATCTCCGATTTGAAATTACTTTTTTGGTTTTGTTATGTTTTTCAACAGCTCTTCTCTGCAAATTCTAAGCACTTTATTTTGCCTTCCAACCCAGGGTTAATGTGTATCTTCATAATTTCTCTTTTACATCAGAGCAGTAAGGTTGGGAAGCAGTCTGAAATGCGTGAGAATAATTCCACGCCACTCCTCATCTCCTGTGGAGGTCCCTACTGCACTGCTATTGCTATTTGACTGACCCCATTGCACGATGAAGGCACAGAGGGATCAGTGCTGCTAAGCCCCTGACTGAGAAGATACTCAAAACTCTATTGCATACATGTACGGGTAAACTGAGATATGAGACTTTCTCAGAAGATTGAGGGAGACAGATTAATTCCCTACTGCCCCTCCTCAGGTGCCTATTTTCCTTTTCTGTTTCAGCAGAAAAATTCTCAGCAACCCACAGATGTTGACTGGCAGTTTGGGGCAGCCCAGTTTTGCAGGACTTGGCACACATGGCACCAAGCACGAACCCTGGAAGAGCATTGAGAAGTCAATTTGTAATGATGTAACTTCTCAGGCAGCAAGGGTTCTGCATTTTTATACACGAAAAGTGCTTGGGACCAGGCTATAGAATCAAGGAATCATTCAGGTTGGAAAAGATCTTTAAGATTATCAAGTCCAATCATATGCTCTACTCAGTCCAGTATCAGACCCAACACTAAACCATGGTCCCCAACACCATTCTATGTGGCTTTTGAACATGTCTGACTTCACTTAGGTGTTAGAAGGGAAGACATTTCCCTGTTCACAAGCCTGGATAGCTGGCACACACGGATTTGCAAGTACATTGTGGAACTTACACAACAACAAACACCAAGAAATGGAGGCCATGACAGCGTTTGAATCAACTAGAATCTGAGAATCCAGTTAATGAGCTTTTGCTCTTCCTTTACACACAAACACTCCTTGTAAGAAAGCCAGTAGAGAGTATTTGCAGTGGACTGGCTGTCAGTAGTGGACATAAGCGAACGAAACCTACTGGTATTGGCTAACTCTTCAGATCTAAGTGAGAGAAAAGAGAGAAACACAGCCAACAGGCACTTCAGCAATGTGCTTGTTTGTCACTAAATCATTTACTCTGGTTGCAAATGTTTATCCTCACTCGGGCAAAGATTTCATTGACTTTAGTGGAAATTCTGACTGTACAAGGAATGCAGAATCTTTCTCTTCCTGTAAACAGACATTCTCTGGAATTGCAGCCTGCACATAATAAACCTCTGAAACAATTCAGACTCATCATTATAATTCTCTGTGAGCAGAGCTTCACTATATCTCAGTTAACAATAAACATAGGCTCTCCTCTCAGACCTATTGAAATCTATGGCAAATCTCCCAGCAGCTTCAACTGGAGCTGTAGCAGACTCTGGGGCTTTCAAAGACCAAACAGCACATTCTGCCTACTCTACTTACAGATCAGGCCTTTGATTTTGTGAAATACAGAGGAGAAAAGGAATGTATTTTCTCCCTGGCTGATGGGAAGAAATATAAATCAGCACTAGCAAGTATTTGCAATAAGAAATGGAGAGCCTGATCCTCGTATCATTCGCAATCAATTTTATGTACTCATCCTATAATAAAATTCAGTAAATATAATGCTTTCCCACAGGTTCCAAATCACTAAATGACAGTGAAGTAGCATCATTCACACCAATCAATTCCATGTAAAAGCTTAATAGAGCAGAATAAGTGATCTCTAACCTCTTATAAAATAAAGAGTGTTAATTATTGCAGAGGTAAGACTAGAATTAAACAGAAAACGATATGCTTTGCTAGATAAAAATGTTAGGAAAACATACAGCTAAGTCTCTGTATGCCATGATTACATCACATTTGATAACACTGTCTAAGATGCTGCTGTTTATTCTTTAGATAAATGTCCTGATCAATAGATATATGAGGACAAAATACGAGTAATTAAGAGAGGTGTATTTGCCTCTGTATTGGTAGAGATCTATTGAAAGCAAATACAATTCTCATCAGCAAAACCTAATTTGAGTCTAATTTGCAGTTTTCCTTTTGATTTATAGCTTTTAGAAACATCATGGCAGGGATATGGCAAATGTTCAAGCATTTGCTTAGATAAAAGATAAAGGGCCATAAACCCAGCTGAGATCTGACACAGAAAACAAGGTTTAGCGCAGCACATTCAAAACTGCAGGTCACCTGTTTTCAAGACCAGAAAGACATACTGTGTTTCCCATTCCACAAGGGTTTATGAAGAAGGAGTTTTTTAAATGCCCGTTCCTTCACATGGCTGTTTGGTCATTGACAGCAGATACAGCAGACTAGAAAAGCTAACAACTTTGTGCCATTACTGCATTAAAAGGTGAGGGAAAGTGTTAAGTCTTATAAGGGAGGTTTTGACAACCCAAGTTGGCATCGAGCTTTCACCTACACAATTACATAGGTTCATTGTGAAGTAGTAGTACAGAAACAACCAAATGCTTGTGACTCTCAGAGCATCAGGAAGCACATTTTGCCCAGCAGCAATACTCCTCCAGTTCAGTATGCCCCTACCTCTAACATTTGCTGCAACCGTCGATGATGAATCTTCTCCAAATCCAGAGAGTAAAGTTATCTAGCCTGAGAACATACAAAATACTCCCAGCTAAGTTTTCCTCTCCTCTCATCTCATCTGGAAAAGCTTCAAACATAATCAGGAACATTTAGCCTGGTTTAGAGCCTGGCTCTCCAGACAGTGCTCTCAGCACAGCTGAGGAGGCACAAACTGTGATGTAGGATTATGGAATAAAGAAGGACAGAGAACTTTTCATAGTGGCTTTGCTACTATCACACCCGTGAAAACAAACTACAGCCCAAGTCCACTTTTTGATGTTGACAAACTATGTACTAAGCAGGAATAAGCCTGTAAATTAAAGCTCAGCTCTGCTTAAGTCAGGGAGTTACTCATCAATTCAATGGGGATTTAACCTTTTACATCTAACAGAATCTATCTTTTCCAGTGCCGAGGGTGACAGTGTGTGTATATGCTATCAGCTATGGGTGCATGGCTGTCCCTGTCCCTAAAGAAAACATCTTCTGAACATCAGACCCAAACAGGCACTTCTGTTCAGTGCTTCTGGACACTCTCTGAGTTCCTCGGGCTTCTCACCTCCCAGTATCCCATCTGCAGGGTGGGTGTTAAATATCCCTCTCATATGGCATCAATGACAACACTTTTACTGAGCTTGGAGAGACTAGAATGAAAGTCAGCACAGTTCAGAAGAGTCTTTAAAAAGCTAATACTTTGCATTAGGGACCTTTCTGACAGAGAAGGAATGAAACTAGTGAGTGGAATGACTAGCGCCACATCAAAAGAGACCCTCTATTCACCCTATCTCCCTTCTTTATTTTTTGGCATTATCTTTTTCCTTCCTATCTTTCCAAGGCCCAAGGCATCAAAATTTAAATTTTATTTGCATTGTATCCTTAAGAAGGAAAGGAGGGAGGGAGTAGAAGGGGAAAGCAATGGAGATAAAAGGAAGAACCAGCTCTAGATATCAAGCAGTGTAAGCAATTCCTTATAGTCTGTGCTTTTGAATATTTTATAATGTACAAACTGGAAACACATTATGTTTTGACTTTTAAATAGCAGCTGAAGTCACATGCTTGTTCTAAACCTTCTAAGGGATAAGGGAACTGACAGAGATAAAAAAATATTCACTTCTTGTTTTCATGTGATCCTGGTGGACTTCCAAGATTTCTATGGCAGGTGGTGTGGAAGGGATTTGGGAGGTGGTGTAGAGAAAGGATGAAAGATGTTTGGAAGGATGAGAACAGTTTTCAATCCTGGGGAAGTGGGTCCAGATTCTCCCCGTAATCTGTTGAATAACACTGTTACCAGTTGCTTTTGAAAGGCTTTATAGTTTTGATGGTGATTTTAAGCACAATAGCTGCTGTCAGGTAAGCAAACTTGTAAGATGGAGATTTTCTGACTTTCTTCCAAACTGCTAATTTGTGAAGTCCTGCTGTGCTTAAGGGCTAGATCTTTAATTCATTTGTGACAAGAGTGTGAGCCAGCCCACCTTAACTTTCTGTAGAGCTCAAAGTAAACTTTGCATATGGTCCAAAATCCATTGTATTCAGTGAAGACTGCAAAGGGAACAACACACTGCTGAAAGCAGGCTGGTAACACACCCACCTGGATGAGAAATTCAGCCAGATATTAAGAGGGCCGGTGCCTACTAAGATGATTAGCCCCTCTATCTGCAAGCACACCACAACAGAAGCACTGGGAATGGCTTTGCACACAAGATGTGAAATAGTTCTGTCCCAGCTTTCAGCCAGAGAAGCAGCGTAAGAGACAGGCAGTACAGGGATGCTGTACAACTTCAGCCCTTGAATTCTACAGTGATAAGGCAGGCTCCCAAGATTAACAGCCCTGTCAAGGGTAACTCTCTGAAGTGCTTATTTGTTTAGAAGACCACCTCATTCATCATTAAGGAGTGATAGAAATGGAAGCTGTCTGACACAATATCTGAAGTCTACCTGGATGTGTGTTTTCTTGGTATCCTAGAAAGCAGGAGATAAAACTTTCTCCCTATCTGGTTTTGAAAACAGAATTAAAATGAAACCCATGACTTGTGTTTATAATGTCTGGTTTCTATGACATCTATTTTATTGCTTTCAATAGGAATATTGCGATCCAACTCAAATGTCCGTTCAGTGATGACCAGAAGAATTCCTACATGAAGACAATCGTAAGTACATAAATACAATTTAATCTTAAATTAACACCCCCTCCCTTTTATAGAGATAGTTTTTACTTTTTCTTTAAATAGATGTTTCTATGATGAGTCATGACACTTGTCTGGTAAAATCACAGCCCTGATTTTTTTGTTAAGCTTCATTCACGTAAGAAAATCAGTTTCACCTAAATATTTTTAATATGAAGAAGCTGAACTACTCCAATATCAAAGCATTTTTATTACACAGACATCTGCTATGAATGACTCTCTATTCTGCAAAATCACAACTTGTTTCTTCAGTGGCTTGGATTCCTCAGATTTGGGGTTTTAATTAACAGCCAAACTCTTGATCTTAAAATGATGCTGGGGAGGAAGGGTATAACAAACAACATGTTTTAAGAGCTGACAATGACTTGTAAGTACTTTCCTTAGAGACCAGAAGACTAAAATGAGGATAGTAAGAAGCAACAGACACTGAAGTATATAAAACACAACAAGAAGTGCTGGGAAGCAGACTTTCACTCTGCTGGTGGTCTTGTAGATACTGGACCTAATTGGATGTTAGGAATTAAAGATATCTTGTTCTGTCACTTTGACAACGTGTGTAGTGAAGCCAGTTTAGGGAAGTTCTTGTTTTACCAATAGATACCTCATTAAAATACATCTATACCGTCCCTATTTCAGAGAAGCTGTCATTCACTGTCAGGGCAAGCACGAGATTTCCATAGAACTGTGGTAGGAAATGGTTTTGTTATCACACCTGTATTTCATAGCCCATTAACCTCATTGGGGAAAGAAAACAAACAAAACTCTCTTTGTATTCAGGGTTTTGCCAACTGTCTCATTTTCAACTCATATAGAGGCAGCCTGGCAGTAGACAACTTCACATATTATAGTAAGAGGAAAGAATGATGCAGGATCACTGTCTTCAACATAGTAATGGTGCAACTAGAAATACTAAATCCTGTAAATAACTTGGCATCAGAGTCAATGCTGGCACTGCTTTTCAAGTAAGTGATATATGTTGTGTATGGGATGGTGTCAGTCGCTCTACATTTGAAATCATCACAGACTTGGGCTATGTTTCTGATTTTGTGGGGTTTTTAAACACCTGATTACCACCCCTGCCTGTTCAAGAACTGGTCCCTTGGAAAGCACTAATTAAGATATGGAGTCTCATCTAATATTTATACTTCTGGCGCCGCACTAGATCATTTTGCAGTGCATGAACAGCGTCATGAAGAAGGAATTAGAAGCAGTACAGCTTTGAGCCTCAGATAATCCTTCACTGATTAGTGAGATTCGCATCATCACCTATTCTGAATGCACTCCTCTTAGGATGTTGATAAAGCCCTTCAGTATCACAATATGGACTTCCAAGCACAGCCACAGCTTTTCTACCCAATCAAAGTGAAACCCTCAGTTCACCTGGTTAAGCTAGCTAATCCTAAATCGGCTTTTAGATTGTCACTTAACAACTCGGAGGCACTCCAGAAGGATCTTGCACAAATGCTGTGGTAAATGAGGCCTAGGCTGAGTGAAAATGAACAAACGAAAAGCTTTAAAAACGGACAGCAAATTCTTTATCTAAGACATATTTTTGTTTCTGTCGAGTGAGAATTAAGACGTCAGGAGTTGGATGGTTCTGTTCAATTGGTCTTCAGGCGATGAGGTACGTCTGCTTAGAGCTCAAAAAACTTAAGACTACACAGCAAACTGCAAACTAGTGCAGACAACTCACAGCGTGTGCTTTGTATTTTTGTAAGAGGTGGATGTCTACTCATATAAAATCACAAGTTTGAATAAAGAATTTGTAAAATGCCAGCTTTCTGTATGTACTTGTTGGCTTTAATAATGTCTGCATTTCTTGATTATACTGATACTCCCCAACACTACGTCAAAGACACCTATGGTAACGACTGCATTTGGAGGAAGCTGTGTGCTGCCATCTAATCCTAAGGGCTACACACTCTACAGTATTGAAAACCCTTTATGCTTCCAGAAGAAAATCCTGTCCATCAGGGGCAGAGACCAACCGCAGGCTGGCAGCAGTGTGGCTGTAGCTGCTGACTGGCAAGGAGAATGCAATATAATTCTTCCATGCGTTACTAGAGATGGACAAAAGGTGCTGTCTAAGTAGGTTAGCACTTAGGCTTCTTAGATTTCATAGGCTGTTCCGTAAATTCTGTAAAACTTTTCAAGTGAATATATCACAACTTGAAATCTCCCACTGGAATTTGTTGTAAGGTAATGATATGGGAAAACACTCTGAAATCATCTTAGAATTAAATCATATCTGGAAACAGAATGACCTAAGTTTTTAAAATCTTCCTTTGGTAGTAAGATGAGGCAGTGACATTTACAGCACTACCTGACAAGTGAAGGCACTTAGAGCAGAAGCTGTGAGTGGCAGAGAATAAAGGTCTTGCCATCTGAAGCAGATCACTCAAGTACCAACGCCAGATTAAATAGAAAAAACACACAGAGATCTAAGTTTATTATCTTTCATACTGAATTGTTTAGAAATAATAAATAGAATACACAAACCTTATACTACGGTAGTTTATTTTGTCTTGTGGGAAGTTTTAACAGTTTCTGGGATTAAATGGCTTTCCCCTTCTGTGAAGAGTCTGATGTAAACTCTTGTACTGAGGCTTAAAGTCTTAAGGTTGTTAGAAGTTTCCATCAGTCAGTCTGTATGTCAATGGATAAAAAGCTGGTTGCTGATCTGACCTGTTCATCGCTCTCTGGAAAGATGCCATCAAACTACAGCCCCATTCGGTAACGCTGGGGGAGGATGGGGGAATCGGGGGGAAGGAGGTTATGCAGCGAGAAAAGCGAGTTCCTCTATGCATCGATGTTGGGACAACATTGAGACAAACCCTAAGAAAACTCCAAGCCAATTTTGCACACACTTGTATTTTGTAAACCACTTTCTAAACCCGAAGAATTACATATGTTTGCCTGTTTAATAGAGGAGGGAAAGAAATGGCTGGTTCTTATTTCTGAAGACAGGTTAAAATAGCCTCTGTGGTTTAACATGCTAGTTTTGCTGAATAATGTATACAGAACAGCCTAGCAAAACACTTAGGAAAAGCACAGCAGTACCTCTTCCAGTAAAGTTACCTAATATCCACTGATCCGAATGAGAACAACAGTTAAAAGTTATCTAACATCCACTCATCCAGATGAGAACAACTGTTACGGAACTTGTCCAATTTGTTTTGAAATAATCCATAAATAAACCTTTTTAGAGCTGCTGAAAGCTGCAAACCCCTCTCACTTAAATCCAGAATATCGCTTTTACTTCTTAACTTACTATGATTTCCGACGCAGTGACTATCTTTTACACTGAGATTGCTTTTCTAATTGCTCACATTCAACTGTTTAGCTGCCTTTGGCTACTTGTTCAGAAGCAACACACTTTCTGATTTGCAGGTGTCATTTGGAAAGGTTTTTAATAAGATTTGGCATTGTCTACCAGCTGACAAGTTATGCTTTTGTTTCTCACTCTCTACACCCAGATGTATCCATCTTTATATCTACACTTCCAAATATTAGAACAATCTAGGAACTAAATCCCGAAACGTACTATTTAGGCAACACCTATTTTTTTTCTCCTCAGAGGTGGGATTCTTACATCAACAAGAAGCCAGTAGGAAGGGATTGGCAGTTTGTCTGCATTTTGGCAAAATAGGTTTCCTGCCTCTAGTGATTCCCTTAATTCATCTGCCAGCAGAGAGCAGGGATTTAACCTATAAATTGAAGGGAAATCTTATTCTGAAGCATGAGAAACAGTGGCTGTTACAGGCCAGACCTTGAGATTAGGTTTTACTGCCCAGGCATTAAGTTAAGGCATTTGTAGGTAGTTTAATGATCCACAGAACACAGGCTGCTCTTTGCATACCAGTCCTGCTCTGCAAATTTAGAGGGACCTGAAAGTGCTGCTAATTTACAGGTTCTGAAACATTGGGATCATCTTTAAAAGTGCTCTCAGCTACCTCTAACGTAATTTTTTTAAATTTAAAAATATGCTGATAGTATCTGGAAAAGAATAAACCAAAAATTAATGATATAGTTTCTGAAATAAAAAAAAAAGAAAGGTAGCTTAGTTAATTAAGGGAAAAGATCCAGCAGACTCTAGAGGTGTTCTCACTGTGCCCATATATCTTGAGAGATGTATCAATAGGCTTAACTGAAGTTTAATAAATGAGATCCAGCTCTCCTGACTTAAGATGTCTACACAGGAGATTGGAGTCCCAGCAGACTACTTACGTCCTCTGTATAGTTTTGATGTGTCATCCATCTGATGTATTTCAACAGCTATTTCAGACTGCGATGGCCTGCACTGCACAGACAGGCAACAGCCAGTGTAGATGCAGATATCTGGATACAGGGAATATCTGTGAATGCAATGTTTGCCTTGCAGGCCAGACCAGGCAGTAACTCCAAAGAGAAACACATTGTTTGCTGAGGTTTGTAAAAGTACTCTTCCACACTGTTTAGGAATGTGCAATAGTTTCTAGAGCTATACAGAATCACTTTAGTTCGAAGAGACGTGTAAGACCATCAAGTCCAACCATTACCCTAGCACTGCCAAGTCAGTACTAACCTTGATCCCTTCAGCATCACACCTATACATCTTTCAAATGCCTCCAGGAATAGTGACTCTAACAGTTTCCTGGCCAGCCTGTCCCTGTATCTAATGATTCTTTCAGTGAAGAAATTCTTCCTAAATCAAATCTGAATGTCCCCTGGTGCAACTTTCAGCCACTTTCTCTAGTCCTATCACCTACTGCTGGGGAGAAGAGACTGACTCCCTCTTTGCTGCAACCTCCTTTCAGGTAGTCTACATAGAGAATGAAAAGGTCTCCCTTCAGCCTTTTCTTCTCCAGGCTGAACAATCCCAGTTCCCTCAGCCACTCACAGAAGTTGTTCTCTAGACTCTTCTCCAGTTTCACTACCCTTCTCTGGACTCACTTCAGCACCTCAATGTCCTTCTTGTACTGACAATTACTTCACTGGTCCTGCTGGCCATAATATTTCTGATACAAGTCAGGATGCTGTTGGCCTTCTTGGCTGCCTGGGCACATTGCTGGCTCATGTTCAGCCAGCTGCCGACTGCTAACCTCAAGTTCTTTTCCAATGTGCAGTTTTGGAATGTATGTAATCCATGTTTTAGAATGTATAGAGTACATAAAACTCTATCATTTTCCATACTGCATGGCCTGGTTTTATGAATGCGATGGAGATAATAGCTCATCCGTGTCCAAACAAGATTTTACTGCAAGTCAGACTACCTAGTACATGTGTTTTTGAAAATGGAATCTGGAGATCAGCTACACCTCTCTGGCATCTATCAGCCATGTCACATGCCAGCAGCTGATGATGAAGGCACTCAGGTCAGGGGTGCGTCTGGTCACACCCTGTTTGTAGTTGACCAAAACAAGCTAATAAAAGTTAACTAGGTTAATTTTTATAGCTCTTTCTATTAGTTGAATGTAGAGTTTATCATTCAGGAGAAAGGTAGTATCATGATAGATGGAAACCAAACATTAAGTACAGACAGCACAAACAGAAGCCAAGCATAGGTCGCTGGACAATCCAATCAGGCAGTAACAATGGTTTGGGAGTGACTGGGGGCGTAGTTCAAGACACAGAACAAACCCACTGGTTTGCAGAAAGTAGAATATTATTTTGAATTTTACTGATTAACATTTTTTTCAGAAGGAAGGGTTGATGAGTCTATTGAAGCCTGCAAACAATTAATTCCTTTTAAAACATTTTCTAAAGGGAAGTGCAAAACTCCTCTCACAAACTCTTGTGGTAGGTTACTTTCTGATAATCAGTATCTGATGGGATAGAAAAATTATGTTGCACCATAGTGGGGGTTATAAAACACCTGAAGAATCTAATACAGTCAAAAAGGGTCAACGCACAAAGAAGAACAAAACAGCTGAAAAGCTAGGCCCAAGCAATGGTACCAAAAGTGGCTATAAAGCAAGGCATGCTTATGCCCGAGAAGATAGATGTTCTTGGCCTTCATTTCTTGGAAGATTTCCCCATGTGTCAGTACTGAACGAAGCACTTTGGAAGTGCAGTAGGAATTTATATCCTAGGGATGCCATCTTTTTAAGACAAAATAAAATCAATGTCCCAGCTAGTCAGGATTTTTTACTGCTTGTTCCAAAATGAAGTGTCTTTATCTGCAGTCTTCAAAAGACTCCAGATCCTGTCATAACTCAGTTCTCACTGCAGTTTCACTTAGATCTTCATATCTACATTATGGTCTGCCCAGTTACAGTGTGTAGGGAAAAGTGAGCAGGTCAAAGAGAGAAAACTTACTGATGTGGATGCTGGCTCTATCAGATGCATCAGACAGTTGCACACTGTCTGGATTATGTGCACTGTTGCAGGCTGTTCTCCCACAGTGCACACAGCTATATCTGTTTACTGTTTCGAGCAAAAGGTCCCTTCAAAGTCTAAGAGATGCCCAGTGAGTATAGCATGCAACCAGGACTAGCTTACAGATCCACAGCTAATTCAGTGTCCAGCTCCCTCCTGTGTACACACCTTAGGATGGGCTTCCAGTCCTAGGAGACCATTACTTGATGGTCAGATCCATCAGTTCAATGAGAATCCCCAAACTACAGATTAAATCTCTGTGTTGGGAATGTTATTATAGGGGATGGATTTGTTGTTTTGAGGAACTCAGATAATAATTCTGAATCTTGCTGCTTCAGTAATTGCAACATGAGATTGCACTTGGCTGTTCTTGGGAAAAGCAAAACATCCAGACACACTGAACCAAAAATCAAGAGAAAGACAAAAGACCCCCGCAAGATTTTTCAGAATCTTTGAGGTTTGGCTTACTTGAAACCCACTTTTCATCTATCTTCGGTATTTTGTTCAGCTCTGTTTTTTCTAAAATACCAACCTCCCCAGTCACAACATCTAAGTGACCAAAGAACTATGAGAAGAGGATCTCTCAAAGGAAATAAATAACCCAAACAAGAGCAAAAAATACCTCACTGCATGAATAGAGAGTCCTCTTTGCATCTCTGGCATTCTGGAAGGTTGAAGTTTTTCACAGGCAGTGCCACATGTGAGAGAACAGAAGACACTCATGGGCATTTTAATGAAAGCAGGGAATTTGCCTCTGGAAGGTCTTTATGTGTTTGTGGAAACTCAAAAGCTCCCCATCATTTTCAGGCATCTGTGATTTTCCTTCTTTTGGGTTTTTTTTTTTATAACATATGGAACTGTCACTTCAAAACATGCCCTTGCATCACTATGAAATATATATTTCTTTTCTCTAATCCTTTATGACAGCCAGAGAGAAAATATTTCTAAAAACATATTGTATTTGTTGTGTAGTTAAAGGGACAGCTTGAGCTTCCTCTATTGCAACTTCAAACCTGCAGCCTCCTCACCAGTGAAATAAAAATGAGCACTGCTTTTGGGCTGCAACAATGATAGAATCATAGAATCATTATGGCTGGAAAGGACCACCAGGATAATCACAAAGTCCAGCCCTCAGCCCAACATCTCCCTAACCCCTGATGCAACTTGAGGCCATGGCCCCTCATCCTATCATTAGTAATTTGGGAGAAGAACCCAGCACCAGCCTCGCTACAACCTCCTTTTAAGTAGCTGTAGTGAGCAATAGGGTCATCAAGTCTGATGTTTAAAGCCAGGCTAGCATTGCACCTGAGAGAAGAAAGGAAGAGTCAGTGTGTTCTATCTACCCTTCTAGATACAAATAACAGCATCAAAACTCCAGGAAAAAGTGTTGAGGGAAAAAAGGCATCTTTTCTGTGGCTGCAGAATATTTCTTAGTGTATGGTAGAGCTGTCCTTCCTCTGACTTCACCATGTTGTGTATAGGTTATACGTGAGCAATTTACAATTTAATCAGACAGCAGAAAAGGTTTGGGGTATGAAATATGAATGATGAAAATGCTTTAAAAATGGAAAACATTACCCATGCCAACATGCATTACAACTGCTAGGAAAATGTCCCACTAATCAACTGATCTTTAAAAACAGTATTGCTTTGTAAAATTATTTTCTTTAAGAAGAAGAGGTAGTCATTAAAGAGCTCTAAATACATAGTTTGCACAAAAAAATAGAGAAAAACATCTTTCCCTCAGTTTCAGGGAGTTACTAAACATACAGAGGTGATTAGCAGTACTTCTTCAAAGTAACTCTAGCTCTTATGCAAGTACTGAGACACCATGGAGTTCCCCATTAAGGACACATCATGTTCAGAAAAACTAATAATTCAGGAGAGACCTCAGAGAGAACTTCCAACTCATTGTACTGTTACACAGTGAGATTGAACCATACTTGCCTCTGTGAAACAAGAAAAATACCCTCATTCTACTGTGCTTACTCATTTGAACATTTCCAACGGAATCACTCGTGGTTAACTCCAAATACAAAGAAAGTCAGTGAAATGAATGGGTCTAACAAGGTTGAGCATGTGAGGTATTATTGGCAGGCTCTTCTAAGTCACTCATTCATGAGTCATCTTCATTGTAACCAGAGCAATGCTAGCAGAGGTTTGAAAGTACCTACGAGGATTCATTTTTGCTATTCAGGCTTAACATGCACAGCTCAGTCTTTGAACATGCTGGGATGTTTATATAGCTGCACACATAATATACTGAGACAAGGTAAATCCCCACTTTTTTTCCTTGTCTTTCAGGTATTTTCAGCAGTTGCTTTGTGTTTGTCACTCTGTTTGACTTTTGCAATCCTAATTCTCAAAACCAGCTGAAGAGTAAGCAGAGAGGCTTTGCGACAAGAAAAAAAAGAGGCAGATGAACAATAAACAGCAAATAAAGTGATAATCTTTTTCAGTTCTTCCATTAAGCAAAATAAATTCAGAGGAAAAGCTTTTCTCAGAAAACAGGAAATGCTAAGGAAAAAATGTGCCACGTGAAGTACTTTTAACTGACTTCATTACCTTGGATACATTCAAATCTTTTGTTAGAAGAGACTCGGGGTGGTTTCGCTCAGTGTCTGTGCGAATTACCTGACTATTTTCAGTGGAAGGCTGCTGGAAAGGCATCCCAATGGCCCTCATCTCTGCCACTGCAGTTCATTCTGTGGAGTCTTGCCCAGCTTCTCCTGGTCTCCCTGGAGATAAAAATCATATCACTAAGCAGATCATGCTCTTTCGTTCTGTTTCTCTCTAGATGGCAGCATTTGCCTTAAGGACTTCCCGCAAGATGAACATACAGGAGTAACAACCAAGGCTCCAGAAAAAATATGTCATTGACCAGAAATTCTTTGTAATTTGTTTTGCTTTGATTTCCATAATTTTCACTGTTTCTTTTGAGGAGAGCATGCATAATTCTTCACCTCACTAACTGAAGTGGGTTTAGCACAAAGAGTTAAAATCTAAATATCTCATGCATGAAAACAAAATACAATGAGTTCAATTCAAGAACAGACTAACACGAAACAAAATATATTAAATAGAGTTTAATTAAATTTAATAAGTTGAAAACTTCTCCCCCCCTCTCCAAATTCCAAATGCATTTACTCTCCTGTCTCAGAGTTAACTTCTGTAATTATTTCTTCTTAATAGCATTGTGGAGCATTGGTGGCCAAACGCCTACTGATCATGTGGAAAGATATGTTCTTCCATTTCAAAGACCAGAGTGCTGGCCAAGGAATGAAAACTGGCAGCTGGAATACCAGGGGACAAACAGGTCTGACAGAAAGACTTTTTAATTTCAGAGTAAGGAAAAGAAACAATCATCTTCAAACCCTTCACTTAAATTACACCAGGTACCAAGTTTGCTGGAATGACTTGTGAACATAAGAAGAATTATTGGAATAAGGGGGTTGTAAATCTGTTTGACAAAACCAACTATGAGGTTCTAAAAGTGCCTCTTGCTTAAGTTGATAGGAAGAGAGAAGGCATGTTTAATTTTGTAATCAAGCAATCTGTGGACATTAGAACAAAAGGCATCCTCCAGATACATTTTCAAAGAGGTTGGAAAAAGTCATCATATTGAAATCAGATGCCATGTGCAATACACATCATTTCTTCCTGTGCTCTACTCCTGCCCTGTCCTGGTTTTTCCCCCACTTTAGAAAGCTGCTTCTGCTTCTTTTCCCTCAGTTGATATGTCCAGTTAAACACAAGCTTTCGGGACACTCTCATGAAACATCAGCAGTTGCTTGATTTCTCAGCATGTAAATTTAATTAGTAAACTTACTGTGTAGGACTCTGAGGTACCTTTTCCTACACAGCACTTTTGCCTCAGCTGCTATCTGCCCTGAGACCTGCATTAGCATAATACCATCAAAGCTGACCTCCATATAACATTCTAAGCAACTGTATTCCCAGAACAACCTGATAAAGCAACAAAAGGATTAGACACATCCTTACAGCTTTTCAGTAAGCAGCTTCAGTGGAAGTTCAACTCCAGGCAACTTCAGGCTTCTAAAAAATCAAGGCCACAGAGAGCTTCTGTTAGATTCAATCTGCTTACAGAGGAAGCTCTCCCGTTAGTTTGCTGCTCTGCCAGCTTTCCTAAACTTTCTCAGCTGCTTGGAGCTTTATCTGATGCTTTTACACCAAGCAGCTACTCAATTCCTAGTCCCTCTTCTATCCTCCTCACCTGACCCTGCACCACAGACGATCTGCAGGTGTGAGCAGAAGGTGTCTGTGCACCTGAGCAGCCCGTGAGGGCGGGCAGCAGTAAGCATAGGTCCTGCTTCTTAGTTACTGCCTGAATTAATCAGGAGACTCCACAGTGATAAAATAAGTTAATCTGAATGAGCACTGGTTTATTCCACCCTGCCCAGTTTTATTTGTGCCACCACATATTCTACTGTTGCCTCTCATTCCATTCTGTCCAGACCTAAGCAAATGCCCTGATTTGCATGTTTGGGCATGCCTCAGCCTTTGCCACAGCCTAAACCTCCCCAGTCTGAGCTGAAATAACACAAGGTTCTCTCATATTAATCTCCTAAATTTATGCCACTGAAAGCTGAAGGGAGGACAGAAGCTGCACAGGTTCTGCCTGTTTCTGTGGGCGCAGCCAGCCATGAGAAGAAGTGCAGCACAAGCACTTGCACACAATCCTATAAAACCTGGAGTTCTCTCTTCAGATGTTTAATTACTGAAGGTCTACCCTGGTATATTATTAGCAGGCAGACAGAAAAGACCATCAGCACATTGTTTATGTGCTTATGTCTTGCTTGCTTGCTAAGGAGAAAGTTGCAGCATGGCATTTTGAACAGCTCTTACCTGTAACTGGGTGTAGATGCTCGTACACAGCTTCAGGGCTTGATTTCCAGTTTGGCAACAGTTTCTTCTGCAGCACTGAAGGGGCTGAATGGACTACACCTGCAGGAAGACAAAGCAGAACAAGGTACTAGATTGTAATGTCTGTGAATCAGGTGGTTCTAATCATCAAGAAAACAACCAACATAAAAACAAATCTTGAAAACAGGAAGAACGTGAGGCAAACATTCACCTATTGTTACTGAGCTATGAGTTCAGCTGACCTACCTCAGGGTTTCACAGAATCATAGAATGTACTGGGTTGAAAGGGATCTCCAAGGGTCATCTAGGCCAACCCCCCTACAACAGGCAGGGACATTTCTAACTAGAACAGACTGCTCAGAGCCCCATCCCGCCTGATGCTGAACGTCTCCAGGGATGGGGCCTCTGCCACCTCTCTAGGCAGCCTGTTCCAGGGATCCAGCACCCTCATGGTTAAGAACTTTTTCCCGATGTCCAGCCTAAACCTGCCCTTTTCCAGCTTAAAACCATGACCTCTCATCCTGTTGTTCCCTGCCCTTGTGAAAAGTGAACTTTACGAAGCCCTTTTTCAAAGTCAGGTAGCAGTATCCACATCTTCCTTTACTACATTCAATGTATAAATAAAACCCTAAAAACAGTGTTTTTTGTGGCTTCATAATTTTGCTTGCCAGCCCTTCTCAGAGTTCTAGCTACTCACAGTCACTGTAAGACTTTTATTACACATGTAGAATTACTTGCTTGTGTTAAGCAATAATTTATAGATATCCTTATAATCTACAGCTATGAAAAACAGATAATCTTTGCAAGCAGCTGAATAATAGATGCTGAACAACAGACATGTAAAGCATAAAGGAGAAAGTCCATGGAATGTTTTTGCTCTTATGTAGTTTAAATAAAAGTGCTTCAAAATAGCCATCTACCCCCTGGAATGTTCGACGCTGCATTAAAGCTGAAGACAGAAGGAGTTTGCAAAGTAGTCACCTAAGGAGTGATCCTACAGTCTGCATTTGTTTGTGCTACTCGATACCCAGGCCTGCAGTCGGCAGACAAGGCTCTGCATCACAGGCAGAGGCAAGTTTAACACTCTCTGATCTTTACCAGATGCACTGAACTGGCTCTGGTCCTGGCCCTGTGACAGGTTTGCCTATCCACTTTCAGATGTCACCAGCCTCCACTAGCAATT
Organism: Rhinopomastus cyanomelas; assembly: GCA_013400115.1. Classification (NCBI taxonomy): domain Eukaryota; kingdom Metazoa; phylum Chordata; class Aves; order Bucerotiformes; family Rhinopomastidae; genus Rhinopomastus; species Rhinopomastus cyanomelas. The sequence continues at coordinate 356,954 of VXBP01003486.1, read as the reverse complement.
AAGGGATTTTCTTTCATTGCAAATGTATGGGTTTCACATACTGTTGAGATGACTGCCCTTGGCAGATCAAGAACTGATCCCACACCATCGTATTCCCACTGGCTGAAATGGAACTGGTGTGAATTGGTGGATGTGGGATGGGTATTTGGCTCTCAGGTTGAAATATATTAAATGCATATATTTTTTCATTTGGTCTCATTTTCCAGGTTAGGTCTTTTAAAACAATTACAGCATGTGAAACTAAAAGAAAATGATATCAAATATATTGGGGTGGTTTTTAAATAAAAAAAGAATATGAAATTAAAAACAAATCCCTAGCCTTAACAGAGTGCAAACACAGAGCTGGGATGTTTCCTGTTTGTTTCCTCTTTCTTTAGCAGTAACAAATACCTATGGCTTCTGCAGATCTCTTAAAGTACTTAGACCACCACACTTGGAATCATAGAATCATTCATGTTGGAAAAGATCCCTGGAATGATCATCAAGTCCAACCACCAACCCTACTCTACAAATTCACCCCAAAATCAGATCCCCCAACACTACATCTAAGTGACTTTTCAACACATCTAGGGATGGGGACTCAACCACCATCTTGGGCACCAATTCCAGTAGTGCTTGACCACTCTCTTTGTGAAGAATTTTTTCCTGATGTCCAATCTAAACCTACCCTGTTGAAGATTGAAGCCCTTCTCTCTGGTCCTGTTGCTAGAGAGCCTTAGCCTCCTATTCCTCAAACTAAACAGCTCCAACTCTCTCAATCTCTCCTCATAAGATTTATTCTCCAGGCCCCTCACCAGCTTGTCCCAGCACCTCAGTGTCTCCCTTGTACTGAGATGCTCAAAATGGGACACAGTACTCAAGGTGCGGCCTCACCAGTGCTGAGTACAGGGGGACAATCACCTCCCTACTTCTGCTGGACACAGTTTCTAATACAAACCAGGATGCCATTGGCCTTCTTGGCCACCTGGACACACTGCTGGCTCAAAATGTGTGCATTCCACAAGGGACAAAGTGGCGTTTTTCTTTCCCTCCTACCTACTTTTCATATAATGAAATAGAAAAATAATAAATGAACACATCAAGGACTTCTTAGTTGTTCTACAAAAAAGGTTCTGCTTTTCAACAACCCTCTTCCTTCCCCTCTAAACAAGAGCTTTCAATGCAGGGAACTTGGCATGGCTAAAACTGGAATGTGTGATTCCACAAAACACGAGCTTACTGATAACTGTGGGGATCCAGTCATACTGAAATCACAGGAGCAGAGCAAGAATTTAGACCAATAAATGCTAAAGCCAAGGCCCACATCTTTCACAGAGATATAATTATAGACTACAAATATTAAGAAGGCAGGAGACTCTGTTTATGAGACCTTGAAGTTTTAAAAGAGTCTAGGATTGTCTAGTATATATCATAATAATTTCCATACTCTGAATCTCTTGAGGTTCTTTAAACTGCATTTTGATAGTTTGATCCAAGAGTTACACACAGTAAACTGAGAAGTCTGAAGCTTTGCAAAGGACTACAGCAGCATTTCTGCCAGTAAAAATATCAGAACAAAGTACAGACCCCACTTGGCTCAATTAATCTTCCCCACTCCCCACCCCCTTGCTGCAGTGCTCCTTGCTCATCTTTGCCCCGGGACATTGTGCAGCAGACTGATGGCTGAAGTTCACATGGTTTTTATCCATTGATAGCCTATGCCAAAAACACTTCAGCTCTTCCTGGAGCTAAGCCACAAAGGCTGTCAAGAAAACAGCCTGACTGCCTGGGTGCTCCCAACCCACCAGCTCGCCTGAAGGCAGCATCTCTCCAGAACAACACTGGTTTGGCACAGTGACCTGCCATCTCTGGCATAATGAGTTCTGGTTGTCGCCATTCCACAGTGTTTCAGTATGGAGCTAGGTGGGTCATCCTGTTTCTCAAAGCATGCAATGGTATGGATTTGTGCAGCAGTCAGAAGAACCAATAAAGCCATACAAGAACATATAAACCCCCCATGGTGTTACATGAAGGCTGATGTTTACTGATGATGTTAAAGGAGAGGCCTGATACTCCATGAGGGAAGACACCTCCAATCCCTTTACCCATAAATATTAGGATGAACAATCCCAAATTGTCCATATCCTAGTAGTCTCTTGGGCTTCGTGGGCAACAGAAGGATTGACATGCTCCTCATCACCTAACATGAGCAAGTGATCCAGGAGGTCTCTTTGGCAACTTGAGCTCTTTGCCCTGATGAGGCCTGAGAGGTGTCCCTGACAGACAATCACTCCCCATGATCCACAGTGGCTTCAGTCGAGAAGAATGAGTTACTCTTGTAGTGAAAATGTACAGAAATTAACAGTAAACTGAAACCCTCCTTCGTGATCTGCTCTGTTGAGCTCCTGTTTCAGGCTTCAGGGGGTTTATTAAAATATAACTGATTATTTGTGTTTTTAGGCCATGTTCTTCTGCTTATCACAGACCAAGCTGCCCGAGTAAGAAATCCCTTCAGGGGAGTTCTGAAGGAGTGCAAAGGGTAGATGGACATCTGAAGAGTGTGATTTGATCCAGGAAAGCTGATGCTGACCTTAAATCTCAAGTTAGTAGCCTCTTCAAGCCCAGCAGCGTGGAAAAATGGAGTTCTGGAAAAAACAAATGATTGCTCTTTTCCAATATTTGGTTCAGCAGAGATGCTCTCTGAACACTCTGCTCCTTTCACTCTTCTCTGCACTGGTCTTCATTCTGTTTTGTTATCCCTTTCCTTGCATTCACATTTCTCTGCTGTGTGTTCCAGTGTTTGGGGTGCACTGAGATAGTCTCTGGCAAATGCCTGTTCACAAGGGGAAGAGTCACCCTTGCCTTTCACTCACATGGCTGGGAAATCATTTTAACAATCTATATTCTAAACCAGGCTTCTATGGGCATGGAAATTATTAAAAGTCACTCCAGTAGGAGCATTATTATGGAACATAAAAGCTATTGCGGCATCCTCTAACCATCCTTTCTAGGCAGAAACAGAAAACCCTGTGCCAATGTCTTGACTAAGACTGGACAGCTGTGAAATCAAAGAGGAGACTGTGCCACTGCAGAGAAATATGATGGAGGATGAAAACCTGGGTTCTTATTTTCACATCCATGTCAGGCAGGAAAGTTTTCTTACTTTTCCAAGCATACTACATCTTCAGCATGTAGCTGTGGAGTTGAGATGGGCCTGTGCAGCACAAGCTACATAAAATGCGTGGGATGAACTGAATTTTTAAGCCAAAGATACGACAGTGTCTGCGAAAGAAAACTGGAGAGAGGTGAAATTAAGGTCAGAAAGGGCTGAATACAACAGCTCAAGGAGTAACCAGGAAAAAAAGAGCTACTTTTTCCCATTATAGTCACAAAAGTCAAGGCACTTGGCTGCAAATGACTGCTTTCAGGCAGACCCGTGTCTTGTACTGGGTCAAAAGTCCTTTAACTTGCATTTCTTATTAATATTTCTATTAAGACACTGCCGTAAGGAAAAGGGACATTACAGAGAGAAAGTCCACAAAACCTTTCCTGTCAGTTTTGTAAATAAACATTTAGGGCCACAGTTAGCACTCATTTCTGCTCACACAAGCCCATCACTTGCAGATGGAGGATGTAGCAGAACCAGCTGCCTTGTGCTTACAGTTTGAGATCCTAATTAACAAACATGTTCAGCAATGCCATATGTAGTATCACTACAGGAGCACGGCAGAAGGGTTTGCCCATTGAGGACAATGACTTCTTGGGGTTTTCCCACACCATGCCCTCACAATGGAAAAGGCCAAATGTAAGGAAGGGAATCAGTAGAAGAGGTAACTCGGACCAATCTTGGGATCCAGAGCTTTGAAGTCGGGGGTTCTGGCTGCTGAATACCCTTGAGGGGACCTGCCCACAGAAGGTTGTAACTCGGCAACACTCCACACCCCATGAACATTTGGAAACCGCCTGATTCACTAATACAAAAGTAACCTCTGCAGTACATCCTGGTGTTTCAGGCCTCATTGAGTAAATCTCAGGAAAACTCTGACAGAAGTCTTTTCCACTACACTGAACTTCTGATAAACGGATGCGATCCAAATCAAAATTGCTTCAGTTAGTGTCTTTACATGGTGCACTCATGACTTCTCAACTACAGTCCAGAGCAAACCAGCAATCAGTGAACAGGAACTCAGGGAGTCTGAACAAGTTCATAAATCAAATTCAACTATTTTTGATGCAGTGTGTGCGGCTTTCATTCTCTCCTGTGAACAAGAACAACTGTTATCTTGCCTCTTTTCAATATCTGCCTCTTTCAGCTGGGAGGAAACAAGTCGTACTGCTAGTCCAATTTTAGCAGGAAGATACTCCAAGCAAAGCATTTCTGGGGTGTTTTTAGATGTCTTGGATATATCACTGCACACAAAGAGTGATAATCCCTGAGAAATGTCTAAAGTCACTCGCTGCTGTTCTGAAATGGATACAGCATATACAGTAGGAAAGTATGGAAAAAGAAGAGGGACAGTAAGAGAATGAGAGGGAATTTGCCACATTCTGCCAAGTTTTAATGAAAAACACAGCGATCACATGCTATATCTTGTGACAGCTGTCAACTGTATCGCTGACAAGTCATCCTCTGCTGGTTTAGAAAGTTTTAGGTCCTTCTACTATATTAATATCTCTAAATTTTCTCCCTATTGCCATGAACCACTGAAAGAGAACCTCTGCTTCATGCACAGTTAAGGAGTAAATGCCTGACAGTCTGCAAAATCTCTGCTTCAGAGCTATAGTCACTGCAGGAGTACCAACAGACAAGGTGAAGTGGGTGGTAAATATAGAAACAACCAGCGTTATAGGGCTGCTGTCCAGTCTAGATACTGGTTGCCATTCTTATAACCAAAGGACTTCAGTCAGATGAATTTCATGCTCTTAACAATCTCTGCTGCCAACTACACAATGTATGTGTATACTAGACCAGACAGTTCAGATTGATGTTGATTATTTAATCTAATAGCACATATGGATTTCACATTCAGTGCTTCTGATTTTGTCCCTCAAAGTCCTGGTGGGCACAACAACTGGAAATTTGGCCTCCTGTTGATTATGAGAAAGCTTTTGAAATGAAGCAGACATCTTTGGTTACCCAATTACACTGCCATGATTTTAATGGAACAGTTGCACAGAGACCCTTATAGACAGGTCATGAAATAGAAAATAATAAACCCATTCTTGTTACTATCTTCTTGCATTTTAATCTTGTAGTAGGCATGCCAAGATCATCAACCATTCCCACCAACGCCGGATTAGCAATGGAAAGATTTCACACTCGATTCCCAAGACAGATGTGACTATAGTTGGCTTTAGAGACATCTAAATCACATCGCAGGATCACAGAATGTGAAGGGCTGGGAGGACCTCCGGAGATCATCTAGTCAAATACAGCTTCTACTTCAAAAAGTCAGCCTCCGAATTTTAATTCTCCATCTTTAATAACGCTAAGATCAAATGCAAATAAAACTAAGTCTGCTTCATGTTTAAAAACTCTGTTGAAATTTCTCGAAATGCTAATTAAAGGTGGCTACACCCACTACTTTATTCCTTTATTTAATAGAATTTTTCCTCTTTCACAGAACAGGAGTGGCCAACCTGTAGCACTCAAACTACATCTGGCTTGAAAGAAATGCAGTTGTAACGTTTGTGCTGAGACAAGCACATGTCATCAGCAAAGAGCAGCAGTAGAACAGTCTGCCACTGGTTGGAGGAAATGAGACAGCAGACACTTCTATCACCAGGTCAGGCTAGGGCTCAGATAGATTCCCAAGCGTGGCACATGTGACATTATGTGTGGCTCTGGGGCACCCATCACCATTTGCCAAACTTCTGGAGTGTGGACCAGCCCAATACAGCTCAGCCTCACGGAGATTCAGTACGTGGCTTGTAAGGTCAGGCAAGTTAAACGTCCTCCTTCTGCACGGTTAGTGCTCTAACTGTAAAGCAAGGAAGGCTGTGAGGAAATGTTACTTCCCTGCTGTACAAAGTCCAGTTCAGATTACAGATAATAACCAGCATGCACAGCCCTGTGGGAGGCCAAGCATTTCAAACCACAAGGGGACCTACCTGACCCGTGCTCTGGTCAATGGACAGCACATGCACCTTTCAAGAACAAGCAGCTCTTGCACCGAACATCTTAGAGTGGGGTTCCCTCTGAAATTTCAAATCAAATGCACTCTGTTCCCAAATCAGAAGCTTTGATTCTCTTGCCGTGAGCATCTCTGACCGCAATAAATTAGGAAGGAGAAGAAAGACACTAGGGATTTGCCTCAGCACAGGGCTCACTAAAGTGGCTGTGCCTTTAGCATTAGCGAGAGATCTCTATTCTCACAAGTCAGCTCAGTGTAGGTGCCATTAATGGGACTATTTACGGAACCTGCCTCACTAATGCTTGGCCCCGAAACAGCTTTCTGAGTAAGATATAGCACCAAATTGCAGAACTGTAACTGATTTTGTCCTAGTTCCCAGATACATGAATGCAGTCTACATGCGTACATGTACCATCACAGGATGTTGAGGCCAAAATATGAGACAGGTGAGATACATGGTCACAGTATTCTTGATTTATTAATAGGCTCAGATGATCTAATTTCCAGAGGCCCGAATTAAGAAGACTGTCCATCATTCTCCAACTCCCATTAGTTCTTTTAATGATAGTGAGGACAGGCACACACTTTGATAGGGTAGGCTTCAAAACAGCTGTCTGCCTCCTACTGAGCACCTCACCAAATACTGTCCACTACCAACACCACATGTTGTTACCCACTTTATTTGACCTGCAGTTCCTTCAGGGTATAAATATTTCAATATTTTAAATATTAATAATAAATGTTTTTCTTTTGGTGCTATGAACAAACTGTCAGCGTATCTCAACCAAGTTCAGGTTTGTACCTTCTGTTATCAAAGAGAATATAATCAACCTCTGCCATGAGAAGCTATCTAACAGATGCTGTGAATTTGAAAGGGAATGTAAAGGAACACAGAAGGAAAGGAAAAGGCATTTGCTTTAATCATTAAGCACTAGGTAAAGCAATGTACAAGCAGATGTAGTCATTTCTCCTTTGGTATCAAACAGCCAACCTCATAAAGCAGCAATTGTAAACATAAAGCTTCTTCCAGCCATGGAATTAATAACCATCCCTAAGAGACAGGAAGATCTCCGTACAAAGAAAAAACATGGTGCTTCTGATTGGTCATAGAGTACCTGTTACACAAATTTAATAATAACTTATTTCCATTTATTCAATAATTTATTAACTATCGTGGAAAACAGGATCATAGGGAAACAAGAAAAAGGAAGTAAGTAGAGATTAAATGGGCAGTAAAATCTTCCAGTGAAGTTCCTGGAAAGTAGTTTGAGCTTAGTCCTGAGTAGAAAAAGTGTAAAGTCCCCAGAAGCCAAACGGTGAGTAATATTTCAGAATAGTTCAATAAGCTTCAGTGACTATTTTGGCCAAAAATAATCAGGATGTCTGATCTCTGCTTGCCTGGAACATTTAGCTAGGAAAAATTACCCTGTTTACTACAGAAATCGTAGTCCTATGTCTCACCAATAACATAACTTCCACTCAAATAGTTTCTTGTATCTGAGATATAAAATAATATTATATCAATTAGAGGATTCCTAGCTTTTAAACGTCAGCTACCTGCACTTCAGCACTAATGTACATGGTATCACTACCAGTAACTAGCACTAGCCAACCAGAGTGGCCTGGTCTTCTGTCATGGTTGCATACAACAGATTGATGCATTTTCCCATCTATATTTTACTCCCCCAATGTCTTACATGTCAATATGAAGAGAGAGACAATTCCACAACAGAGACATTAAATTCTGAAAGTCTGTTGTAGAGCTCTCTGCTGAGGCATTTGTGACCATTATAAAACACTTTCATGTAGAGAGCTGGACACTGCAGTGACTCAAGACATTATGCAATGACAGATTGACCAAAACCCTAGACAATTTAAATTGGTTTTTGAACTTTGCTTTGTGAGCAAAGCTTAGTTGTTTTGCTTTTGCCTCTTAGCTCAGGGGAAAAAACCCACATAACAGAAGCATTATCTAGGGAATGAAATTTCAGCTTTCAGCCAGCCCCAGTAGTAAGACTGGTTCCACATTTCTTATTCCTGATGGTTTGTCCCAAACTCACTTTAGAACTGCACTACATGTTTTCCCCTGCCTTCCTCCAGCACTTCAATTCCTTCTTTGCCACCATCATAGATCTAACTTTGGGAAAGTGTTTCTGGATTCCACACTCCTGTTTTTCAGAATAATTAAATTAAGAACTGGTACTTTGTGGAACCAGTATTTCACAATGAGAAATTATAAACGAGTTATGATAAAATAAGAGGAGGTGATTCTTATTTTGCTGCACCAACATTTGTACACAAATCTTACGAGAAGAGGCTGAGTGAGGTGGGACTGCTCAGCCTGGAGAAGAGGAAGCTGAGAGGAGACCTCACTGCTCTCTACAACCACCTGAAGAGGGGGTGCAGTGAGGGGCGTGTAGTGAGGAGGGTGTTGGCCTCTTCTCCCTAGGGACTAGTGATAGGACAAGAGGAAATGGGGTCAGGTTGGATCTCAGGAAAAATTAATTCCCAGAAAGAGTGGGAAGGCCTTGGAACAAGCTGCCCAGGGAGGGGGTGGAGGCACTGTTACTGGAGGGCTTTGAAAAACAGGTAGACATGGTGTTTCAGGAGATGGTTTAGTGGTTGGGGGTTTGGGTGGACAGCTGGACTTGATGGTCTTGAAGGTCTTTTCCAATCTTGATGACTGTGTGATTCTACGATCTATGCTGCAGTAAATAGCAGGTACATTTTTAAACTGTACTAACTTTCTAACAGGAACTGCTCATTTTATTTACTGTTCAGGAGGGCATATTTTACTACCTGTAGTGTCATCTATGTAGGTGGCTCATAGATATGGAAATAACCTCTGAGAGACTACTTCTCTACCCTCAGAAGTTTAAGAGCTGGATTAAACCCTGACTGTGGGACCGAGATGCTCAGTCACAGTTTATACACACTGTACCCTCCTGATATGTGTGCAGGTTCATACTTGCAGGCAAGATTCTGATAACTATGACTGCATTATTTTTGTTTTAGGGGCTGACACACATGTAAAGGGATAAGTCATACAATTTTCAATTCACTGTGAGCAGGGATTGTAAACACGTATGACTTTGGCACTAGGACTTTCCTTAGAGCTGTTGCTAAAGCATTTGCTAAATGTGGGAGCCTGAATTTGGTCTGCCTTCTTCCCAAAGAGATTTGAATCCCTATTGTGAGGACACTGCTGTAATGAGAATGCAATATTTCATTAAACAGAGATTTTATTCCCTTTCATTTTATCAAAGGCTGAAAATCTGGCAATAATGACACATAGCAGAGACAATTTAAATTGGTTTTTTGGTGGAGTGGGAAGTTCCATTATGTCTGTTTTATCAGGATGAGGTATCAGCTGCAGAGCATTAGAAATACTTGTTGCTATTATCAGTTACTACTTTTTCCAAAGTAGCTAAGGAACAGCCCAAAAAGGGATTAATACTGGAATCACCCATATGTCTGCACACAGAAATGATGGCAACCTAGTCCTTAAAAAAAATCAACAAAAATCAACCCAAAATACAAGTCTGTGCAAAGCAAACCTGAGAATCCTGCAACCTAGAAAGTCAAAGCAGCAGAACGTTGCTTATGTCTTATTTGCTACTCTCTGATGAAAGTCCTGTTTGAACTCCTGGAAGAAGGGGCAGAAAGAATAAAATGCATGAAGAAACCATTTCATTTCTAAGTAAAGTAGGCAAGAAGTAGTAATGGAAAGACCTTCTCTTTATTCTTAGCCTCTGCTGTTGCAGAACAAGAACCAAATTTAAAACAGGATACAAGTTTCTTCGGAGCTGTGGGAGACAGTTGAAGGAGTCTGACAAATAAGGGATTACAGATGAAGGCAGAGATCAGCAAAGAAGTCAGGGATTTCTGAAAAAATTCTGAGAAATTTAGTTTCTTTCTGGTTTAAGAACTTTTTCCTCTGTCCTTTGAGATTCATCTGTTCTTCCCCACACCCCCCTGTCTTTCTTTTGATACTTTCATTTCTTTCTTCTCCTTTCTACCTTATAAACCTCAAGAGACTCTATTTCCCTCCACCCCCCAACCTGACCTAGTGAGTTACCTGACCTGATATATGCCCCGATCTTGAAGTGTGATGTGACTGATGAGGTGTATGTCTCCGACCCATCACCTTCTCTGGTAGCCTTCATTCACATCCTAACACTTGGGGTCTCCCTGTGGTTCCCACTAACTAACAAGATCTGAAGACAGTAGCTTGTGCAGAGGAGATTGCCAGCTTCTCCAATACGTGGGGAAGGATTTCAGCATGACAGAGGATTAAAGAGGACTACTGGAAGTGAATGAGAGGCAGGAAAGTATCTATCTGAGCTTTAATGAGTCTAGAAAAGGTTTGCATTCAGTTCAGTACAAAGAACACTGGAGTAGCTTTAAAACAAAATATTCATCTATATAAAACACAAAGAACCACAAAAAATAGTGAGACAGTAAGAAGCAGAGTTTGAGTGAGCTGGAGAGAAAATAATGGCACATGAAAAAATTAAACTTACAAAGGTTTGGACAAATTTGTATGTTTAAGATAAGCATCCTGTTTGAGAAGCCCTTTCTGAATGAGACCTTTCAACCTTTGGAGTTTTGGCTGTTGCAAATGTTTACCTCCCCATGAAGCCTGCAGAAAGAGAGAGAGAGAGAAAAAGAGGGAGAAACAGACTGATTTATGAATCTGAATCCTTCAAAGGACAAATTAATTGCACCGTGGCACTTCTCAATAAACTAATATTGACTTAAAGGACAGCAGGAAGACATGAAGACAATGAGTCCCTGTAGCACTTCCATGTCACAAAAGCCCATTAACCAAACGTATGCCAAAGCAATGCATTTGCTTGGAAAAAAGAGATGTACTCATTATGGAAGAGAGTAGTACCAAGGCCCTATCCTTTACAAATACCCACAGGAAAAAGGCTTTTGAGATCATCCCTTTTCTTTTTTCCATTCCTTTTTATAATTCCCCCTCTCCTTACATTTCTAACTACTTGTTTTGGCTCCTCTTAACTTCAGAGAGCTTTAGAAAATGCAGTATGAATTGCATGTATTCCCTTTAGACACAAAGCTGCGTACCAGACTGTAATAGTGTGTAACTGAGCATGGTCTGCTAGGACTCCTGCAACAATGAGATGGGTGTTCTACTTAGGGCCATCTCCAGGAGTAAGACTTTATATACACTGGAAATACAGGAAAACAATGACTGACGGCTCTCATAACAACGGGATGGGTGTTCCAGAACTAGAGGAAAATAATGACCGATGAACTAACCAAAGCCTGACAATACTGAAATATTTTAGGAAGAAACACACACAACATAGATTTGTCTGCCTTCAAACCATACTCGGATGTATTAACTAAAGCAATGACTTCTCAGCACCATGAGGCTCTTAGCATTTTTACTGGATTTCAATGCCTGTCATTTACAGTTTAAAAACTGACATGAACCCATTAAAAGTTCTTACACCCCTAAGTGAGCTGGTTAGATTAATTGTTTTGAAGTTTTTATGTGAAAGAAACAACAGACTGTGGAAAGTGAAACCTGGTGTGATTATGTGAGCTGACCCACTGTAGTCTGGGTTTGAGTGTATCGGCAGAAACGTATGATTAGAGTTGTCAGGAACACTTCCTGGAGCCACTAAACATGGACATATCTGCCAATGCATTCATTTGATAACTTTCAGTGAGCTCACTAGAAATGCTCTTGAAACCTTTTCCCCACAGTTCAAAAGAAAAGAAATAGGATATTGCAAGAGGATTTTAAAAGGGAGGCTAAATTCTTAGAGAAGTAAATACTGTGGGGAATTCAGCTGTCATAGAAATAAGTATCTTTTATTTTCAATCTTTTGATTATGAAGTTAAAAATGTAAAAGACATAAAAACTCAATGCAGTTACATAACTTAAATGAGGAGAACATAAATATCGTTCTCACTAAAGCCCTTCAGGGTAGCTAAAAGTAGGATGCAGGCAGTGCAAGAATGACTTTGAAATACCCAGTGCAGAGCTGTCTTCTGGAGAGCAGTGTTACCTGTGCCCCTGTAGCTCTATAAACAAATGCTACAAGGTGTATGAGGCAAACCACTCAAAGGAAAAGTAAAGAGGCAAAGGAGATGAACTTCAGTCTAGAAAATAGACTGTTACAATAACAGGAAAAGCAAAGGTGAGGGGAGGGATGGGGTATGGGGAAGGAGGGGAAACAGCAACAGGCTCTTGATGATCGTGATGTATCTACGAGTAATATCAAATATTCCTGAAATCCAATGATAGGTAAGTTTTCTGCTGTGTGCCATCGTTGTTTCTATCCTACCAGCTGTTTGTCAATTCAAACTCTTCTGCTTTATCATTTCTGCCTGTTTATCTCATTACTATCATTAACAGATGTGGCAGATCTTTGCCAACATGTAATGATATTCTTCTAAGATGCTTCAGTAGCTGAGTCCTGAATGCTTTCACAGGTGTTAAGTCCACTTAAAAGTCCACAAAGCCCACGTCAACGTTTTTATTAGCCCAGTAGGCAATTCGTGATTGCTCCCATGAAAAGGCAGGTATCATTTTATGCTGTTTGCACTGTGCCTGCACAACTGAACACAACCTTATTAGCAACTGTCACCTCCATATGGCAATGCGTACTATAAGAATAATAACTACTGTAAATTAATTAATAAGGACCAATGAATTAATTTAAAGTAGAAGTGTGCGTGCATTACAGAAGCTGACTGTTCATTTCAAGTTATCCCACAATGTGTAAACTACATTAAGAACACAGGAAACATAAAACTAGATCAGGCTTTGCATAACCCACAGAATGCTCTGAATTATGTGAAGAAACTGCATTTGATAAATCTCCTTATGAACTTGATGGAGAAAATACATTTTGGCACATCTAGCCATCATGTGTAGGTGCACACTTGGTACAGTCCACACCACTTGGTGTATTAGAATCAGAGTGGTACTGATTATACAGTGCTACTGGAAGCACCATGTTATAGGCTGCTGTGAGCGGGTCAGTGCGTAATTTCTGCTGGAATTATTCCCTTTAAAAATAAGGAGCATGGACTGTAATGCAGTGACTGGGTCAGAGGGGACCCAAGCACTGAAGATATCCCAAAGTCACTGCCAACACATTGCTAGTAACAGATGGGTTGTACTTGATTTCTTTTTAAATAGAAATGAGTTGTGTACCTGCTTCTGAGAGAGGCTTTCAATAACAATGTCAGGGTGACCTCTGGGACTAAGCCCCTGTCTACCTGCAGGGTTATAACACGTATTATTCTTCACAGCTGTTTGAGATGTATGGAATAGGCAGCTCACCATTCAGAAGCTGGCTGCTTTACAGCTTTCTGAGGTAGCCAGCTCTCATCCGTTACACAAGGAAAGCCCATGGATTGTACTGTGGTAACACTAACTTGCAGCCCTGCTTATGCCTGTATTTGTGTTTAGCCTTGAGCAAAGGACTTCACTCCTTACCTCAAGCTTTGCTGTCTGGGAACCAAACCACAATTCAACTGGCTGTGAAACAAAATGAGAGTCTGATTTGCCTCCTTTAGCATTAAACAGCCTCTCCTCCTCCCTGAATTCAAGAAAACAAGTTAGCTAACTCTTGCCCAAGCAAAATGTTTTATAGCGAATCAACCATGTAGCTCATTAAAGCAAGTGTGTTAGAAGACACTGAACTAATGTATAATCCATGACTGTTTAAGCTACCTTGAGCCTTTCTCCTCCATGTAATTACAAACCAGCACAGTACTGCTGGTCCTAGACGCAGGGGAGATGGTATCTTAACATTTCAATACGTTGACTAATGTGGCTACACAGATACACTAACAAACTGCAGAATCATTTTACCTCCGGTTTTTCTGCTAACTTAGCACATCAGCAAAGCAATTATTGCAGACAAAGACATGCTCTTTTGTGATGAAATGTTCTTAGACATTGTCTGCTAAATCCCTATAATTAGCATGGCCCCTGGTGAATGTCACTGAGTATTTGATGAAACAGGGCATGAACTCTGCAGCAACACCCAGGGGGGTCAGTAATGCTATCCAGAATGACTCTTGGAATTTTTAACTACTAGATAGGTTCTCCTTATCTGTGAAACTCAGGGGAGAAAGGCATTTGTCCAGTTTAATGACCCCTGTTAGCAGATTTATGCCATCTCCTTCTATGCAAACTACCTTCTCTCTCCTCCTTTTGGATATTTAATTTGAGAGTTACTATACTGAACAGTATTATTTTAGAAGGGATCGGGCATGAAAATGGGAAAGAGAGCAGCCAAGTCGTTTTTCCCCTTTATACCATCACTACTCTTCACAACACTATAAAAGCGACAAGTTTTGCAGGTGACAGAAAGAAAAGTACAATCGCAGCAGGTAATTTCGAGGGTCCTAATAGAACCCGAATTTTCTATTAAAAGACATCCTGCCTTATGGAAAAAACCCCTCTATTTTCTTTCTTTTCTATCAAGAACAGTTTTTGTTGGCTGCAGCAATACACCACTGGAATGGAAAAGAGCTTTCCTCTGTGCTAGGGGACAGTGTTCGCAATGGTAATTACTCTACAACGTGAACAGTTCTCTCTCCCGATACTTTCCAGTTGTCTGCTAGTTACTAAAACTTACCTGAGACTGAGACAACAACCTGCTGCAAAACAGGGCCTGTTGCTGTAGATCAAACCAGAGCTGCACCAGGGGAGGATTAGGTTGGATGTTAGGATGCCCTTCTTCACAGGAAGGGTGATCAGACATTGGAATGGACTGTCCAGGACACTGGTGGAGACACTATCCTTGGAGGTGTTTAAGGACAGACTGGACGCGGCACTTAGCGCCCTGGTCTGGCCAATGGGTTGATGTTAGGTCCTGGGCTGGGCTTGATGATCTCAGGGGTCTTGTCCAGCCTCAATAATTCTGTGATTCTGTAATGCTCTACCAGGCACAGTGTTATCTGATGAGACAGTCTGATTTTGAGAGAAACTCACTGCAAACCTGATTAAGCCTCTTGATAAAACAGCCACTTTGTCTGGCACATTTCTCTCAACAGGTTTTTTCTGCTATGCTGCATTTTGTAACCTTAAGTATTTCATGGAATTAGTCTTCCTTTGGAAAACATCCCGCATGTCCTGTATTTCAAACACTGCTAATTCTTAGGTGACTACTTCTCTTAGGATGTTACAGAATCGTTTAAAAGTAAATTTCAGAGCAATTTAATACCAATGGCGTTTTTTTCCTTAACAAAAAAATATTTAAAATCCATTATTGTTATTATTATTGGAAATTATATAATAATTAAATACATACTGCAGGGGCCTTGTTTTGTTTCAAATGGGTTTGTGGGTGGATTGAATGAGAAATTCAGTTTGGCCTTCTTCTAATGTTATGTCCTAAATGGTGCACGATATCAAAATGATGGAATGAGCTGTAGTTAGGGTTAGAGGCCAGGGGGGAGGCTGTCTATTTTATTAAGGACTAACTCCTTGATTAAATGTAGACTCAAAACAAATAACCTCCGTGAGCATGTTAACTAGCCTAATTAATCTTCATGTTAGATTAACTTGATAAAATGTTGACCTAATTTGGGATTAAAAGATTACAAGTAACATTTTCAGCTGAAAGCTGTAACATGCCTCATGTCAACACAGTAATGACAGAATTAACCCTCAAGCCCTCTCAAACCTGTGCACTGGATTTCACAGCTTAAATAGACTTTGGGTGATGCACAACTCCAGGAAGGCAGCTATATATAAAAAAAGCTAAGACTGAAACATTGGTCTCTCGCTCAGTCTCACAGGCCTGCACAGAGCAGGAAATATCACAAGGAAAGGGAGGAAGCACAGATGCATCACCTGCTCACTCTTAGAACTTCAGAACTTCTACAAACTAAAGATATACTGCGTGGTTATGTTTAGATGTAGAAATAGGAAGGTTGGAAGGAGATGCTTTATGGATTTGCTATCATTAAGAGGATAATGAAGAAGTTTTTGAGAAATCTGGGAGGTGCAAGATTCCTGTGCAGGAAAATATAAAACCAGAGAAGCACTGCCAGCGGCAGTCTAACAGATCCTGGTGGTATCAGTGTGGGAGCAGTGCAGATGTCTTTCCTATAACATGTTTGGGTGTGATGCTCCAAGTCTGTATTTCAAAGGAGTTTTTGTTCTGAGTTGAATCAGAAAAAGTTGTGAGCTTGTAAAAGGTATTTTAGTAATCGTTCCTTTCCTTTGAAAAGAACCAAGGAAAGAAGAGAAAGGAAGGCCCAAGACAGAAACTCTTCTAGTTCTGTAACAAGTGATTCTTTTAGCTCGTGCTATTTTTGTCTCTCAGCAGTTTCATATCTGCACTTTGCATAGATAAAACTGTACTATCTCTCACTTATCACCTTGCAAAGCACTGGGGTCTCAAAGATGAGCTGGTCTCTTCTCAGCTTACAGCATCATTATGTCTGTGGTTCTCATGTATGGGACTCAGACCTGTGCCACCATCACATAGACACAAAATATTCCTCCACCTCTGCTCTGGCTCTCAGCACTGATTTTGAGACGACAATATTCTGAGGTGCTACTGAATGTCTCTGTTTTTTGCCTAAGGTGATCAGAATAAAAATTAAACATTTTAAAAACAGAGTACAAAGTTGAGGTGTTGCATCCTGAAAACTCATCTCTCCTGTTAGGCCATGGAACCTAACAGAGATAGCAGGAGAGGGGACACTTTCCTCTGTGCTTCTTCACGGGACAGCACACAACCCTTGTCTGCTAACCCAGCCTCTTCTGTTGTGTGCTCCTGCCAACATCCTAGGAATGCATCAGCTCCTGCTGCAGTGGGGTAACTGGCTGGGAAAAGTCTATATTCCTAAAAATAATTCAGGACAAAACAGCAACCAGAAATCAGCCCTTGAAACAGCAGGAGATACCAGCGTATTGGGTCATCCCACGTACTATGTGCATGTAGGTGAGATTTGGAACAAGGTAACTGAAACGCTCACAGAATCAAGAATGATGTACTACAGAATAAAATGTGATATATATATATATATAAAATCAAGTTAGGGAAAACTTAGGGCTCTTTGCACCACAAAGAGCATCTTAAAGCAGTGTTAACTGTGCTGAAGGAATATTCCTTCCATAGCCTGGGAGGCATTTTTAGTGCTCATACCTAACCAATGCTTTCACATGAATAAGTCATTCAGACCCGTATTCCCCTAGAACAGGAGGATATGTGCAATAGTTTTGTGGATCTATTTCCATTAAGGCTGTATGTCCCTTGATAATTTATGACTTCAGTTATTTCTATGTGCAATTGTCTAACCTTTCCTGTATGAAAAAGAGAACAGGATATTAAAATTTTCCTAAAGTTGCTGTCACTACTGTCATGAAGAAGAGCATTCTGAAGCTTTATATTGTGCTCTGTCACTTCCTATAAATTCATGACAAGGAAATCAATGACTAATCCAGGTTTGGTCAGACAACTTGGCCCAAAGTAGACTGGCTTACAAGCTGAGGAACAGAATTAACAGCATTTCTCTTGTTTTTATTCCCATGGAATAATGATTTGCAGCCACAGCAAACTGTGATGTGATTCCCAGCAGTTCTGAAAAATCATGCAAGACTTGAATAGACCTGTCTTCAGGAAGGTCAAACCCTAACAACATGCAGCTCCCGCTGGCTATTCCTTTGGTAGAGTACTTTCCTGGGAGGGCTTAAGAGACTGATTAATTTAAAAGATACTGCAGAGTGCTCTGCTGGCAGAACTGACAGCTTTTCTCTGTAGACTGATGCTGCAGTCTGGACTTTCATTCACCATTAGATACTGTTCTGTATTAGTGTGAGAAGCTCTTAATTAAATTCCCCACCTAAGTTACATTGTGAATTTCTGCAGTTTTATTTGGCCTTTGGCTCCAAGAGTTGTAGGGTATTTTCAATTCTGGACTTGCAATAGTTATCCTAGTGGAAAAGGATGCAATAAGTTCAAGAAAGTAGATGTTCCTTATTCTGGATGACTGGCCACAATACCAAAATAAATCTGTAGCAAACAGATTTATTACCTTTTTAAACACATCATTTGCTACTCTAGCAGTCTCCTTCAGGTGATTTTACTGTTCACTGCATTGCTGCCCAATTTCTTTGTCTCGTCATTCAAAAGCGTGGAGAATTACATCTGTAGAAGATTTCTGGATTGAAGAACCATAACTAGAACAAAGATTTCTAATGCCATCCAAATTTTCATCTGGACTGAAGTTTTAGAGATGGAAGCGCAATGCGATTACTTGTGAAAAGCTTGAGTAGTTACCAGCATTGCCAACTAAGTGCAATTAAATCATCAAAATTTTATCCAGAAATAAAAAATCACAAAGCATAATTTTCAGTCTCTACATCTCCTAGGAAATACTATTGCTATTTACAAAAGGAAAGAGCTTAGAGAGATTACGTGGCTTTTACAAGACTTCTATCCATTCAAGAATAAAATTCACCAGCGGCTGTGCTTCCAGGACCAAACCCAGCCACCCTGCATCAGACAAACAATGAAAACATTGAGTGTGTATGTTTATAAAGAGTATTTAATGTTTATAAATTTTACATTCTACTCTGGTTTTTATTACTTATTCTTTTCCTACTGAGGAAGCAGTTCTAAAGATCTAGAGAGTCAGTCAACAGCATATATGAGGTGCAGGGACTCAGTCAGGATGAGTTTGGGGATAAACACTTTACTCTATAGGAGACAATTGTACTACTTGCTTGCTTACACTCCCAGCTAGCCAGCTAATACTTCTAAGAGACTTTATGGAAGATAAATGACCCAGGAATATTTTATTAACAAGCTGATGCACATATAAACAAACAGTTATGCAGTATCTAGTATTAAAACTGTAATATTGTGTTAAATCATCCTCTTTGCCCTTTTCTGTTGAGGAGGTAAGATTGAGATATGGGAGCAGCTGTACAGAAGTTGATTCTTTCCCCTTCACTCAGCCAAGAGGTAATCTCCAGAAATTGCCTACAATGGCCTTATTATGAAGCCAAAAATATTCCTCTGTTTTTCCTATATTAAGCAAGGCTTGTGCCAGCCAACTGGAAATTAGCATTTAACTTGCACAACATCCCCGATTTTCCACATTGTAAGCACAACAGTAATAGCTGCTCCTGAAAATGATGCTTTATAACTCAATACTGATGCCTTGGTGTCCTGCATTGAGGTGGGCTCCCTGCAGCAAGGGAAAAGACAACCTTGCATTGAGCCAAAGTTGTGTTAACTACCAAAAGCAAATTGCTACAGCAATTCCTCATACTTTTCCCTACTTTTCAAGAATTATTAAGCAAACAAAATAGCCAGCGAGACTGCTCTCGGGTCTAATGCATTTTAGAGAAATATAATAAAACGAGGTATGTCAACATCAAAATGTTAGCACCTAACATATGATGTACTGAATCACCACAACACCTGCATATTGATGTAAACAGATTGCTGCACAGACAACATTTACTCTAACTCTTCCAAACCCAAAGGCATTGATTCTGCATTTGGATAATTCATAAGCAGAAGGAAAAAATGTGAAAAATAATTTTAAACATGTAAAACTTGGGGTTTTTTGCAAATTATTTTGTTGGAACATCACAATTCTAATACATTTATTAATTGTTTTACTCTGCTAACATGTCAGCAACTACAACATCCAAACAGCTGTAACTGATGAATTACATTTTCTTGTATTAAGGGTACCCTAAAATATTTGTGGCATTTCAGTAAAAACAAAGACAGGGCGGAAAAACTAAACAAATCTATTAGAAAGCCGACTACATTCAGATCCACAGTACTTCTTATAGTCTTTCCCTGACTTTATTTGGTCCTTAAGTAGAGTTTATTTGCCAGCTTACATTTAGCATGTTCTGTTCTTTATTATAAAAGAATAATTGCAGAAACCACTCTTCCCCTGCCTGAAAAGGAAATCTGAATGAAGCTCATGAGCAGGAACTATTCTTCTAAAGCCAAATCACTCATTGTTAGCAAACGAAATTATTTTTGCAAGGACAAACACTGCTTCAGTGTAAAATTCTGGTAATAAAAAAGTAAATTGGTGGTGGCTTGGGGTTTTCTTAAATGTTTTCCCATCTTGAAAGATATTAAGTACTTAAGCAATAAAGTAATGAACTAAGCAGATGAATTAAAACAAGGATTCAACTGTGTTATTAGTATTGGTCCTGCAATTGCTTCAATGAAAAGAATAATGGAATATTGCTTCCAATATTTGTAAGTAAATGATGATCAGACAAAGGAAAATATAGAAGAGGAAAAGTATGTCATTTATATTTGACTTCATCTTTCACCACAAAAAGAGAGAGAAAAAACATCATCCCTCCCCACCCCCCATGTTTTGCATTAAGCAATTCCAGGTGTTATGATTCCAGGATATATTTCCCTTTGGTTTGTACTGTACTATTGCAATCTTGCCATCTGTCACAAGAAAAAACAGATATAGAACAGTGGCAAAATCATGTTAAAAAGACTGCCTTGGGATAACAAAGAGAAAAGTTAATGGACATGGATTTACAAATTATTAATGATTTTTCTTGTCATTTCTTGAAAAATGAAAGCTATGCACGCTGTCTCTTTCCCCAAACAGATTGCATTTTATTCCTCTGCAGTTTGTCCGTCAGGCTTCACTCTGACAACATAATCCAAAACTAATCCAGAGCATTCAGTTTTCCTTGTTGGCTCTCATGCACACTGCTTAGACAAATCCTGCTACCTGTCAGCCCTCCTGTGTGTGCCAAACAGGCTGCCAGGTTAACCCCTGGGGAAGCCCGAAAGACCTGCTGACTTAACCCCTGCTTCCCTTCAAATAATCCACTGTAAATACATAGGACGTTAACAGGCTAACTGTTCTAATCAGGGCTGGATCCCTTAAAATCTGTTTCATACACAACCCTTAAGAACTAGGGATCTAAGCATCACTGCTGAAAGAGGAAAGGATTTCTTCCAATAATACAGGCACTAAATAAGCAGATGGATAGAACACACTGAAAGGTTTTAATCCTCTAAAGGAAATTGAGAAAAAGTACACAACTCTTCAATTGCCCACCTCATTGCATATAAATTTCCCCTAATTGTCAGGACAAGATCAGAAATAATTTAGTACAATGAAAGAAAGTCTAACGTAGTTACAACTCAGCTTCTCAATGGCAAACCTCTTACCCGTTGCCTCAGTTCACTTTCATAAAAGTCCACTTGATAGCAACCCACTTTTCCATGCCCCAGGGTTTCTGTTTTTTCAGTTAGATTATTACACTGCATGTAATACAAGTCACTAGTTACAACAGATTTTCATAAACAACATACTTTACACATAACAAGTTTAAATTCCTTTCTAAAGACAAACAATTATTTCCCAACAGCACTAAAAACAATTAATTTCTAGTGCTTTAAACCTGAAACAGAGAAAAATCTGAATGACAAATCTTTGCAAAATACTCACTCTGTACTCAAAACCCCCAAATAAACCAACGCCTTCTCCTCATTGGAATTCAAGACACATCACTCTATCTGCTGCTGCAGCATCAACAATCCACAGCAGAAGATAACTCGCGTAAGCACGGCATAGCAAGGAACACTTAAAAGCCACACTAAGCTTAGCCACATGAGAAATGTAATAAAACATCACACAGCTCATTTAATGTTGGGAAGGCATGATGTCCAGGTTACTATCTGAAGAGGGGGACGGTAGAATAAGCTGTGGGGAGGGCTCCTGAACTCCGCCACAAACAAAACTGGGAAGGTCCGCTGTGCTTTCTGATAAGAACATTTATTTTACCTCAATTAAATTTCAGGCATTCTCTTGAGAGGAAGAAGGGAAAATTGTTCTTCCCTCCCACACACTTACACCCAGTCGTATTTATGCTTTACATACACATGCAGAGCACACACCTCGGTCTCAGGAGTCCTGGGAAATGTTTAAATGGGTTTATTCATTCTTACAAGTGTTGTGCTTGTGGCAGCTAATAAATAGATCTTATAAATGCTCCAGATTCCAGAGATTCTTGCTGCTTTTAAATGCAGAGCTAGTTTAAAATCCCACTCTACCTAGATGTGTTATTCACCCTAACACTTTTCCTACTTTTTTTTGTATGGAAGAAGCATCAGTCCTTAATGAGCTTTTAAATTTGCCCTTGTTGCTACTTTTAGATCCCCAGAAATCCTTACCTAAGCAATGCAGAAACAAATACTTGGCAGAAATAGTGGTTTCCTCTAAAATAAGCTGATCTGAAAAATACTAAAGCAAATTTATTTTTCTTTTTCATTATCTAGGCTCTTCCCCCCCCCCATTTCTTCTTAAAACAACAGTTATTTTGTTGACAGAAAAGTTCATTAAGGTCTCAGACAGCAGTTTGTCTTTGGGGAGCTGACAACCTTTGTTAGGGAAAAGACAGTACTTTAAAAGATATAACTTATCTTTCTGTCAGATACTTCTCAAAATCAGACTTTCATTCGTTTCTCTATAAAAGCAGTTTTTAATTTATTATTAGTTAAAACAAAATTGGTATAGTGAAAATGTAAATGGGTTTTGGAAAATCAGCTGACACCCAGCAATCATTTTTACTTTTGTTAGTACAAAATCCTGACTCACTGCAAGTCGCAAAGGAAACGCCCGCTGACTTTCACGGGACACTGAGTTTACTCAGTGTCTAGAAGGCATGACTCCTCCAGGGCAATTCAACCTTACATAGTACAATTGTGTACATGGAGCACAACTTGGGCTTAGCCTTTTGTCTACAGAAACCACAGCTAAAGTAGCAATGTCGAAGAAATTCCGCGTAGTTCCATAACAAATTTCAGAGTTATAGGATATCCTCTAAGATAATTCTTCTTCCTCAAAGTACTTAGAATAAATTTACATGTTGCAAATGGTTTTAGGCTCTGTTAAACACCCACAGCACTGAATGTTAAAAGAACATCAGTTAACTAGTTAGTTCATCAAAATATAGTGCCACAGGAGTTACACTAGAATGAGCAGAGCTACGGCTCAAGGATTTTATTCTTGATTGCCAAATGCCACCCAGTCTTCAGAAACATTAACACATTTCATTTGTACTTACGGCTTCGAACTAGGTTCAGTGTTTGAAAAGGTCCCTTAGAAAGCTTTTAAGGGTCCCTCAGAACTGAGTTCATCCTGTGGAGAAGTTCATTAGGCACAACTGAAAGGTCTGCCTTTACGCTCAGAAATGGGGGTTTAGGATGTTTGATGAATCAAATAGACACCGTTTAGTGGTCAACATTACAACTGTTTAAAATGCAGTGACTAATCTGTAACTTATCAATATATTACAAACCAATGTTGACAATGCCAGGGACTTTGTTGATAATTTTTCCTGTATATAACAGCAGCTGGAAGATGTTTCCCTATTATTGATCATGCCACTTATCAGCTATGCACCACATATTTCTTTGTACTCAGTACAAAATCTAAACAGTGTGGGCTTCCTTCATTAACCTTTAGGTATTGGGCAGAAGGGGGAGTAAGGCGGGAAGCGAAGCACTAAAAGTCATTTCACTGCTATTTGGATTTTCATTTTAATCAAGACATCTAAAAAGGAAAAGGGTACAAACTTTCTAGGTAAGGAATAGCACTTAGAACCAGGTCTGAAATATGTAGAAGCAAAAGGAAGGCTTCTGCTGGTTTTTGCACCAGGCAAAGGGTAAGTTTCAAAACCTTAAACAACCCCTCTGCAGTTGCAGTTGTTTCCCTTGGGGTAGATTGGAAGTGGAGCTGCCCAGGGAATTGTCAGAAAAATCTTAAGCTGTAGGAAACCGGGATAGAATGTGTCTTGCAGTCTGGAAGTCATAACATGCTAGTGCTTAGAGACAGTAATGTTTATTATAATCCCTGGAAGCCACTCTGGAAGCCAAAGGAGACCAGTGTGTGAGAAAAGTAACGTTGTCTTTAGAGCAGGAAAGCTGGTCCAAATAGCTGCTGGAGGTTTTTCTCTGTGGTGACTTTCTATTCTGAAGCATCCTGTGCATCATCGTCTCTGGCAGTATCAACACTGACAACATAACCCTTCTCTTGTCACAACTTGTTCCTTCCAAAAGTGGAAAGCAATTCCACCCTACAACAACACATGGACAGTGTTTAGCAAGCTGCCTTTCTGTTCAAAGCACTGTCCACTCTCATGCCCTTCACTCTCTTGCCTCAGTTTGCCATTCATGGGGCTTGCCTGGCAGCTGCAGGAATCCCAGTGTCAAATTCTGGAATGAAGTTTTCCAGGACTGGAAAGTTGGTGTTTATGTGTATGGACTTGGCTAATTAAAGCAATATATAGTAGGTATTAATATCAGTACCTAGTTAGTCAGGTCTCTAGGCACTAATTAGAAGTTTAGGATTCCACTGCATGCCATCAGTGGAAAACATTCTTGGCTCCTTTGCAAAGCTTCATTAAACAAGTGAGAAATACTATGAGCATCTAACGCTGCGGTCTTTTCCTCGTTTATTCAAATGGAAAGAACTGGAGGTTCCAATAGGGTTGTTCTCATGAAAGCCAAACCTGCCCTTTTCTGTCTGAAAAATCCAATCAAAAGATTACTATAAACTAATATTCCCACTCTATTTTCCCTTGAACTCTTCTAGGTGCTCCCTGCTGCAGTTCAGCTTCCCTTTTATGTTGTACAATCTCACGGAAATAGCTAAAGCATCTAAAATTTACCTAAACATTCAAAATTTTACCTAAATTCTGACAACAAAACAGAAAAAAGAAAGGTTGCTTCTTTTCCATTGGTCTAGTATGTGGGTCGTTAAGTTTTTGCACTTCTGAGAGCAAAAAGTGAACGGTTATGAACACAAGTATTTTTAAAGGGTGATTGCTGATACGTACTTTCATGCAAAGGAAAACGAGGAAAGGGAATCATCCACATTCATATGCAAACTAACCAAATCACACTAGCAACAATCAATTTCAAAGTGTTTAAAGGGTATAAGGATCCACAGAGAGAATCTGGGGTAACAGATGAAATAGAAACACAAATGTCGCATCGTGCAGGGAGAAAGCAGAGTGCTCTGCGGAGGCAATTGCTGTGACACACACACACACACAGATTACATATAAAAACCCAGGCCAGGAGGCCAAATTAAAAGTTTACCAGCTGCGAGCCTGGGCCATTTATTTTATGGGCTGCTACACAACCTGTTTGGCACTGGTGCTCTGTGTAAATGTCAAGGTAAGCATCGCGCGCAGTCTCTGTTTTCACAGTAGCGATGTTTCCATCTGCTTTTGGCAAGCGCTGCACTGACGCACTGTCATGGCAGTGAGGATGAACTGGATGTGTTGTGTTTGTGAATATCAGAAGTGAAACCTAATTTGTCTTTACATCAAGGGCCAAATGATGTAAAGATTTTAAATTAAAACTGCATGATGCTGGCCGTGCACAACTCAAAGCGGTAACCAGTTCTTACTGTACGCGCGGATCGTCGTTGATGTGGATTACATTTTAATATTAGGCTGGAAGCTTAATTGTAAAGGATTATTAGCAGGTCATGAGAGCATTGCAGTGAGATGGAGGTCATGCAGAGTAGAATATTAAGAGCTGTCTACTCTTTGACCTCTTTCTCCGTATCATTTTGGAGTCTCTGTGCACAAAGAGCCACTCACTAAACCGTTCAAGGCTTTATTGTTTTAACCTGCCTTTCTCTCCGAGGGTATTGCTCGATCTCCTGATTGTTTTGTGTGATTTCTTCATGACTTTGCATCTTACTGACCATACCTCTGAAGCAGGAGAGATAATGACATGCTTTGTACATGGAAGCTCTGTGGCAGTAAAGGCACTTTAGAGGAGAGGAGATAACACGTGTGAGGGACGTCTGGAGCCAAGATAAATTACGTGTGTACAGAAAGTCTATCTGAAACTAGGGTATAATAAAATTACAGTAGAGTGCAGGACTAGCAGAGGCAGCTAAGCTTCACATTGGGTTGATAGGAGTGATCAGCATGCAAGACACACTATTTTTCTGCAAAAGGATGCAGCACAGTCTTAAAATAGCACTTATGTTGGCTTTTGTCACATTAACTGTGGGAACTCTGGTGGAAATACATTTAGGCACTTGAAGACCATAAGTTCAGAGATAAACTTGGCTGATACCGTGAACAGCTTGCCGGAGAGGTAAATTGCATGCAGAAACTAAACATGACAGCCAAAGATAAAACACTTATTATGATTAATACCAGAAGATGTAACAGGCTTTACTTACTGCAGCCCCAGGAAACCTCACTTTTACCAGATAATGTTTACAACTCCAATTGCACTCACAGGGCAACCACATGCTTTCTTAGCTGATGGCTTCTTATCTGTGAAACTTCTCACCCATGTGAATTTTAACTTCTGCATTATTCATGTGACTGTTTCAGAAGATTTAAAAGTCTGTACAATTTTGTGCACCTATGAAAAACCTAAAACAGCCCGACAGCAAGACAGATTGCTCAGAATGCTGTGGATGTGGAATGTCTTCTCGTGAAAGGCTTCTACTGTGACGATTACAAAATGAATGTTAGCTTATGCAGAAGGTGACAAGGGAGGTGCACTCCAACATGTACAGTTTCTCTTCAAATATCTCCACAAACGACAATAGTGCGTTCTTCATGTCCCATACCTACAAATGCTGATGTATGATTCCACATAAAATGCCATAAAAAGCTTAGAAATTATCAGAATAAAAGCTTTCAAGAGTAATTAGCATCTATTTTAG
Organism: Rhinopomastus cyanomelas; assembly: GCA_013400115.1. Classification (NCBI taxonomy): domain Eukaryota; kingdom Metazoa; phylum Chordata; class Aves; order Bucerotiformes; family Rhinopomastidae; genus Rhinopomastus; species Rhinopomastus cyanomelas. The sequence goes on along the minus strand of VXBP01003486.1, from coordinate 330,114 downwards.
TTTCTGGTAAGTCATTCTAACTTAGATCCATCTCTGGAATTTATTGTGCTTCAGAACACAGGGACAGGTCCTGTTGGAGGAAACTAATACCACTACTTTCAGCTCAGCAGAGAAAACAAATTCTTCTTGAACTTTTTATTCCCCAACTGATTATTATTCAGTATCTATAGTAGAGGACTATGTTTCCAATATAAACCAGTAGAAGCTTGTAAGAGGATTTTCTTGATTTTTTAAAATAGAATCATAGAATCATCAGGGATTGGAAGGGACCCAGAAAGATCATCTAGTATAGCAGATAGAGAGGATTTTATGTTTTTTCTTTTTATATAGGATGAGTGAGATTAGCAGTCAACACATAGAACACTGTAACGCCATATAAATCCAACAGACCTTCCACACGCATCATTAGTAGAGGAAAGCAACTCCTATAATATTTCAGGAAAGTTAAAGTACTAAACCTATTCTATGACACTAATTCTGAATAGCAGTTACAAGAAAAGGTTTCTTTTCCTGAAGATTATAGATTGAACTAGACTGCTATTCTATCACGATAAAATGAATCGGGACTTTTGAGTTTTCTAATGGTGTTTTTACAGATTATTTATCTATCAAAACCATAGTGAACCTAAACATAAGCCAGAGAGAAGATCTCACCCTTTTCTTGCACACATACACAGACAAAGAGGTGTCTGTACAGCTGAAGGAGGAAGTGCCAGGGAACAGATGTCCTCCCAGAGCCTGGAATCTGCCCTCACTCAGCTGGGAAGACAGGCTGACAGTGGTGACGAGCCATCAGCAAACTCAAGAAGAGCAGCTACAGACCTTTCTGTGTGGTAAATGGAAGCAGAAAGCAGGTTGATAAGAAGGATTCTGTCACTCTACGACTGCTCTGGATCAACATAACCAGTACTTGAAAACCCATGAGGAGCTGAATGATTGGAAGCTAGAGATGCCACGCCTCCACTCTTTCCTCCCTCCAGCCCCTATGACCCCACACCATCTGCAGGGCATTCTGCAAGCAGGGCTTGTCTGTGACCCGGGTCAGACAAGGCTGATGTCCCCATGTCACTCTCAGGCCCTTGAGAGTGTACAGGCAGGCTGATTTTAATGTAGGAGGGCTGCACGTAACCCAACATCTTTCCTACCACCCTCTAACACTCTGCATGAAACACTGAAGAATCTGATTATTTTTGCTTCTCTGACTTCAAAAGGTGAAAGTTAAAACTTTTGAAAAAGTTTAACTCAGCTTAAAAATTAATCTTTTAATTTACTGAGGAAATAAAAGTAAAATTTCTTTGATTCAACAACAGTAGAGGATTATTTCTCCTTGTTTCCCTCTGTTTGGGATTGTCAATGTAAAACTCTTTCTCAGAAAGCTAAACAATTATATAATTCTGAAAGCAAAATCCAGAAGCATAGTCATGGTCTTATCTCTTCAGTAGGCTTTCTCAGGTTTAACAGGCCAAAAGTCTCCAATAAATGTGAACCACATTTTTCTGGTTTTAATTGCACAGACCCATCTCCTGTGTGACCCCGCAAGTTTCTCCATCTCATTTTCTGCCCAGTGAAGTCCTCCAGAAACCAAAATTCCAATCCTAGTACCTTAGGACATTGTGGAAGTAGCAGAATGTAGAAAAAACTCATGAGGCAAACTCAACCCTGTGCTTAGAGCCAGCACTACAGTATCTCCTTAGAACACAGTGTATGGAAAACCTTTTCCCCTTGTCCTATAACTATGCACCTGTGCCCTACCCCAGCTTTCTTGTAGCCCCCTTCAGAGATTGGAAAGCTGCTAGAAGGTCACCTGGGAGCCTTCTCTTCTCCATGCTGAACAACCCCAACTTGTTCAGTCTGTTCTTATAAGGGAGGTGCTCCAGCCCTCTGATCACTTGAGTTGCTCTCCTCTGGATACCTTTCAGGAGCTCTAATGTCCCTGCACTCTCACCTGTGAGACCACATCTTGAGTACTGGGTCCAGTCTTAAGTGCCACAGTATCAGAAGGACATTGAGGTGCTGGAGTGGGGCCAGAGAAGCACAACGAGGCTAGAGAGGGGGCTGGAGAACTGGCCTTATGAAGAGCAGCCGAGGGAACTGGGGTAATTTAGTTTAGAGAAGAGGAGGCTTAGAGGAGACCTTATTGCTCTCTACAACTGCCTCAAAGGAGGTTGTAGTGAGGCTGGTGCTGGTCTCTTCTCCCAAATTACTAATGCTAGGATGAGGGGAAATGGCCTCAAGTTGCATCAGAGGAGATTTAGACTGGATCTCAGGAAGAAGTTCTTTCCTGAGAGAGTAGTTGGGTGCTAGAAGAGGCTGCCTAGGGGGGTGGTGGAGTCACCATCCCTGAAGGTGTTTAAAAACTGAGTAGCTAGGGCACTTGAGGCCATGGTCTAGGGGTTAGGGAGCTGTTGGCATGAAGGTTGGAGTAGGTCATCCTGGAGGTCCTTTCCAGCCATAATGATTCTATGATTCTATAACCTGGTATTTGAGAGCTCAGCCTCAAACTCCAGCTCTGTTCATCTGATCACAGTATCATAAAATCATATGGGTTGGAAGGGACCTCCAAAGGTCATCTAGTTCAACACCCACTGCAGTAAGCAGGGACATCCTCAACTAGATCAGGTTGCCCAAAGCCTGGTCAAGCCTCACCCTGAATATCTCTGAGAGATCTAGTGGCCTGAGCCTCATTCCCTGCTTTCTCCTGATTTTTCTTCCTTGCAAGGGGCAACATTTCTTGCAATTCAGCCGGAGCCTGTCAGATTCTTCATAAAGCAAAATGCTGTAAGGTTTATACAAATAATTTCTCTCCAAATAGAAACAACATAGTATATAATTTCCTGGCAATAACTAAACTCCAAGACTTTTTTTTTCTTAATTAAATTAGAAATTAAATCATTACAGCAGGTTTATTTTCCTGTTTGTGTTTTTTATTAATTAAATCTGTACCATCTGCCTCTGTTTGTGTTTCACAGTTCTTTCATCTAGTGCTGTATGTTTATATTTTAATTGCATATTAGCTTTCAGGATGAGTTTTGTAAACTGCAGAGGGGTAGCTGAAAAAACAATTGCCAGGAAAGGCTACCCAAGTGCTACAAAATAGCGGCACAGAAAAATAAGGGACAAAACCATAGAATCTAAATAATGCTTCATTAAGAAGATATCTAAATACAGCAGCATAATACTCAGAGCCCTTCTCTTCTACATGAGCAGGACTGGGGGATTCATTTAGACAGACTCATGTTAATAATTCAGAATATAAACACAAGACATCTCAGGTCTGTGAACCTAACACACACTTCTTTTTAATAAAAAAGGAAGGTTTCGCCTCAAATGGATATGAACTGTTTATGCAACCTGCAGTAGCACATAAACTATACAAAACTCCCATGTGTGTGTTTAATATTTATTCATGGGCCTGAACTGATTCTTGTAATGTAGTATCAATTCAGTCTTTACTTCTAGATTTCATCTCTCCAATGTGAACAGAGATCTCTAAAAATTTCCTCTTGCAACAACATATTGCATCTCCAAGTACATGGGTCATTACATGGAGCACTTAAGACTAGTCTGCCCTACTGAATTTCAGGTGGTTCCATTCTCCCCAGCTGACTGGATTCAAGCACTGTTTGCCACAGTTAATAGAGTGAGTCCATAATGTTCTTCCACTGTGAAAATAATGCTGAATGAATAAATAATACAACTTTCTCTTCTAATTGATGGTCTCTTCCAACCTGAATCGTTCAATGATTCTAACGGATGTCACGGATTGTGATAAATTAAACCATAGAATCTTTCAGGTTGGAAAAGACCCTTGGGATAATTGAGTTCAATCACCAACCCTACTCTGCAAGTTCAACCCTAAACTAGATCCCCCAACGCCACATCTAAGCATCTTATAAACTCATTCAGGGATGGTCACTCAACCACCACTCTGGGCAGCCCATTCCAGGACCTGACCACTCTTTCCATGAAGAATTTTTTCCTGATGTCCTGTCTAAACCTACCCTGTTGAAGCTTGAAGCCCTTCCCTCTGGTTCTGTTGCTACTCACCTGTGAGAAGAGACCAGCATCAACATCTCTACCATGTCCTTTCAGATAGTTGTAGAAAGCAATGAGGTTTCCCCTTAGCCTCCTCTTCCTCAAACTAAACAGCCCCAACTCTTTCAGTCTCTCCTCATAAGATTTATTCTCCAGGCCCTCAACCATCTTCATTGCCCTTGTCTGCACTTGCTTCAGCACCTCAATGTCTCTCTCGTACTGAGGTGCACAAAACTGGACCCAGTACTCAAGATGCAGCCTCACCAGTGCTGAGTACAGGGGGACAATCTCTTCCCTACTCCTGCTTGGACACATTAAGAACTTTTCCACAGTTTTAATCTATGATAAGAGATACTGAAGTTCAGCAGAAGTTTTCTATTGTAAATCAAACCTAGCAAACCATTTCTAATGAAGATACACAGGCATATAAGATGCAATCTAAGAGTTTAAATCAACCCGATCTGATGGATCCTATGATGCAATGCAACAAAGATATAGCACTGTTCCTCTGGAGAACACAAGTGATTTCGAAGGGCATACTTCATAGATTTAACTGTAAAAGATAAAAAGCTGAGATTGTAGGGCACTAGTTTCTCAATCGGTAGTAACGGAACAAAGGTATACAACCCCTCCCATAATTTCTTTAAGTGAAATGAATTTTTCATTCAGTTTAGTTTGGAGGATACTAAGGCATTTCAGGATTGTTTTTAAGATTTGGGATGATAATTTTTTATCTTTCAGCTAAAATGTAGAGGCTCTCTTAAAAGATAAACCACTAAATCAGTCATCAAAATAACTAGAAGGCAGAAGGTCTACTGGAAAACCTGTGTGCAAGCACAGCCCAGGTTGTCACTGATCAGCTCCAAGGTGCCATGTAAGTGTTTGAAGGCAATAAGGACTGTAAGCACACGGTACAGGAAAATTACCATCGTAACATCAACCTACCAGTCCGTTCTGACCCTTTCTCTAACAGTTCTCTCCAGGCCATTTACAAGTGTGGACCCAAGTTTCCTTCCCCTGGAGGGGCATTACCTAGTTTTCTGTAATACTCATTTTGGAGGAAAATCCCTCTGAGCAAAGGCCATCCAGTGGGCGATGATCAGTCTGAGCAGTTCTCACATCACTGCACATTAGCAGTAGAAATATGACCTTGGTACGTAACGAATCCAAGTCTCCACACTGATTTGAAGAAAGAGGCAAGTTTAAGGATTGCGCCCTGGCTCCTTATCAAGTTTAAATCTTTACCAGACAAGATTCCACTGGAAATCCAAATCCACAGGTCCTGAAAGATCAGCATTTCTTATAAATTACCCTCAGACAGTTTGAGACAAGTCTAATTTCACCAAACAAGCGCGAGTCATCCTTGCAGGGTGCAGTTTCCATGTGTCCTGAGCTGTGATGTACATAGCACAGCCATTCTCACACCCCCCGTCGAAGCGTCCCACAGGTGCAGCTACGGCCCTGCTCTTCAGCAAGGCAGCCAACCACATTCCTTCCTTCCTTCCTTCCCCAGTGCAAGGATCTCATGCTCCTCCTGGCACTCGGAAGATGTGGATGCATACTTTGCAGTAGTTGGAGCCAACAGTTCATTCTGAACTGTCTTCAGTATAAAGAAATGCCAAACCTTCATATATCCAAGTTTTCCACTTCATCACTGACCTAACAACATCTTAAACTCAGTTCATATCCTCCTGAGTAAACGCAGGGTTCATTTATACCTACCAAATGCATTCTTTCTTAACTATTCTAATTTTGGGGCTAATTCTGAGGGTCAAGGCCTTCTAGGCCTTGTAAATTTATATTTTTTTATCATAAGCACCGTACACTTGACAACAGCAGGCCTGACACAACTTATGTTTTTAATCTAAAAAATCTGATATTGTGTCAAGATTTCTGATTTTGTAAATTAAGAATCAACTCCTTCACATTTAGTTAAAAAGTGCCACTGATTTAATTGAAGATCTGTAGAAGAATACAGAATTTTAGATTGCTTGAGACACCATTCTTCTGGTGAAAATCTTGGTTATTCATTGACTTTGGATACCTACCATAATCTGAATTTTTATCCTGGGCAAGAATAAATGGATACAAAACCTAAACCTTCAGAACTATCCAGACCCGAGGCTGGCAGAAGCTGAATCTAGCTCTGGATCAGATATTATGCGATTTGGGGAGGGATTAATAACAAAAAGAAAACAGCTGTATGAATTAAATTATTGTTCCTCATTATCCATAGGATGAGATGATGAAGCGAGTGGAGCATCTCCCTGATCAGGAAACGCTGAGAGAGCTGGGTCTCTTGAGCTTGGAAAAAAGGAGACTGAGGGGTGACCTCATTAATGACGATAAATATCGAAAGGGTGGGTGTCAGGATGATGGAGCAGGCTCTGCTCAGTGGCATCCAATGATAGAACAAGGGTCAATGGGTGTAAGTGGGAACACAGGAAGTTCTAAGTAAGTATGAGAAGAAACTTCTTCCCAGTGAGGGTCACAGAGCACTGGAAGGGGCTGCCCAGGGGTGTTATTCTCCTTCTCTGGAGATGTTTAAAAGCTGCTGAACATGTTCCCATGTGACTTGATCTAGGTGATCCTGCTCTGGCACATGGATTGAACTAGATGATCTTTCAAGGTCCCTTCCAATTCCTAATGTTCTGTGATTCTGATTATTTTTACTAAACATTTCAGCTTCAGCTTAAATGCGTAAACCAGAAAAATAAACATGAAAATGATAAACATCATGTTATTTGGATTTACAGACCTCCAGGTCACAGGTGTTGACAGAGGAACTTAGAAGCGTGTAAACAGCATATGGTTCTACTTCCCTTCCTACAAGTGACACCTGCCAACATGGTTTTGAGCTAAAGTGTTTGTTCAGAACGGAAAACAGGCAGATTCAAACCTTCCTTGACTTCAGTGAGAGATCAGAAAGCCAAAAGAATTTATTGAACCCAACAGGCAAGTGTAAACTAGACCTGCTGCACATGCAAGCCCAAATGAACAGGCAAATGTGGAATACCCATCACTGAGCATGGTAGGTGGAGACTGGGTTCACTGCATATCAGCCTTCTATACAAGTTCAGAGCCTAGCACCTCTAGGACTCTGGAAACAAGTCTGCCTGGAAACCAGCAGGTCTGAGGAGTGAAATTCAGAACTCCCACACCAGTGCACAGGGGACGCACAGTAGCTGCAGCACGCCTGACACAGCACTTGTGCATTGGGAAGAAGCTCTGGAGGACTTCAGGGGCTCGTTGCAGAGCACCATGGCTCAAAGGAGAACTGCTTCCAAGAGGAGTAGGTATTTCTAAATTATTTCTAGGATTATTAAAGCATGCTCTCTCCATGCCAGATGTGAGCTCTGCTGTGGCAGCTGAACTCTGCAAGTTTACTGGAGTGCATTAGTAGAGTGGGAAGCTCTGTGACCACAGGAGGAATGTGGGGCTTGCCCATTTCTGCTCAATTTCAAACAGCACTTCTGTGAGTGTTTAGGAGACAAAGACATTTAGCTGTACATTTCTCCCTCTCCTCCCTTCACCCTCCCCCTCATCTTTATTATAGTAAAGTGTTCCATGCATTTGCCACAGGACTTCCTCTAAGAAAACTTTTCCTGCTGCCGCAGAACCACTCACAACCTGGCACTTGGAGAAAACTTTTGGCTGTTTTATGACATGCATCACATCTAAAAATAAATCTGAGAGATAAAAAGGTCATCCTTCCTCTCGTCCTGCTTTGAGTGACACTTCTGCAGAGCCTTTTGTTCCTGTTTGAGAAAGAGCTGCTGTGAAATACTACTGTGTTAAGTCTGCTGTGCAATGTCTGTAAATGTAGACTATGAACTGATTCAGAACTGCCAGCTAATTTAATCTTGTCGTATTTTTACTTAGCTTTCTGGCAATGGAATTCCTTCTAATGCATTGAAGAATGGAGTTAAATAAGTTATATTGCTTTTAATGAGGTAATGCACAATCTCTCTCTCTCATTCCTAAGTGTAACACTGTTTTTCACAATGACCTTCTTCAAGTAAGTGAATTTATTTCAGGGCATTGGGTTGTTTTTTGGGTGTTTTTTTTTTTACATATTTACATATCTATTAAAATACTGTACATGATAACAGTATCTCTTGTAGAGATATCTAATTTTTTCTGATTTTACTCTGATAGTCTGGCTAGCTTGACAAAGTATCCAGATAAGGAAAACTGCTCATGTCTTAGGAACCAAGTATCTCAATAGACACACGTTCTGCCAGTGTTTGTTTGTCTATTTGTGCCAGTAAACTGTAAAATCCTTTAACTGTTTAAATGGAAATGCACTATTTTAAACAAAATCCAGTCAATAAACGACATGAACAAATCACCATGTTTCAGTTCAGGCTGAAAAAAATCCTTCTGATTTGTGCTAGAGGCAGTGAGAAGTTGAAGCTGCCTGGCTTTATTTCTGTACAAACTAATCAAGTAAGCACGTAAATGAAAATCAAGACTTTTGTGGATGTTAAAAAAAGCAGTGTAGCATGGAGTGCTTTAGAAATTATTTAGGAAGGTTACTCCTTTTAATTCCTTTCAGAACCAAGCATTTCTAAATAAAAGCTACGTGGGCTCTCGAATGAATTATGGTCTTTGTCAAACATTGCACTGCCAGGTCACAGCCCCCCATGAATCAAACAAGTTTGGCAAAATCTGTAAACTAGTATTTCACTCTCATCAGAAAAACAGGCTGGTGTGGGATAGAGGTTTATAATTAGAACATTACTTCTGGGCAACAAGACAAGCCCTGTCTAAATGACCTGTGCTTTGTAGGTGGAAACTGTTAATGACAACATCCAATCCCTAATGTTCTGTGAATCTGTGAAACAGTAATGGCAAAGAATATTATAAAAAGACTAAACCCCATCTGAATTAAATCCTAGCAGGAGTCTGATTCACCACTGGTTTCACGGTTTCCCAGTCACAGACACCCCTACAAAGCCAGTATGAAATGCTATCAAATTAAACAGTTTTTCACACCAATTTTGCACAAGCAGTTCCAATTTAGATTCCAGTTTGGTTTGGCCGTTCTCATATTGGAGCGTTATACACATTGATACATGCGTACGCAAGGTACAGATACAAGAATGCTATATATAAATATAAAATATTTAAATCTATACATGTTCTAGCTAAGTATTTATGGACATACATGCATATTCCCCTTCCTATTGCTTTAACAAATCTTTTTTTATACAAAGAAAGAGCGACTTCAGGAACTGTTTAGTCTGTTTCTACTGGATAACTTCCATGTGTTTGCTTCCAGTTTTCAGCCCCGCATGCATGTTGTTACCAGGGACAGTAGAGCACACATTGGTAGGTAATCTTACTGTCTGCTCGAGTGAGCTGGCATGGTGACAGGCTTCCAAAGGAAACTGCTTTATTATCAGCATGCTTGGGCAATACAATGGCTGAGTGAGCATGACAACACTTATAGCAGCAAAATTTAGGTAAAAAGAAAAGGGTATGTGAAATTCTGCTAGATGCTCCCACTGCTTCACAGGTAAAAAGAGATTCTCTAAGCCTTTCTCTCCATGGGGATTGCCTTTTAACAGGGATTCAGTGTGACTTTCCCATGTTGTCAATAATACATCCAGAAGGCTCTTCTGGAGGTCTGCAATTCAATCCACCACCCAAAAGCAGGCTCAGCCAGAGCAGGTACCTCAGTGCCTTCCTTCCCCAAATCAAGAGTTGCTCTTCATTTTATTTTTTATCTTCTTTTTCTTGCTCAGTATTTCGAGCATCCTCTTATTATGATATTTAAAATTACATGCTGGTGGAGAACTGAAATGACTTTTGAACTGCAGCAGTTAGCTAAAAGAGCCCTGGAAACAAAGATTCTCACTTTTTCACATTTGGAATGTCATGCATTAGACATAAAAAGACATTATGAGACTTTCAATATAACCATGAAAAATGGCCTTACAATATGGTTCAAGTAGATGGAAATTTGCATCTATTCGGTGGTCTAAATAATGTGATGAAAGCCAGTGTTTCAGGCCCTGTGTTTCACATTAAATCTACATCTCATTGGGCCCAGGAGAAAAACTGTTGCCTTTCACCATATAATTTCACACTAAATTTCAGAGGAAAAGCTGCTGTTACAAACTGGGTGGTATGGATTTGAGGAAAAAAACACCTGGACACTGGGGGGTTTAAGGGATAACATTTAGGGCCAGCAGAATAAATCTTATGAGGATAGATTGAAAGAGTTGGGGCTGTTTAGTTTGAGGAAGAGGAGGCTAAGGGGAGACCTCATTGCTCTCTACAACTATCTCAAAGGACAATGTAGAGAGCACTGTTGGTGCTGGTCTCTTCTCACAGGTAACTGGTGACAGAACCAGAGGGAAGGGCTTCAAGCTTCAACAGGGTAGGTTTAGACTAGATATCAGGAAAAAATTCTTCACAAATAGAGTGGTCAGGCACTGGAAGAGGCTGCCCAGGGTAGTGGTTGAGTCCCCATCCCTGGATGTGTTTAAAAGTTGCTTAGATGTAGCGTTGGGGGATCTGGTTTAGGGTTGAACTTGTACAGTAGGTTGACGGTTGGACTAGATGATCCCAAGGGTTTTTTCCAACCTGAATTATTCTATGATTTCTTGCACTGCAAAAGCTCTACCAACCTCTCCCACTTACAAGCACACAATTAATTTCCTTAGGTTTCATAACTGGATAACTTTTGTTGGAGCAGCAGGTTTTGCTTGAGTGAATAAGGATTTGTTCAGAAAGAATCCTCATAGAGATGCTTGCTCAGAGAACTTAATATACAAAAAAAGTCAAAATTAGGTTTGAGATTTAACTGGATTTAGAAAGGGGCTCTTGCCCATAGTCCAAATTAGAACAATAATTAAAATGACACCATGAGTACTATATTCAGATTGGATACTAGGAAAAACTTCTTCCCAGAAAGAGTGGGGAGGCCTTGGAACAGGCTGCCCAGGGAGGAGATGGAGGCACTGTTCCTGCAGAGGTTCAAAGAAAAAGCCAGACATGGTGTTTCAGTAGATGGTTCAGTGGTTGGGGGTTACAGGGTGGGCGGTTGGACTTGGTGATCTTGCAGGTCTTTTCCAACCTTGATGATTGCTTTGATGTAAAAAGTTTTGGCAGTAAACCAAAGTAGTCCAAAACCAGGTACCATTAAGTACTTTGCCAGTGTTGAAAAGATCCAGCACCATTTAACTAAATAAATGTTATTTATTTTGTATAAAAATAATGTTCAGGAGGCCTTTAAGAAACATGTTTCTTTCATCTGTACGAGACCCTTTCCTTCAACCATAAAGTGATTTCTTACCTCCAAGTTGGACAAACACCCAGACAGGTAAGAGGCAGGCAAAGACCCAGCCCATGAAACTACTGTGAGAAAAATCCTGCTGATACAGGAGCAGCAACTTGGATAAAATAGGTCAGTGCTTGCAAGCAGATACCAGATGTGAGGAAACTACCCTTCAGTCCTCACCATGGCTGGGCTAACAGGAGCTCATTTAAACACAGCTCATCATGCACCTCTGTGGGCCATGAACTGCAGATGAATTCATCATGTGTTACCCTGCATATGGCAACAGTGAAGTCTTCTCCCTGCTTGCCCCCAACGGACCCAGGGCACGTTTGCAGATGCAAAGTTGGTTGCAGGAAGAGGTTTCTAAAGAATGGACTATCTTTCCCTTTTCCCTAATTTCACAAGGCTCCAGTAACAGCTTTAACTTGTGCAGAGGAGCAGATGGACACAGGGCAGCCTTATGAACTGGAGCATACAAGCCTCCATCAATGAGTGAAATGAATTCAGCTTCACACGAAGGCATGTGGGGGCAGAAAGCCTGTGAATGCGTATAAACACTATGAAAACCAAGTCATTTCCTTTATATTAATCAGGGAAAGAAGAAAATCAGATAGCTATATTAATACCTATAGCTCCAAATTTAAAGAAAGCAACAACATTTGTCAAGAAAGCTAAATGAAACTCTTTGGCATTTCTTATTTATTGATAACGAATAAGCTTGATAAGTGCTGATATAAAGCAGTAGTGCAGGACTGACATAAACCAGCACAGTCTGTGATGTTAATGTTATAAATCATACACGGGAGTCTCATGTTATGCAACATCCCACAAACTAGAGCACTAGCCATTTTTTAAATAAAGTGAATGGGTAAGTAGGTTACTTATTGTGTTACAGCACTCAGGCTTCAGCTTGTACACCACTTATAAATATACAGACAGACACTAGAGTCTCCAAATCAATTTGTAATTTCTGAACTGGAACTACAGACCAAACATGTAGTCCTGAAGGAGATTTTGAAAAGAAAAACAGAAGAGGTCTCATTACATAATTGTATCTGGGGGGGGAAGAAATGCCATAAAATGTCATAATAGGATTCCAAACCTAAAACAGTAACATGAAGATTAACTATTTTAGGGCTAGAAAGGTTAAACATATTTTTGAAAGAACTAACTATAGGAAACTGACCCCCAAGTGAATATAGCATAGTCATATAGGCATACAGCATAAAATGTTCCACAGATTCAAAACTGTTTTAGTTTACTGTTTTTACTGACAGGAGAAATTCAGGGTTGAATTAAATGTATGGAAAAATCTGAAGAAAGACAACAAAAAACCCTCCAAACAAAACACACTTCTCTCTCATGCAGAGTCTATTCCCTCAATTTAAAAAGTAAGAGGTTACTTTAAGATCCCAAGCTGGTCAGGATGAGGAATGAGAAAAAAAGATTATCCTCCTTTTCCAGTGCAGGAATGGGGAGAAAGGTGAGCTAGAAAGTTCCCTTTCAGCTGACACAAGCCTAAGTAAATTAGCTCTGATCCCTTTGCTCCGCAGTATATTTAATGAGAGAGGATGAGAAGAAGGAAGAATGTGGCTACTGGGGGATTTGGCAAAAGATGCTCCAATTTGGTCCTATTAAAAAACAATGACAATTTCATAGCAGCCATCCCCTACTTTAGTTACACATAAAGCTAATGTTTATAATACATCTAAAACTGGCACACAGCAAATACTCAGTCTCTTCCCAAACTGATTGCACTACATGCATAGAAGCCAGGGTCCCAGTTGCCTGTGTGTGCAGGAACTGGATGTGCAATACTAGTGAATCGAAATGCCCAGCGTGTCACATGTCAGATGGGTTGTCCTTGAGAACAGGTCAAATGGAGATCTGGCAGAAGGAGAAGCCTGTAGAGGAGCTGCATGCTACAGGGACGTCATTTGAGGCTTTTTCTTCTAAGCAAATGAAGCATCCTTCCTCTAGACAACCCTTTCAGCAGAGGCTCCCAGAAACAGTTGAAGTTATTATATTAGGGATGCACTATAACAATGAAATACAAAGGGAATTTCCCCCTGCAAGCAGAAATCTTGCCAAGTGCCCCAGAAGCCTCCTACACTGCTTTTCTTACTTAGGCTGGCACTTTATTTCAGACTGAAGTTCTTATGTGACCTTGTGAAATCCTATCCCTTCACATGATGATGACAGAGCTATTCTTACCCTTATGAAATATCTAGTGACTGCTTTAGCGAACACTGCTTTTCAGATCATACAGATCCATTCCTTTAGTGCTACTGTGTTGTAAACCTGTTGCTGTATTCAAAATATCTTGCAAATATTTGCTTTCCTTTGATGTTCAGCACTCCAATACGCTGTTAATAAACTAAGGAATAGATGAAAAAATGGTCTATGGGCATCCTGAATATGGGACAACATTGATATTTTCATTTTGCAACCTACCAAGTGCAATACTCATTTGTGTGTCAGTGAAACAAGTATGACCACTCAGGAAGTGTTTGTAGGACCAGGCCCTTATTTTATCAGGTTGTGTTTTTTACCGATACACAGAGCTGTCTGGAAGAGAGTTTGCAGATGTGCTCCACCAATGAAGAGCAATCCTACAAACATTGGCTGCAGAGCCTGCAATGCTCATGTACTTCTTCGAGATTCCTTAGAATTATAGTGAAGCCCTTTATTTCCCTTCTCAGACTCCCAAGTTGCTGCTATTTCATTACCTTAACCAATCTATCATTCCAGGATATAACTAGAAATTCCCAGCCTATCCCTTCTCAAAATATGCTTTTAAGCCAAGGGCTTTTCTTTAGCAAGTCCTTATTATAGATAGTGCCTGTGATACCTATGTTATTTCAAGAAATTCAGAACTGTAGACCCTACTTTAAGTTCTCCACACTAGATCCAAGCATAAAACCTCATGGGATTTTTCAGTGGCTCCAGATCATGATGGTCAGATTTATTTCAGCAATTGATTGGTCTCTAGACATAGCAATTTGACTGGTTTTCCCTCTGCTAGCACCTCTGTACTGGGTTTTCTCAAACATGACTTCTTCCTCCCTGCTCTGGAAGCTCCAGCCAGGGACTCATGTGGGAAATTGTTGTTCAGTTCTCTTTTCAATCCTTTGGGCTCCATGAGCGTGCACGCATACACACACACATATAATCTTTTATCCCCTTCCTTATCTCTGTTTCAGCTTTGGCTTATAATCCCCACTTCATGCCACTTCCTCAAGTCTCTCAGGAAAACATGCAAGTCTGACTTCATTCCTGTCTTTTACCTCTGTAACTAAAGGTTTCTCCGTTAGAGTTCTTTCCATCACACCAGTACAGAGCCAAATGTTCCTGTTTGCACTTGCTTCTCTAATGAAAACCTGTGTTTTGCATTATATATAGTCAGATAAATTTTTGCTGTAAGGTGCTTAAGCTTTATTATTTTATATAACTAGTAATGTCATCTTTCACACTTGGTAGAGTAGAGCGTTTAAGATAATGTAACATGAGTTCTCCAGCTGCTCTGCTCCCTCCATGCAACTTTTCCACACCTACCACAGTTTAAACCCTGACACAAATAACCAGAGAGTACAAAGTCAGTGCTTGCTACAACAAAACTCCACAGCAACTCAGGGGGAAAGAAAAAGGTATCTCGTTTAGTCCCATTTTACTTCCAAATTATTCAGAAGTCCGGAGTACCAGATGCATGGAGACACTCCACTCTTGCAGTATAATTTAATGGAATCACAGAAGACCTAGTCCATAGACACTTCTGCACTGCCAAAAACATTTCTCAAGTTGCCATAGCAACTTCCCAAGGCCTCAGGCCAAAAAACCTCACATTTCAAACACATATCCACCTTCTAAATGGTTATCTCTCAGATGGGAAAGGCAGAAATACTCCTCACAATATGTAGAGTGTTATTCTCAGAGGTAAATCTTCATTCTTCACACAAAATATTTTTATCCCAGTATGTCTGTGAGGCAATACAACCATATTCTCAAGCCATCAGCTGAAGTGAGGAAAAGCTGTGCCACTGGCTGTGGTCCATGTTTCCTATGACAAAAACCTTTGAAACATATAAACTGAGGCTGCTTCAGGCCTTATGTGAAAGGCTTTTCCTCATATATTTGGGAGTAAAGGTATAAACAAGTGTTCACAGGATTTACACTACATAAACGAAAAATGCAAAGTACTATTTTTCAATTGTAAACAACTCAATTTTATGTCTCTTTATCATGTTACTTGGTTTTATTGTAAACTTGGTAGGAAATACAGAACAGCCTCCGTCTGCACAGAAACAATTGCTATGAAAAGCTTCTGTAAGGTAGTGTGCTGAATGGGTCTTGTGGTGCAATAGGATTGGAAACTGAAGGATACAATAAAATCCATCAACACACGAGACATTCTGCTGTTCATAAAAGAAGAAAAATGGAATAAACAAAACATTTTTCTATTGAGTATACAAACCAATCCCATGTGCATCACATGAGGTTATGCTTCCTGGTAATATTCCCAACAGGTAGGAGAGTAAAGACAAAATTTGGGAACACAGCAGACTTCTTGATTGCATCTCCCAAGTAACAAGTGGTAGGACAATAGGAAATGGCCTCAGGTTGTGCCAGGGGAAGTTTAGGTTAGAGACGAGGAAAAGCTCCTTTATTGAAAATGTCAGGAATGCAAGAACATTCCTGGAACAGGCTGTCCAGGTTGGGGGTTGAGTTGCCATCTCTGGATGTGTTTAAAAGTTGTGTAGATCTGGAGCTTAGGGACAGGGTTTAGGTCTGGGCTTGGCAGAGTTACATTAACGGTTGGACTCAAAGATCTTAAGGTCCTTTCCGAAATAAACAATTCTATGACTTGTAGCAAAAGCTTGCAATAAAACATTACAGTATGTATGCAAGTTAACCCTGAGACAAGCAGAGCCTAACAATGTTAGTTAAAGTGTATATTTTAAAGACTCCTGTCTTTGAAAAACCATGGCAGTGATGCAGGTGTAGATGCTATCTTTTTTTGAATCAGTATTTATTTTTCTAAGCTGCAGGAGACATAGAATCATTAGGGATTGGAATGGACCTCAAAAGATCATCTAGTCCA